>JBBMEG010000015.1:2038152-2103432 GCA_037832605.1 Cyclanthera cordifolia | reverse complement strand
TATATTCTCTCTGTGGTGATCCACAGGTATGCATGGACTTTACCAGGATGGCTGATCCGGCGCAGCGGAAACCATGGACAAATCGAGTCATAGGCCTATGTTCGTCTTTACAATATTTTTATCAATTCTATTGCATTGTTAGAAAGGAACCAGTTTTTGGACTTATAACTATTTTAAAAAGTTGTCATATTTAATCCCTTACTGTTTGACTGGTTATTTTAAAGGAGTACTCCGAACCTTTTTGAATTCCTGTTTCCGTTGTTGATTGTCTTGGAATAAGAGATGGATTTTTAAACATTAAATGCTTTTCAAATATTTCTTCAAATTATTGCATTTAGTAGGGTTTCCCTTTAGAATCTTAAAGGGGCGGGTCTTTACAATATGAGTATGTAATTGCTGAATATGCAATGATGTATATTGAAGCTGATTATGATGAGATGTCTTGTTTATGCTTTTGAATTATGGTAATCTGTTTTTGGGTTCGTGTTAGGTCAGGATGTTCCATAGGAAACTAGTCTACATTGTCGTCTCATCGAAGACCTATTTATTACGTTGTATCATTGGAGACCTATCTATGATGCGTGTGGTCGAGATGTTGAGCTTCTATATATCGTCGTCCCATTGGGGACATATTTGTTACTTATCTCATATGAGACCTATTCTTGGTGTGTGTGGCTGGGATGCTACATATTGAGCTAGTTGTACACCACCGTCCCATTGGGGACTTATTATTGCTGACTCATAGGAGACCTGCATATGGTGAGTGTATTGACATCGTCGTCTCATAGGGAACAGTGTTTAGCATGAGCTAGTGTATCGGACACGAGTATCAGATATAGGACATATAGTGAGTTGTTGGACTATAATGTAGGGACGTACTTCCCATGGCTCGAGGCGATATCCTCGAGTAGCATGATACGAGGAGATCAGCTGACCTGGTCGCTCCATCTACTAAGATAGATTTGTCGTATTCATAAGGAACATATCAGTGTGTGGGCAGAGGAGATATCCTGTGGCGAGGCATGTAATCATTGTCTTATCGTGAGTCAATGAAGCCTGACGATAACCTAGAAGCTCTACTCGCTAGATTCCCACCGTGGACAATGTCGCCCAGATTTTTTACCCAAGTGAGTCATAGAACTCCATTGGGTGTTTTGTTTCTTGGCATAGGCCTTCGATCTCCCTGCAAGGTACAGGTCGAAATATGGTCATCCGACCTGGCATCCAAGAGCTTGGGTCTATGAACCCCTTGACAGATTATTATTGAGCATGTTTTATATGTGTTGTGTTATGTTGATATCATGTTTTGACTATATTCATGTCTGATCTCGAGTTGAGATCTTTATTGAGTTTTCACGAACTCACCCTCCCATTGTGGAATTTCACTGGTATGACAAGTCTATACCAAGATGAATGCTCGAGCTTGATTTGACAATGGGCACCGCTGCAGTCTTAAACAACCTTATTTTACTTATGTTCCTTCTGCCTAACTTTCAGGGCATGTGTTAGTTTTTGGTATTTAAAAGATGATTTATTGTTTTAGATTTTACTCGGTTACCCTTAACGGGTTTTTAGAGCTTTTTGGAATTAATTGGAGTTATTCTAATATTCCATTTTAAGAACATGTCAACGTCAGCCAAGTGTTGAAATTCATGCATTGGGTAAAAGATCTAGGTTTGAACCCACAGTTTGTGTCGGGTCTTTATAGGATAAATTAATTTATTGGATAAATTAAGGGGATTTTACATATATAATAAAAAAGAAAAAATATTACATGTATAACACAATTTTGAAACTATTACATTTGTGGCAGAAAAAACAAGCGAACTGGGTGAAAATACCAAAATGTCCACGCTCGTTAGCTGAAGTTTTCAATCATTTTTTGTTTTGAAATTCAGTCATTTTTTGTTTTGGTCTTCAATCTCTTTTATCATTTTTGGTCAATCATTTTTTGTTTTAGTCTTCAATCATCTTTTTCCAATCAGCTTTTGTTTTGAGTTTCAATCAATTTTTGGTTTGGGCTTCTATCACACACATGTTTCATTGTTGCTATGCACGATTTATTTCATACACATGCTATACACAACTTTTCTATGATTATCTTCAATCATTTAAAAAATAATATCACATTTTTCACGATTTTCACCAACGTTTCAATCGGTATATTTTTTTCACCAACGTTCAATCATTTTCTATGTCACACTGACTGGACATATTTTTGCTGCGTTTCATTTTAAATCTATATCAATCGGTTTGTTTCCTCTATTTTAATCGATTGCATGTCTATAAGTGAAATGATTGAAGTCTATTAGTTTAATGATTGGAGTCTAGAAGTGAAATGATTAAAGTCTATCAGTGAAACTGATTGAAGTCGATTATCCATTAGGTTTCTATCAATTTTTCTATAGTCTATAAACTTTAACTGTAGTTGATCACTCACTTTAAAAAAAATTTGTTCAATTCGTTTTGATTCTCTCATTCAACATTTTGATTCTATCGTTCATCTTCAATGTTTCAATACTCTTATATTTCACAATTATAGTAAATTTATTAAAGTCCATCGGTTAAAAGTTCAACGATTGAAGTATCACAGTCAATGATTGAAGTATATTAGTGAAACTGATTGAATTATATTAGTGAAACTAATTGAAGTGTATCAGTTCAATGATTGAAGTTGATTAGTGAAACTAATAGACATTAATCAGAATTAGTGGCCGGAGCTTGGTGGTGCCGGTGGCGGCCAGCGACGAAAAATGACGAGTGTCTTACCTTGTTGAAAAGCTCTTCTCTTCGAGAGCACATATCTGGTTTCTATTTTGCAAACAGAGATCTCTAATTCCGTAGTTCTGGAAATAAAAAAAAAAAGAGTTTTAAGGTTATTTCGAAAACTAGAAAGAATGAACACGATCTAAATTGTTGTTATTTGATTTACCCCGAAACAAACTTGAGGGGCAAAAAAGGAATCAATCGCAAGATTAAGAATGAGATTTTGGAACACAAGGGAGATCCGGGAATCAATCGAATCAAACTGAGAGGAATCAATCAAATAAAGAGGAAGAATCCATGAATTTCATTCCAAATCGAAATTGAAACTAAACCTTGAATTGCAATTGGAAGAATCAAGAGGAAGAAATCGATGAAGAAGATGCAGTTGATGCTGTTGAAGAAAAAAAAAATGCAAATGGACAGAAGACGGGAGATGACATGACAGAGGCAAAGAAGGAATTTCAAGAAAAAAAAAGGAAATGTGCTATAAATGAATTTTATAAATTTTGTTGCTATAATTATAATGCACATTGAAAAATATGCTACCCATGAAATTCCCTAAATTAATTATAAATAATTATAGGATAATTATTGAGTTCGTAAAATGTTGGGCATATTGAGTTAATAATTATTGGATAATTATTTTTAAGTTGAAGAATTATAAATTAATATGTTGGACATATTAACTACTTTAATAACTATTGAATAATTATTAAATAGATAATATTAATTAATATATTGGACATATTAATTGAATTAATAATTATTGGATAATTATTGAGGTAGAGAATTAATATATTGAATTTATTAATTATAGGATTTATTTATTTAATAATATAGTGGATATATTATGGAATTGGTAGATAAGTATCAATTAAAAATAATTAAAACAATATATGAGATATATTGGTAAAATTAAAAAATCCCTCCTGAGGAAGGAAAATTTGTTTCACCTTTGGTGGAGTGTGTGAAAGTCAAACTTCTTATTTTAAATTGGGAAGGAAAAATTTTAGCGTAGAGATTTTCATTCTCATCTCACCCAATTTAGAATAACTTATTCTCAAATTGAGAAATCGTTTGAGAAGTAAGTCATCTTTTTCTTCTTGAGTCTGAACTCTTTCCAGCTTATTTTTTCTAAGAAGCTTCCCTCAAGACACTTAGTGTAGCACTGCAAACATAGCTTGGAAGATCGAAGGATTCAATCAAGATGAATTCAAGAAATTTGTTCATGACCTTTTCAACATAAAAACCTGCCAGAATAATTTAGAGCCGTCAATCTATGTAAGTTCTTTATGTTATTCCAAAAACCATTAATCACCTAGGGGTTGCATGTAGATTAATCAATGAATAATTAATTGGATTGATTAGTTATAAATTTTTTGTAATTACCTACACGCTTCTATCACGTTAATTGCATGCTCCAACCCCACAATTTCTAACAGGATGTACATCTCAATTTCAAAATTGAGCCAATGAATTTGTAAATTAGAGTGTACTACGAGATCCTAACCAAAATCGTGTCAGTATGAACATGGATGATTCGTGTCAGTATATACAAGAATGTACACCTAAAATGTCAAAATTGTGAGAGTATATACAAGAATTGTTGAGATTTGTGGAGTTCGAGGAAGTCTAAAGTCTACTCAAATGATGAGACTTTTCTTCTTGACTTCTCTTTTCCATAATGAATGATTGAATGAACCAATATTGAGCGAATGATGCACGAATATCGATATTGACTGAAATCTCTCTCTTCTTCTTTCTTGCGCTCTTTCTCTATCATCGAGAATAAAAGAAGTGAAAATGCACAAAGTACTTGAAAGAAAGTAAAAAGATAACTAAGAAATGTTGTCACAATATGTATAATACTAGTTAGCTCAAATTCTCTTACATCCACTTTAAAAGCATGATTCAAATATTATTACAAGGGATTATTTTTTAAACTTCAGGGTACTTTTAAAACAAAAATTTAATGATTTCTATCAAATTTAACTATAAAGATATTTTTGAAACATTTTATAAAGTCTACGATACTTTTGAAACTTTAAAAAGTTCAAGGTCAATTTTGACAAAAACTTCAAAGTTTAAAGATATCTTTGATAATTTAGCATAATTTCTAATTTGCATCAACCTATAATTAAAGGAAGGGAACGGATATGCTATTTTCATAAAATAATTACAAATATACTCAAACTTTAAAATATTTGTCTATATAGTCATTAATACTGTATTATAAGAAAGTAGTGATAATATTCATTAATAGAATGATTACATATGTTTTTCTTTTGAAATTGACTATCTTTATAATTATTTTTTAGATTTGACTAGTTTTATAAGTTTTTGATGTATTGGAAAAGATTGATAAGGGAGGAGAAAATCGATTCTCATTGTTTGATCCAACAATTTTTATTCGATCACTAATTTATTATTATTATTTTTTTTATTTATCCATTATTTCCTTCGGGCCGTAATCAAATATACTCAAAAAAAAGAAAGGAGCAATAAAAAAATTTATAAAAAGAGGTCGTTTTTCAATAAGGAGAAATAAAGCTATATCAAAAAGGAAAAAAAAAAAAAACAAAGACAGAAAATCAATGGTTTTCTTGTTTTTACTTGTATTCGGTTGAAATTGGAAAAAGACTTTAAAATAAGAAAATATCCACCGTGTTAATGTAAAGCTTGAGCCAAAAATTAATTACCAAACTAAACTAAATCAAGTATTTCTCTTTCCTTGGTTTCGCCAAGCCGTAGGGCCTTTCACCGCCGCCGTTCACCGCCGCCGCCTTCTGAACTGTGCTGCTGCTACGAGCCCCAACTCCGTCAATTCCACGGCGGAGTCTTCGTTCCCTTTACCCTCTCTCTCTCTCTCTCTCTCTCTCTCTCTCTCCCGCTTGGGGATGCCGGTCAAGAGCCCACTCTTCAACCATTGCCTGAACCATCTTCCTCACCACCGGCGCCAGTAGTTTCAGAAATTATAATGTTCTCTAGAGATTCTAACGTTCTATTCAGTGGCGGCGGTATCAGGTCTTTGACTCTTTTATTATTCATCGCCGTGACTTTTCACCGTTTATGTTTAAAATCAATGGTGCTTTAATTTCTGCTGTATGCAAATCTCTCTCTTCCGCATTGGTTTATTGACTTATTTTTCATCAATTAAATGATCGATTATGGCGTTTGACTATTGGATTCGTCTATTCAAGATTGTTGTTTTGTATTGTATTGATGATTCTTGTGACATTCCATATCTGGAAGGAGACATCGAGTTTCATATTTTTTATTTTTTCGTTTTCGATTTTTCCTTGGTTTTAGCTGGAAATGTATATCTAGGCAGATTTTTTCCTTTGGCATCTGTAGGAGCATTCAAATGAAACTTTGACATGTTCTTTTTGAAGTAGACTTTTGCATTAAGAGTGGTCCAGATTACCTAGTCATTGCATGGATGGTGGACCTGAGTTTTAGGTTTAACTTCCTTCTTTCGGAATAAGATTCCTTTTGACGTTATCTTTTTGATGCTTGAAACAATCAATGTGTAATGGCTGAGTTCTTAAAGGTGGTCAAAGAGCCCATCATCTCTCGGGTGTGATTTTGAGTTGCCCTTGTGGATGGACTTTTCAGCCCTGAATCATTTTATATCTATAAGAACTTGATAATCTTTAGTTCTATGCTTTTGATGGTTTAGTTGTGAGGCGATTCTGGATGTATGATATCGCATTCAGTAATTATATTTTCTAAGCTCAGTTGAAAAGGCTAGCTCCCATGAACCTTATGTTTCTGTGACTCTAAGGCAAGGCAATAATAGGCATAACGAGGGACATATTGGCTAAATATATATATATATATATATTTTCTTCTGGTAGTTTGATTACTACGTGAAGTTTTTGAAGTGGTGAAACTTGCAAATCTAATCATAGTCTCTTATGTACTTTCAGTTTTCTCAATGGAAATCATACTGGAAAGTTCAGCTATGGCTATTCTAGTTTCAAAGGTAAAAGGGCTTCGATGGAGGACTTCTACGAAACTAGAATTTCTGAAGTTGATGGGCAGATGGTTGCTTTTTTTGGTGTTTTTGATGGTACGACCTAGTATTCATGTGCAATTTATGTCATTTTACTTATGAGATTGAATCAGAGGCATGATTTACATGCGGGTTCTTATAATAATTGTTTCTGTATTTAAGTCTCCATTTTAGGACATTGATTGAACTTGATGCCATGCGTTCATTTAAGTATTTTCCTTATAAGATTCCCAAGTTTTCTAGCTTAATGCATAAATGCTCGTTCCTTTCCCAGTTTCATGGATACTGTGATGTTACTTAGGTCATGGGGGTTCGAGAACAGCTGAATACCTTAAGCACAATCTTTTCAAGAACCTTAGTAGCCATCCAGACTTTATCAAAGACACGAAGACAGCTATAGGTAAGAAGTTACAATTCGTGCCTATTATTTTATATTTTCTTTTTGCGTTTGCTAATGGAGCATTAACTGAGAAGAGAAGTACGTATTTTCCAGTTGAGGTTTTTAGACAGACAGATGCTGATTATATTAATGAAGAGAGAGGGCAGCAAAAAGATGCCGGGTCAACTGCATCAACTGCTTTCCTGTTGGGGGATCGTCTCGTTGTTGCTAATGTTGGGGATTCAAGAGTAGTTGCATCTAGAGCTGGTTCAGGTTGCATATATCTTTTCCTGTTCAGTACTGGAAAATCTACTTAATTTGGATAAAAATAAAAATTAACAGATTCAAAATTTGCGGCTGAATTATTGTATCGAGTATTGGAAATGAAGATTTGTTGGAATCAATGGATATGTTGCAATTTCTACGGTTACTAAGTTATCAGAATCATTTGTTATTTTCTGCAGCTATTCCCCTCTCTATTGATCACAAGCCTGATAGATCAGATGAACGGGAAAGGATTGAACAAGCTGGAGGTTTCATTCTTTGGGCAGGTAAAGTCTTGCATCTGACTCAATTTTTTACTTCTGTTTATGATATGGCGTACATTCCACAGAGTTCATAATAAAGAAAGTTCATCTCGTATATACCTTTTGATATGAATAACGGAACTACGCTTATCTACATTCTACATTTATGAACTTGTATTAGAGATTTTCTTTTTTTATTCATTTCTGGCTAGTAGTACATGTTTATCCTGATAATATCTTTCTGGACTTCAGCAGATTTTGGTCATCACTATTTCCATTTTATCCAATATTATTATTTCCATAAGAATCTTTATCAGCTAGCAGGAACTTATCTTAACATTGAAGTTTGAAATGAATTTTCTAATTTGTTGCTAAACTTAACCCAGGAACTTGGAGAGTTGGTGGTATTCTAGCAGTTTCACGTGCCTTTGGAGATAAACTACTCAAACCATATGTTGTTGCTGATCCCGAAATTAAGGTTGGGAAGCTATCTTTTATAATATGAACTCAAGAGTATATATTTATTTGGTCTAGCATAAGTCATTTGCTAGTTGACTCTGTTCTTGTTTTTTTCGTATTTGCCTATAGTCTCCATCAAATATAAATGGAATTTATCCCGAGGACGTTGCAAAATGCTTGCCCTTTAATTTATAGCCAATTGGTCACTGTCTCAAATTCTTTTGGAGCCACTTCTATAGTTTTTTACTAGATGACATTGCAAGTTGGAATCATCATAGGTTGGCTTAGTTGTCGAGGAGGAGTGATGAGTTCACTTATAATGTTTCTGACTAGTTGACATTGCACGTCTGAAATGTAAGATCATCATGGGTTGACGCATGCGTCAAAAAAGATTTTGGGGATTTAAGAGGTGATGGTTCAATCCAAGTGTCCACCTACTTAGGAAATTATTTTCTATGAGTTTCCTTGACATCCAAATATTGTTGGGATAGAAGGTATGTCCCTTGAGAATAGTTGAGGTACGTGTAAGCTGACTTGAACAAACAGACATTGTATGTCAGTGTAATCACTGTAGTTAAAGTAATATGCTTTGAGGACTAATTAGCACTAAGCAGTTATCAATCTATCATTCCATTAAAATGCTTAACCTTTATTATATAAATCTCTTTCTGAATAGTTATAGGGTAAATTTAAATTTATTCCCTATGTTTTGATGAAAGTTAGAATTTAGTCTTTATGGTTTCAAAATCTAGACTTTAGTCTTTATGGTTTGGAAAAATGAAAAATCTACAATTTAGTCCTTATGATTTGAAAATTTAAAATTTAGTCCCTAAAGTTTGATAAAATCTAAAAAATAGTCCGTCGTTTATAATTGTTGGTGAATAAAATACGTAGAAGTTCGTTATTTTTGTGTTTAATGATGTGAGTGTGAGATAAGTAATTAATTGGAAAAAAAAAACATAATTCATACATCACATTTACATACTTAATTCGCCTACGATTTACGAATAACATGGATTATTTTTTAGGTTTTATCAAATCATAGGTACTAAACTCTATTTCTTCAAACCATAGGGACTAAATTCTATATTTCTCCAAACCATAGGGACTAAATTCTATATTTTTCCAAACCATAAGAGCTAAAGTCTAGATTTTCAAACTATACGGACTAAATTTTAACTTTCATGAAACCATAGAGATTAAATTTATAATTTACCCATAGTTATGTGTTTATTTATGCTCTTATAATATCTTCTGGAAATTAGGAAGAGAGCTTTGATTTTGCTATTTGGTACCTGCTTCCTTTACACTGATTTTCATTCATTTGAGTAGGAAGAAGAAATCGACAGTGTAGATTTTATTATTATTGCAAGCGACGGACTTTGGAATGTCATATCTAATGAGGTAATTTTTCATTCAAATTACTTTGACTTTCTCTGTCTTGTTTATTAGGGAGCTTAGTTATTCGTTTATTTAATTTTTTTCAAACAAAGAAAATTTGTTCTTATATTGACCTCTTAATATATGATACTGCTATTTGGAGATCTTTACATCTGGAAATACTTCTCAGGGATTCGAAGCATTCAAGTCGTTTGGCTTTACTCCATTATAATTGACTAAAACAAGGGACTGAGATAGTTGCACGCATCCTTCTTCCTTATTATAATCTTTTTTTCTTAAAATACAATATGGGTTAGGGGATTCCAACTACGAACTACATAGATCTTACATTCAGGATGCTAGTTGAGCAGCTCACTTTTGGTGCTTCCTTGTTATAATCCTAGAAATCAACCACAACCACCTGCAAAAAGGGGAAAAAGTAACAAAAGAAACCCTGTTATCATTCTTTTAAAAATATAACTTAAGAGCATGAATCTTACATTCAAGATACTGGTTGAGCTATGCTCATTTGGCACTTCCTTGGTATAATCTTAGAAACCCATCACAACCACCTGCAAAAAGGGGAAAAGTATAAAAAGAAACCCTGTTATCATTCTTTTAAAAATACAACTAACAAGAAAAGAAACCCTGCTATCATTATTTTAAAAATATAACTGACAAGCATGGATCTTACATGAGGCTGGTTGAGTATGCTCATTTTTGGCACTTTCCTGTTATCATTCTTTTGTAAAGTACATTCACTTGTCCTTTCGCAAGTCTTAAGAGTATTGGCAGAGTTTACTAGTTGTGCAATTCCATGCTTGTCAGTTGGCTTCTGTGATGTTCTAGTTTTGGTAGCCATTTATTCAAGTCTTGAAACGTTTTTAACAAGTTCTCGAGTTTAAATGCTGCCAAAAGAGACGATTACTTTGTGGGATTAGTTGTACATGTTGTATGCATAAATTTTTCTAGACATCCAAGTTTAAGGCTACGAAATGAGGTTCCTTAAGCTTGTTCTCCCTTTTTGTGACAATTTGATCTTAATGGAGTTACAAGATCTTCACTAAAAAAGAATCATCACGAAGTTATCTAGTAGTCAAGAGGACCAAAAGTGAGTAAGAAGTGATAGGTTCCATCCATGGGTTACCACGTACTTAGGTATTAATTTTCAATGAGTTTGTCTCGTGACTATAGATGGAGTGTCCGTAACTCATAAGTAGGTCCGGACAAGCATGGATATCAAAAAGAAATAAATCTCTATACAGAAGGCTCAAGTCAAACTGTCTATTTCCTATGTTTCATCTCTGTTTCGTGCTTTGTAGGAAGCTGTAGCATTAGTGCAACACATCCAAGATGCAGAAATGGCGTCAAGAAAACTGATCCAGGAAGCTTATGCACGAGGGAGTACCGATAACATTACATGTGTCATCGTACAATTTGGGTTATCATAACTCGATACGATCCAATCAAAACTTGTACGAGTAGCAAATGGCAGTTCTTTTCCATGGAATGCCATGACTAACTAGAGTTGCTTTGTCTTAAGAAGGCCTTGATCCTCAGAGATAGCTGATATGTTTGAATCGAATGTATTGTGTTCTGGACGTAGTGACTATTTATAACACAGGCCTTTTGTGTAAATGTTTCAACTTTTCTTTCAAACTCTGCTTTAATGGGTTTTGTCTTATTGTAATAACCCAGGTTAACTTTGTCATCCTGTTCTTTTTCGTATGTGTTCAACTTCATCAATATACTGCTATGGTTTTAAAAATGAGGGGATTATGAATGGTTGCGGCAGAAAGTTCACTTCGGATTAAAGAGTTACAAGTCATTGCGACAGAAAATCTTCATTTGCATTGAGAATATGAATGGTTGAAGTAGAAATTGAATCCATTTAAATACGGAAGTTGGAACAAACTAATGAAAATTGAATCTTCAAAACGTGCATATTAGGAAATTTTCTCCAACTACTATAATTATTGTCTCTCATTCTCCATTGATTTGCATTTTACTTTATTTTTATTGCTGATTTTTTTTAGACACATGGTAGATGGCTCTGAATACAATAATTCCCAAGTTTTTTTTGTCAGTGTCAACTTTTTGTCCAACATTCTAACAGGTGTCTTTATTTTTCCACTTCAGATGTAGTTCGAAAGGTTTATGTGAGATAAATGATAATATTACCATATTCTAAAATAGATATATGTATAAATACTTCCTTTAAGTAAAGGATAAGATGTAGTATATATTTTTATATATAATTTAGTTAAACTAATAACTAAGTACTAATATGGGGAAAAACAAATCTCTTTATCTTAAAATAAACATAAATATTTCATAATAGCTTGCACATAAATCATTAAAAAGTACCTGTTTTACAGCTCCACTGTCGCAGTTAATCATTGTGAGAGATGGAAAGTTGGCCCATACGAGGCTGTAGCGGACCATTTTGCTCATGGCCATTATTCTCGTGTTATTAACCATGTTAATAATTATTAAACCAAGCTGTACAATCAACAATTGGTTCTATGGTGTAGTGGTTAGCACTCTGGACTTTGAATCCAGCGACCTGGGTTCGACTCCCGGTAGGACCTCTTTTTAAAATTATTTTTCTCCTTCGTTTCTTAAATTGCTCATGCTGGATCAATCTCCTCAGCCCAATCAGGCCAATCCCCATGCAAATGGGCCCATTTCAACGGCCCAATATCAGTAAGCCGACAAACTCATGAGGACACGTGGCAGTACATAATACGTCTCTGAATCTGAGGATGACGCAAAAAAAAAAAAAGGCAAAAAGAAAAAGAAAAGAGAAAAAGATAGAGTACTTTGGCGCAGCATCATAAGGACGCCCCCATGTTGACAGTTGAAAAAGTACTGTATGCTCCCGCGGAAAAGCAGTTTTTTTTTTGTTTGATTAGTTTATTAGTGAAGAACTGGAAAGGCACGAGAAGCTAGTGGGCGGTGGGGTTGAGAGAAGCGAAGCGAAGCTCGAAGTCCTCTCTTCAGAAATGGCCTTATCTCTCTCTTACTTTTTCACCATTTCTCTCTCCTCTCATCATTTCTACCTCTTTTGGAGGAGCTTGCTCTGCTGCAGATCCTTGATCTAGGTCTCGACGAAAATGGCGAACGAAACTGAGTATTACGACGTTCTTGGCGTTCATCCTTCTGCTTCCGAGGAGGAGATTCGTAAGGCCTATTATCTCAAGGTTAGATTGATTTTGTTTGAAGAATTTTGTACTTTCCGTTCTATTTAGTATTGGACATTGTAATTGAATGTTAATCCTAAAAGTTTAAGAGAGAAGGAATTGGATAGTTAGTACGCTCATTATCTCAAGGTTAGATTTATTTTCTTTGAAGTAATTTGAATTTTCATTCTGTTTAGTTATAGCAATTGCAATTTGATTGTTAATCGAATAGGTGTAGTTAGAAGGAATTGGATAATTAGTTTGGTGTTTGAGTTATTTGTTTTGGTATAGGCAAAACAAGTTCATCCAGATAAGAATTTGAATGATCCTCAAGCGGCTGAAAGGTTTCAGGCAAGTGTACACTGTTTCATCGTTTTATTTTTTATGTGTTTGCTAAATATGGAGCTTTTCCGTAGCGGACGAAATTGTATACTGTGCAACTTTTGTCGTGTAAAATAAGTTAACTACTTTTTGCAGGTACTAGGTGAAGCTTACCAAGTGTTGAGTGATGCTGTCCAAAGAGATGCATATGATAGGAATGGAAAGCACAGTGTTACTAGGTTAGATCTCTTGGTGGAGACGCATTTGTATATGTGGTTTACTTCACCCGTAGTGATGTCATTTTCTTAATTAATCAGCGTTTCTCTCGAAGGATTTTTGTTGTTCTTTTTCTTGACATTTTTTGATTTGTTATGTCCAGGGAATCCATGCTTGACCCTACTGCTGTCTTTGCACTTTTATTTGGAAGTGAATTATTTGAGGATTACATTGGACATTTAGCTGTAGCATCAATGGCTTCGTCTGAATTAGAGAGTGAAACTGGTAATCCAGAGAGATTACATAATAAGTTGAAGGCAAGTATGTAGATATATTTACAACTTACAATAAGTGAATGTCCTTATAATATAGATTTCATTTTTTTAGTTAAACACTAAGCTATGGTAGGATAGGACATTTAGCTGTAGCATCAATCGCTTTATTGGAATAGCAGTTAGAATCGTCTATTTTAAAATGATATCATCTAATCCGCTAAGTCATGGTGGGATTGCCCATTGTAATATAGAATTGTTGTGCCTTCTCAACAAAAATTCAGATTTGTCAACTTTCTGTCTACCCTCCCAGATTATTGCAACAAACCAAGACAACCCTCATTAAGAAGATTTCCATTTATGAGCATACAAGTTAAACTGAAGACATTAAAATATCTAGTCATATTCAACCTTTTGCTACAACAGTTTAGTTGGTAGCGGATTCTTCTCTAAACAATTTTTTTACCAACAAGCAATCATAGATGAGAAGGAATTATATTCCCTCTTTTTCCTTTTTCTTGTTAAAGTTTTCAGGAACATAAATCTATCTTCCTAGTTGTTTCTCTTCTCTTAAAATTTGAAAAGATACCAATTCCTTTTAGAAGCTTGGTTTGAGATTCCCGCAAATTTAGCACTTAACCTCAAACTCTTCCATGCTCCGATAAGGGATGCATACTTATAGTATGTGTTCTTTTTCTCAAGAACAACTTTCTCTAAACTATCTCCATATTCCTGATATGCAACTCATATAACGTAGGCTGTCCAGAAAGAAAGAGAAGAAAAACTTGCACGTGTGCTTGAAGGTTTTCTTAATCAATATGTTCAAGGTGACAAAGATGGATTCTTACGGCATGCTGAATCTGAAGCTAAAAGACTTTCTAATGCTGGTAGGATCAACTATGAATATGATATTGTAATACTTTATTTCCTCGCGTTTTTCCTTCCATATTTCATTAATTACTTTGACCATTTCTTGTCAGTTTTGTGTTTACTTATGCAAGAATGTAATGTTCTTACCCAAGTGAACGACAACTTAGTCACTTTGGCATTTTTTTGAAAGCTTATTCATGCAGCAGCCTTCTTATATTTAAATTGGTGATCTTAGTTTTTCCCCATCTTGGACATGCAGCTTTTGGTGCTAGTATATTACACACAATAGGTTACATTTATTCTAGACAAGCAGCACAAGAGCTTGGAAAAAGAGCCATTTATCTTGGTGTGCCATTTGTGGCCGAATGGTTTCGCAATAAGGGACATTTTTGGAAGTCTCAAATAACAGCTGCAAAAGGTAGGAAGATTTCAAGCTTATACTTGGTCCTTTTTTCTTTATCGATCATTGAGTATTCTGCTTTAATATTATGCTACCTAATCATATCAACTACTCTGTATCCCAGGTGCTTTTCAGTTGTTACAACTTCAAGATGATATTTCACGGCAGTTTAAAATGGATGGTAGTGGCCCTGGAAGTGATATCGAATCACACATTAGAGCGAATAAAGACACTTTCCTGAGTTCTTTGTGGAAGCTTAACGTAGTAGACATTGAATTGACTCTTATAAATGTGTGCCAAACGGTGAGCTCTCTCTCTTTTTTCAGAAGTGAATATTTGGGATCTTATCGAAGTATCCATGTAAGTTAGTTGCTCTTAGTAATGATACATATCCTTAGGTAATGAAGACTCTGGAATAAGTATTAGCTGACTTGTTTCTTTGACATTGAAAAAAAAAATACATACTGATAGTCCAATTTGTTCCCCAGGTGCTACGGGATTATACTGTTAAAAAGGAAGAACTAAAAGCTCGTGCTCTGGCTCTGAAGATTCTCGGAAAGATATTCCAGGTTCAATATGAGATTAAGATCTGAGACAGCTCACCCTCTTTTTTGTTCATTGATTGCCAGAGGCTAAAAAACACTTGCTCCATTATTTTAAACTTTTCTTAGTTTTACTACAATTTGATTGCCCCCACAAGTTCTGGTCTTTTCTATAGAAGGATCTAGTGATATTGGTTTTTACTTGATATAATGGCTTCTCTCTGATGTCAAAGTCACAGTGCTGGCAAATTGTGCATTTTCTGATGTATTTTAAAGAAGGGTGATAATGCTCCATTTTTTAACGCCTTGTTATAAAAACTACTTCATGTCTTTATCTGCAGGAGCAGACACAAAATAGTGGAACGTCAAGAAAGAAAAGTGCTGCTGCAGTTGATGACGATGGAACGAGTTCTGAAAGCAGCGATGATGAGGATCCCCAAAGACCACTATCATACCGAACTCCTCTTCTTACTCAGGCAAGTAGATCATTTTTTCTCTCCATCCAAAGGTCGTTTTATAATTATCTGAATTCTTAATTTTAAGCTTAATAGGTAATTGTTGTATTTGATATTTATTTTACTATTTATGGATTTTGTAGATGCTACTTAAAAGGTCTTATTACACATAATTTAATTTTATGTCTAAAATAGATTTTTTTTTTTTGTCAAATATATATTAGGTTTAGAATTAGAAACTCTAATAATATATATATTTATAATAAATAATAAACAGAAATTGTTATGAATAGACACTTTTGTCTCAACAATTTAATTATAGCAGTTTTTCTAAAATAATTTATTTATAATAGATTTTTTTGCATTTTTTTTCATATTTTAGAATTACTCTTCGTTCGGTTGGCCGATTGATGACTTTTGTTATTTTACATGGACGCCCCTTTTCTCTGCCATTAAAAAACCTTTTCTTTTTTTTTTTTCTTTTCTTTTTTTTTTTTTTTTTAATTTGGCTATTCATGCAATGTTTTTAGTTTTTATTTTATTGTTATACATGAAAAATCCCTATAAAAGTGCAAAGTCGAAACCTTTATTTAGCATAAGACAACAAAAAGTAAAGATACTCGTAAACATATATCCAACTAACTATTCTTACATTTTCTATACTTTCGCGACTATACATACCACAAGTCTAGTCTTTGGCTCATTGTGCGGTGTAGCTTTATGCAATCGTTACAAATTGTTTGATTACTGAATTCCGTGCTTACACTAAAAGCGAATTATATCTCGATTAGAGAATATTTTTATTTGTGTAATATTTTGCACTCTTTGATGGTAAATTCATATTGAAGTGCACATCATTGTTCATGTCGTGCATGCAGGGTATAGGTAGACTCTTCAGATGTCTCTGTAACCCAGCATTTGATGTGGACGATGAAGAAATCGTGTATAAAAGCAAATGATTAATTTCATTCATGCTGGAAGGTTTTATCTCTCATCTTTCAATCAAGCACACAAGGCACGTGCTTTCAATTGTGTTGACAAGTGGACGTGTGATTTGGACTAAAATCAGTAATCTTTCATTTTGTCACATGTTAGCCATCATGTATAATCGACTTTTCTCGTTCTGTTAATAGTTCTTTATCATATATATGTTACTTTTCTCCAAAGGTTTGAATGTGCAAGGTAGTTTTCTAATTGAGGTTTCGCATATTGTAAACAATGATTATATATTTTGTTTACTATGAAATGTATTGCACATACAGTATCAAATAACCACGACCATCCAAATTATTGATGTAAAATCCTGATCTGAACTATTTACATGTCCAAAGTTCACACGGATACATGCCACACTTTATTAACTCTCAGCTCCCTTTACGGTAACCTCATGTCTGAGACAACAGTCTTTTCCAATGGTTAGGTTCTGTCCAGAAAGTCTACTTATGAAATTTATATATTTCAAGGCAGTCCATGACACTAACCAAGCATGTCTCAAACAATATAGGCTTGGCTTCGAGATGTCTAGAAGCTACATATTTACAGATGATGAGAAAAGGAAAACCGAAAGAACGAAGTCCTCATATGTTCCGATTCCCGTTCTTTGGAGGAACATATACATATACACATCATGGTTTTCTGGTAAATTACATTACTCTCTGAACTTCAAGGTTTCATCAATGAGCCGAATGAAGAAATGCAGTTGGAGCACGGTGAGCCTGGACTGCACAAGCACAATGCACAGACATTAAATTTAGACAGCCACTCATGATGAGAGAATGACGACCGGAGCAGGTGTGAAGAGCAGGAAAGGAATCACAAACTTCTTGGACGGCACGGGGCGTAAGAGCTGTGCATTGACTTATGTTAAGTGTTCGAAGCCCATCATTGTCGTTCTTGCCTTTCCCTGGTCCCCATTGTGTAGGCTTGTTCTTTATACAGCTATGCGCCAAAGAATACATTGCTCTGTCTGTTATATTCTGACAATAGTAGAGGCCAAGGGACCTCAGATGAGGACACATATTTGCCAAAGCAATCACACTGTCATCTGCAGATGAGGCAAAATGATCAACAAAATTCAGCAACACTATTATAACCATCACTTTAAGGTATCCAAAAAAGAACAAAACTAGAATACCAATTCTCTTCCAATAAGTTCAAAATAAGACCTACCACTCTCCTCTCTTTACAACGGTCTCCTCTGCCTTGCAAAATAACCACCCTAGTATTTCTCATATTTGCAGTTCCGAGAGAGACAAACAGATCACACTATGAAAGACCGTTCACTTGCTCAAACGAGCCCGAAAAAGGGAACTCTCAAGAGATGGAAGTTCCCATAACTGAGGTACTTCCCATAGTTTAGGCTATCTCTCACATCTGAGACGAGAGAGTACACCATTTCACATAGTTCTGGAAAAAGGCTACTCCCTCGAAATAAGGCAGTTCTCCTAGAAGAGGTTTAAGGGTTTTTGAACGAAGTGATGATTGTGACCCCTAAAACAAGATTTTCTATCGAAGCCTAGCAAAATACCTATCGGCAATCACCAATTAACATCCTCGAGGCTGTCACTCACATGCGATCCTTTACCCAATCTATTCAAATTTTTTCTACATATATTCATAGATTTACACGCAACCTCGACAAATCTAGATGTATTAGTTCATTTGGTTATCATCAGAAAGAACCAGAGATTTTAACATCCTAAATTTGTGACTATGGGTTAACCAAGGAAAGATGCTATTTGACATCCTTTCATGAGTCCATTGAAGAAAACCATGATTTCGTTTCAATCTACCAACTTCAATTACTGCCAGCCTTGGTGTAAAACAAGGACCATATATTTAATAGCAATCAGAGCTAAAAGGTAGGATATTTAAGGTTAACAATACTGTTTTTTTGAAGGGCCATGAACAAGGGGGTCAACTTGACTGGTTGGCATTGTAATATCTACACGATATAAACGGGTTGAATGAGTAAAGAGATGTACCTGTAATCAGGACGCAGCCACACAAGTCTAGGCTTCTAAGATCAGGACATCCATATGCCAAACTCATCACACCCACATCACTCACATTTTCACACCATCCAAGATTTACGAACTGCAATAGATTACAGTATTGTCCAATAGCCTGCACAAAAGAGAACTGTAGTGATTACATCCATCAATTTCATATAAGTTATAGTTTTCTTGATCTATACGCAAACCTGCAATGCAGTATCGGAAGTGGCCTTGACACAGCCACAAAGATTAAGAACTTTTAGCTTTCTGCAGTAACTAGCCAGATAAGCGAGTGCAGTGTCGGTGAATGCAGTACAACCACTAATATTGAGTTTTTTAAGTTCACGGCAACCACGAGCCAGTGCATATAAGGAATGATCACTGAGCTTGAAACTTTTGCTGAGGTCCAGGACCTGCAAATCATGGCAGTAACCAGCGATGGTCTCAACAGCATCATCTGCAAGCTGAGGTCTATCCTGGCGCAAGATTAGAGTTTGCAGTTTTGCAAATTTAGGAACAAGGGAAAGGACCAAGTTGTTCATGTTCTTTTTGCACCTGAATAAGAAATTGACACCAACTGGCAATTAAGTAAAGACGTCTACATATCATCCATCTTTGCCAAGTATTTATCTTTTTCAAATATGTTCACTGATAAAATACTTCTAAATTCATGAATCTAAAGTTCCAAGGTAATCATTTAAACGTGCTTGAGCTTAGCATGGTGTTTCGCCATTGAAGAGTACAAGAGCTTAATGTGTTACGGCCTACATAACACCAAGTAGCTGTCATTCATAAAACCATAAATGTCTAAAAGTAAATTTCTTAAGCGATAATAAATGATTGATTATTTTGAGTGATTAAAAATTTGAATATTAGATATAGTTATTTGTAGAAGAGTTAGCTGTTAATAACTCGTTTGAATGATAGTTTTTGTAGAGTCATTGCAGCCAATAACTTGTTTGGATGTGGTTAGAAATGAATAGTTAAAAATGAATGATTAGAAATGAGTGGTAAACTATGAATGGTTAAAAAATGGTTAGAAATGAGTGATTATTTTGAGTGATTACACCAACTCGTTTTCATGTAATTGTTTGAAAATAAGTTATAAAAGCTCATTTTTAATAGTTCGTTAATACCGTGAAACAAACCTCCCCATAACTTTGTAACTAAATCAAGGATATGCCTTTGATTTATAAGTTAACCTTTTAAAACAGGGTTATGACAGAGCAACGAGAGAACTTATTAAAGGGTGTGGTGTTTGGATATTAATTGATTGTTTGGATTTTGGGATTGATGGGAGGGAGGGGAAGATAGGTTGGAAATTTTTTTTTTTTGAGATTTGTGTTTAAAGAAGAAAGAGGTTTATTTTTTATGAAATTTGCTATAAAGAGATGTTGGAGAAAAGTTGATGAAATGTTAAGGAGGAGTTGGAGGGTTTTAATGTACTTAAAACAAACAAGGGATCGACGCCTCCTCTTCCTATTCCTCTTCCTCTTCCTCTTCCTCCAAACACCCCTTGAGTCATATCTCATAGGTAATATTCAATGTTCTACACTCGTACTGCTCAATCAATGCCTCAAAAAGCCTCATTTTATTTACTTAAAACCAGTATGAATTAGGTAACATGTGTTTTGTATAAATCCATGCTCTCCTATCCTATCCAATCCATTTCATGGATATTTTCATAGGCATGTAAAATAAAAAGGCATACATACAGATATGTGTTTGTTGCAAGATATTGAAACAGATCACATCATCAAACAACATTTTTCAGATTAATTGAAAAAAAAAAAAAAAAAAAAAAAAATACCATGAAAGAGAAACATGAGCGAGGCCAAAGCAAATAGCATCCCTCCATCCACGACACACACCAGAAGCCACAATCACAGTTCGATCATCAACAAGAGATACAATCTGCAATAGCAGCTCCATAGGAATCTCCTTCCATCCTGCTTTCAATTCACCATCCATTTTTACTCCTTTTCCACCTCCAACCATCATCAGCTTCTCAAACCACAAATTCAAAGCCTCTGTTCTCAAATTTCCTTGACCAACCATTTCAATCTGATTCCACCCTCCCTTTACCTAAATCACAAAACACAGAGTTACCCACTTCGTTAAGTTGCAGTTTCTTACTACCCAAAAAGAAACAAAACCCACAAAAGTAAAAGAGAACATATCGATTAACATGAAATTAAAGGGGAGATAGTTCAAAGAAAAGGCAGCATCAAACCTCAACACAAAGTAAAATGATCTTACGATCAATAAGAATAATCTAAAGGTGATTTACCTCTGAACCGCTTTCTGAAGAATTTAATTAAATTCGTTCAAAGCGAGGAACTGAAAACGGACAGCCAAATATTGCCTATGAAGGACACGAAAAGACAGAGAGAGAGAGATATAAGTTAGAAAACGTCGAGGCTTGGGAGAAAGAGAGAAACAACCCAAAAAAAAAAAAAAAATCCGGTGGCAAAAACGAGCGATGCAGATTGTGCCACGTGGAAAGCATCATGCGTGCGTGTGAGGATGGGCTTCCGATTTTCAAACGGGCCTCTTCTTTTTGCGTGGGGACAATAATTTAGCTAAAATCTCCAAAAAAATATATATTATAAATAAATAAAATATATACCCAATTATTTATTAAAAAAAATAAAATTTATTTAATATTTTTGGGAAACATAATCTGCGGTGTGTATAGAAGATTCTGTGTTAAAAACCGAAGCCGCTCGCCAAAGCAATTCCAATCCCCAAACTAAAAAATGGGCCTCTTTTTCCTCCACCTTCTTTTTTTTTTTTTTTTTCTTTCGTTAACAAAAATTAAATAATAGGCTAAATTATAAAAGATAAACTTATTTTTATTTATTTTGTCAACATTATCCTTAATTTTGAAAAGTTTTGATAGTCCACCTAAATTTTATCAAATATTTCAAAAATGTCTCCGTGGTTAAATTTAGATGAAAACAATCAAAAGTTAGTTTAAAAAATGTTTATAAATTTAAAAAGATCTAAAAAATATCCTTGATTTTAAAAGCTATTAAAATATCTTTAACATTAAGTCATGATTGAAAAATATTAACATGAATAAATATATCATTGATGGTGTAGAAATATTGAAAAAGAAATTATTTTAAAATGGTTTATTATTTTTTTCACTTTATATTTTTTTTTCTTATAGCAATTAGATTAAATAAATAAAGATGGTAGTCACAATTTAGTTAACAATTTCCATCTAAATTGAATAATAGGTGTATTTTTGAAATATTTGGTAAATAATTGAGAAAAAGTTTGAATTTGAAGGACAATATTGATAAAAATGACAAAGTGTAAGAATGATAATTTAGCCCAAAAAAAAGTACTTCCAAATTCCTTTACGACTAAAAACTGGTGTATTTGTGGCATTTACTTAACCGCCTCACTACTATTTATTACTTTAATAATATTTAATTTTGAAACATTTCTAATTGAATACAAAAACATTAGAATGGGAAAGTTTTTGAAACCTTGAGACGTATAAATCCTAATAAAACACGCCTCCCAGTCAATTGTAACCACTCAAATAACTCCTCGTTTCAAGATCATTCATAAATTTTTATATTAATTTATGTGCATTTTTAATTAAATGTAAGTTAATATTTGATTAATAATTTTATTAATTTATTAGATAAAATAAAAATTTAAGATATATGATTTTTTTATTATCTATATATATAACATTATAAAATTTAAGGTATTAGTATGTATCCATGAATCGAAAAATTCATAGATTCAATTCTCTCTACCTCGTTATTGAACAAACATAAATCATTATAAACTTTGCAATTAACCTTATGAATAAAAAGGTTTAAAAATTAGTACTTAGTACTACGGTAAATTTGAAATTTATATTAATAGAATTAAATTTAATATTTTAACAATTTTAATACAAGCAAATGGAAAATGTAAACATATTTCTAAAATTTATAGAAAATATGTTAATTTTGTTAAAAACAGATAATATGAGAATTACGATACTATCCTTACACTATTTTTACCATTCTTAGTACACGACTATTATGACTTTAAATTGACAAAAATTTTATTCACAACAATTTCTTTATGTCACTGTGACATTAATTTTTTTTTCAAACATTAAATTTCTAACTTTAATTTTAAAATAACAAAGTTTTTTGTGTCCACCTATGTGTATTATTAATTAAATATAGTTTGATATTTGATTAGTAATTTTATTAAGTTATTAAATTAAATAAAATAATAATATATATGATTTTATCATTTATATATGCATAACATTATAAATTTTACGACGTTATCCATGAATCGAGAAGGTTATAGGTTTAATCCTTCACAACATTTTTTTTTTTTGAAAATAATTGTAAATTGCATTAATGAGCATTGTCAATCACAATACAAGACTTTAGGTCAAGAGAGAGAAAAGGAAAGAGCCGTACATGGGGCTCCAAAAATCATACATTGTTTTGTGCATCTCTAATGACAAAGGAAGCAAGCTGATGGGCAACCCCATTTGCTGACCTTGGAATGTGGCTTAGTTTTATCCGAGCGATTCCATCTCCTCCTTTATAGCTTGAATGACGACTCCCACCTGAGCATTCAACATCTTATCTCCCTTCACAAGTTCAACCAAGACATTGCAGTCCGATTCAACCATCGTGATTGGAAACTCCCTAGTTCTAGCAAAACACAAGGCACAAAGAACTGCTTCTGCTCCCCCCGCCAGTGGATCTAGTCGCCCAGCAAAGTGAATCGCTGCAGCTACCACAATGCTTCACGTTGAGTCACGAATCACAAATCCGAATCCTCTCGAAGTTGGGGATATCACAGCATCAACGTTCAGTTTGAGCATTCCGTTAAGTGGAGGAGACCAACTCTTCGCTCTTCTACTCTCTCTCATTACAACAAGCTTCATGTTCAACCGAACAAAATTGGAATGGTATTTCGTGATCCACTCAGCTTGCTCCAGAATGTTCATCACAGGAAGTCGTCTCTCGCATCTATTTCGTGCATTCCACAACGCCCAGTAGGTGATACAGAAAATCTCCATCTCCAGTGTCCTTAGTGTATCTGTCAGCATGATCATCCGATCGATCAGAGGTGCTATTCTTTGTTTTGAGAGAAACCTGGATAACAAAAGCAAATCCCATAGCTGCTGCGATACTATACAATCGAAGAAGGTATGTGATTCTGTCTCCATTTGTCCACAAATGCCACACTGTATGTCTGTTGGAATATGTTTTGCCCTTAGTTTTGTTTTAATCGGTAGTAAACCATTCACCATTCTCCACATAAAAATTTTGATTTTTGAGGGGATGGAGATCCCCCAAAGTGATTTCCACCATTCTATACCCTTAGGATGCCTAGATGAAGATGATTGATAGTGGTGCCCCATCCACACTCTATATGCGCTCTTCACAGTGAACTCTCCAGAGAGAGTATAATGCCAGATCCACGTATCTGGTAAATATGTTTTACATATAGGAATAGTCATTATGGTAGCTATGTCTTCTTCCCAAAATTAATGTCGCAATAAGTTCATATTCCATGACCCTGACTCTGTCACAGATCTCCAACCCGTAAATCTGCCCCTGAGTGAGTAGGAGGAGTGAAGGTTTTAAAGGTTGATTCTCTAAGCAACCATGGCTGGTTAAAAGCCTTTGTCGAAGATCCATCCCCAATCCTTATTCGGATACCTTTCTGTAACAGTTCTCGACCCCATAGGAGACTTTTCCAAATATAGGAGGAATTTTTCTTTGGTTGTACTTCAAGGAAAGTGGAGTTAGGGAAGTACCTACCTTTCATAACCTTAGTAACAAATGAATCCAGGAATTTAAGTATTCTCCACGTCTGTTTTGCCAATAAAGCTTGGTTGAAACCACCAATGTCCCGAAATCCTAAACCTCCTAAAAGTTTTGGCCTACACATCTTCGTCCACGACAGCCAGTGAATCCGCTTCCTATCATTTGTTGATCCCCACCAAAATTTAGCAATTTCAGCTGTTAATTCTCTATAGAAAGAGAGGGCCAACTTAATCAATGACATCACATAAGTAGGTAGAGATTGGGCCACAACTTTAATTAAAATCTCTTTGCCCCCTATTGAGAAGTAACCTCTTTTCCAACTCGATACTACTTTAATCACCTTTTCCTTTAGACATGCTAAGTCATGTGCTTTATTCTTAGTAAAGTGTAAAGGAAGGCCTAGGTACTTTCCAATAGAGGCATGTGCAGTGATATTCAACTAATTTCTCAATAGATTGCAAGTATCATTCTCTACATTTGGACTGAAAAGAACAGCAGACTTGTCGAAGTTTACACACTGACCCGACACATTTTCATGTCTTCAACACTTCTTTTATAACTTTGAATTCAGTGAGGTTTGCTTTGCAAAAAAATAAACTATCATCAACAAATAGGAGATGAGTGACCGTTGGGCAAGCCTTGGTGATAGTACAACCATTTAATCTCTCCTTTATCACCTTTTATTCAATTAACCCCGATAAGTATTCAATATATATGAGGAAGAGATAAGGGGATATTGGATCACCCTGTCTCAATCCTCTTTCAGGCTGAAAATGTCCTCGTTGTTGACCATTAATCATCATAGAGAAACTCATTGTTGACACACATTCCATGATCAATTCAACAAAAGAAATGGGGAATTTCATTTTGGTTAATACCACCTTCAGGAAGGACCATTTGACACGATCGTATGCCTTACTCACGTCGATCTTTATTACTGTCATGCCTCTTTTACCACTGTTTCTATGTAAAATAGATTGCACACACTCATATCCAATCAGCACACTGTCAGTAATTAGTCTTCCAGGCACAAAAACACTTTGTTGTTCACTAATCAATAGAGGGAGGACCAGTTTCAACCTGTTAGCCAGTGTTTTCGTAATTATTTTGTACACGACATTATATAGGCTAATCAGAATATACTCACTGGCCATTTGGGTCGAACTGACTGTTGGCCATATAAAATCGAGAGACAAGAGGTCACCACCTGGACCTTCACTATATCCAAATATTTCTAGAAGAAAAGTGTCGGAAGGCCATCGGGACCAGGAGCTTTCGTCGATGCATTTGGAAGATCGCAGTTCGGACTTCCTCTTCCTCAAAAGGCTGTGATAACATGGCTTGCATATCATTAGGTAAGGTTCGTGTAGTAGGAATAACGCCCTCTTCCAACTATTCCAAATCGGGCTTAGATGAAGTAAATAGACTTTTAAAATAATCCAAAAAAACTGTAGCTATGTTGGTCTCATCAGTCATCCAACTTCCATTCATCCCTTTGACACGGGATATATGGTTTTGTTGTCGTCTTTGGGAGGCCCTTTTGTGGAACCATTTGGAGTTACGATCTCCCTATTTGAGCCATTCCTCTCTTGAACGCTGTTTCCAATATATGTCCATCTTATTATCCACCAACTGTTTTTCTTTTTCAATTGCATTCACCCTTCAGAAATCGATCCGGTGTGGAGTATTCATTAAGGCATTAATTTGGGATTGTAACCGAAAACTTTCCTCAAACATTTCACGATTTTTCCTTCTGCCCCACGGTTGCAACTTCGCCTTAACACCCTGTATATTGGAGACCATATCATGCATACTACTATCATTTGACCGGATCCAGGCTGCTTCAATAAGGTCTCCGCACATACTCTTCATCGTCCACTGTTCATCAAACCGGAACATTGGTTTAGACTGTCTTGGGATACCACTTGCTACAGTGCCAATAGACAGTAAGATAGGTCTGTGATCCAACCAATCCAATCCATATGCTTTACACGAGAACCCCCAAACATGGCTGCAAAATTCTGATTAGCAACAAACTTGTCCAAAAGCTTCAAGATGGGGTCATTTATGGTACATTTGTTTGTCCACGTGAAAGGTGACCCGTCAAAGCCCAGATCACTGCAACTAATATCATTCAGCACCCCACTAAAAGCCTTCATACTCTTAGTCTGTCGCTTAGAACCACCCTGCTTCTCCCAAGGCCACAGAAAACTCATTGAAATCCCCTCCTACCAGCCACGCGTTGGAGTCATCATTGTGCAATCATCTTAGCAGCTCGAAAGTTTCTGTCTTGTTCTTTGTTTCTGGACATCCATAAATCTTAGAAAACCGCCAGCCATAGCCATTCCATATCAAATGGCAATCAATGTGATTTTTGGTAAAGGACGTGATACAAACATCAACCTCATTGCTCCATAACAGACATAATCCCCCACTTCTTCCCACACTTGGCACAACAAAGCAATTGGAAAAGGACAATATGTTTTTAATCGTCTCTATTCTACTATTTGAACATTTTGTTTATGATAAAAAGACCACGTAGGGATGGCATACTCTGATAATGTGCCTCATTTTCTAGATCGCTAGAGGACTTCCCAATCCCCTAACGTTCCAACATATATTTTTCATAACTCCCGGCGAGGCTGTGAACCACATTATTGAACTAACAAAAGTAGTTATGAACTAACGTCAATAAGTTTTCTCACGCTGAGGATTGCCGTAGTGATTAGCTGGGAACGCAACTTCACAAGAAGTAATTCACACATTCCTTAATATTAAGCAAGATCTAAAGTGTTCCCTAAAAACTGATTATGAGCTTGAACAAAAGTTACCCGCCTCTCATTGACCCGAGAGGATACTGGTTAATAGTGAGACTATAAACAAGTTGTTCATTAAAGGAATCATTGGCGCTTAAAAAGAAAGATGTAATCACAAGAGTAGAACTAACTTCTTGTTCTAGCTGTGAATTACAAACAAGCTCATGAATGATCATATGGTGGATGATTGATAATATCCGTGGACATAACTTGTCCTATAGTGCGAAAGAGTTCAGCACATATCGGAATAAGTTTGATGTTAATGAATGCGGATTGGATCTCGTGTCGTTGTAGCTTTCAACCTATAGGTCATCTAGTCTGGGACTAGCTCATACTTGCTAGCATACTGTTTTATAAGAAAATGAATTTGAAGAGTTCAAATTCACATATTGAATTTGAAGACTCTACCTTCCTGTTGCGCCAATAATGTATAAATATTAATTTAAGAGAATTAATTAATATATTAGATAAATATTAGTGATGAATAATTAATTGTAAATAATTATTTAAGAAAATTAATTAATATGATTGACATAGTAGTTGCAGAAATAATTAGAAAATTTTAACATTATTTAAATAAATTAGATAAAAAACTTCTAAAAAACTAATTAGAAGAAACAAAGTGACAAATATTAATAAAATGAGAGCTTATATCCAAACAAACTATTAGTACAACTCTACCACAAAAGTTTACAAATAATTTTTTGTCTCAAACTACTCATAAGAAATCTACATTCAAAAGTTTTTGGTTATAACTTTTTTAAAAAATCTACATCCAAACAAACTTTTGACTGTAAATACTCTTTAGAAACCTACATCCAAACAAGCTTTTCGGTGCCACTTGTCTTAAAAATATACATCCAACCAAGCTTTTGACTGTAATCATTTCTTCTAAACATTTAAAATAACTCTTCATACTAAATATTAATTCTAAATACTTTTTATCTAAATCATTTAAAAATAATTTTTTAACGTAACGACAAATGTTAAAGTAATATGAAGTATGATGGTTGTGTTTGTTTTTGGTAGAGAAGAGTGTGATAAGCTCAAACGTTGCTTGATTTTAAAAAGCTAGAGGTCCTTCTAGGATCCTTGTAAAATCTCACAATATGGAAAACTCAACACTCGATCCCAACTAAGATTTAAGTTAGAAGGGTGAATACACTCTTACATCTCACTCAAGAATTAGTTTGATCAAAACTAATCCAATGAATTGATTTTACATTCAAATCTAAAGCAAGATTTGAAAAAAAGACAACGCCAAATGGAGTCAAGAAAACTCAAGTTTTGATATCAATGTTCTCCAAAATGAGGTATTACAAGCCATTTTTAAGGCCAAAATTTCGTGCATGGCTTGGAATACAAAAACTCTAAAAAACCTCTAAATGCACTTTGAGGAAAATAAGACCTAAGAAGCCAAAATTCAATTGTACATCAATTGAGAGGCTTAAATGCTAGACAAAAAGGTAGATTGGATTTAAATTGTAAAGACCCGACCCGAACTAGGGTCATTCCTCGACTACTCATACATGCATGTTTTAAAATAAGCCTTAAAGAACAGAAAAACAGGGAAATAAATACCTCATTTAATAAGCAATAAAGGTCGTTAAAAAACAAATAAAAAAGGTACCCAATTATTAAGGTTTTAAATCAAGAATCCAATGAAAACATCTTGCAACAGAAACCAGTTTGTATAAAGGTCATTGAAAGGAAATATGTTGTAAGGAAGAAAATGATATAAACCCGACACCACAGACACGAGTCCATGGTCCTCTCAGCCCCTCCGATCAGCCATTCTGGTAGAGCCCATGCGTACCTGTGGAACCCACAAAAAATAAACGGGGTGAGTTACGAAACTCAGTACGGATCTCTAACCGGGATCGAAACGACAAAAAAATATTATATTAAACTAGGGAACAATAGATGAATGAGTAAATGCAGCATCAAAGACCCATAAGTCTTATACAGTTTAGGCATTCAAGGGTAATGAAGGTGACTCCAGGGCTATTCCGAAGAAACATGCCACTCCTGGGTCCCACATGATGGTTTAGTACACTTTCGGGGCTACCTTGTTAGGGAATGCCACTCACGTGCCTTGAGTTGAGTCACCTGCTCGTGGTTTTATCAAAATATGTATAACACCACAGATAAAATATAAATACCGTAAGTAAAAAGAAGCAACCACACTATAGGAAAATCCGGCAAGCAAGGTATTCCACAGTTTTAAATTTAATCCAAGTCAGCTACACGTACATTTACTTAATTATAGAACACACAATTACAAGTGAAATCCCCTTACCTTGGCCGAAGAATCACTAAATCTCTTAAAGTGCTCGAACTACGTTTTTCGGGGCCATTTTCCAAGCTTAACTAATCAAACAGGGTAAAACAGTAAAAATTTGGCCTTGAAACCATAAAAAATGGACTCGAAACATCCAAAATACCCAAAAAACCCTACCCTGAAATTTTCCGGTGAGATGACGGCGGCGCATGGCCGAACGACAGCGGCTTGTGGGGGAACGGTCGCCGGCGCAAAAATCTGACGCACGATAGTGAAGGCGCTGCAGGTTGGGGACACGTGACAGGCTCGGGTTCGCGGAAAAGGTTCGGCTGACAGAGCTACAGGTTTGGGGACGCGCTGGCCAATCGGGAGTTGAGGACGTCTGATAGCGGAGGCAGCTGTCGGCGCTGAAGACCGTGCCAATGATTGGCGGTCAAATGACTGTCGACGGTGACACTTGGCCACGCCCGAGTGGCTCTCGCTGGCGGCGACACATAAATCTACGACAATGCTTGGATGTCGGTGCTGAAAACGATGCTGTCGGCGGCTGTCTGAGGCCAATGATTGGCTTGTCTGGCGGGTGTTGGATTTCGCAGAAAAAGAGGCGGCGGCGCTGAATTTGAGAGAAGATGATGATAACCTAATGATTAGGTCAATTTTGGCAGTATTTATAAGGACAAAAGAGCTGGCAAAATTACAAAATGGCCCTAGGGTTAAAAATAACCATTCTACCTCTAGTTTTCAAATTCCGACTTCACACCTCTCGAGATATGACTTTAATAACTACTTTTAACCCAAAATAAATTTAAAAAACGACTCTCGGGATTCCCGGTATGCCCAAAATTACGAAACTAACATTGAAAAGAATAGGGAGCGAAAGGTCGGGCTGTTACATAAATACACCTAACAAACTCATCTAAAAAGTCTTAAGCAATTATGAGCTTGTTTGACAATTAATGTTTGAATTTTAAAAGTCTCAACATTTGAAATCTAGAAAATCTATTATTTAAAATTCTGCATTATAATTAAAAATCTCTAAAATCGTATTGTTTTAGCTTCTTGTACTTGCTCCTTCACGAGAATACAATAAGTCGTTGGTTGAATTCATATCATAGTGGTTAACTACCACTTATCAAAAAATCACTTGTTTGTATTTGGTAGTAAACAATGAGTATTAACCACTCATCAAATCCTCTATCAAACTACTCAATCAAATTCCAAATCAAACATATGATTCAACTACTAACTCGACCACTATTAACATCAATCCTCAAATAAATAGTTAACTACCATTAACCCTTCCATTACACACTATTATTTTTTACCAAAAATAAACACACCGATGATTATTCCATTCAACGTTCTTTTATATTATCTTTTTCATTTTATAAAATGAAACTTTACGAATTTACCCCTTGATATTGTTACGTCGTTTGGACTCACGAAAGAGTGCAGACAAGATTGAATATCTAGTTCCATTTTTATTAAGAGAAACAATAAAACTCTGCTTACGAAAAATCTTTGCAGTTTATTCAAAAGAAAAGAAAAAAAAAAAATTGGTAGTTTAGTTTATAATAAGTGTTATTATCATATTTTATACATACAATCACAAAATCAAATAAAATAACAAATCTAAAGCATCACCAGTGTTTTTCCGTGACATTTTGTCATAATATTTTATTCGTTTATTGAAAACGTCTTTCCATTAATTTTTTAAATGGTAAGTCGTCTAAATATCAAATGAGATTTTTAAGTTTTTTCAATGGTAGAATCACGACTAAAATAGTTTTAGGAGTGTTTGCTTGTAGGTTTAGTAGAGTGTTTATAATGAAAATTTAGAATAGAGATTTATTTTGAAAATTTATAAATAATGATCACAGTAAAAATCTTGTTTGCATGTAGATTTTGATGAATAGTTATAGCAAAAAACTTGTATGATCGTAGATTTTTGATGAGTAGTTGTGATCAAAAATTTATTTGGATGTAGATTTTTGTGGGGAGTTACACATTAATAGCTTGTTTAGAGGAAACAACGTAGTCCCGTTCTTCTTTCATTTTCGATTCATGCCGATGATGTTATTTTTGAGTGAAAGATCATTTGCAGGTTCTAGGAGCTCAAAACTTAGAGTATTGGGTGATGTGTGCATTTCTATCTTGAATTAGAGGTAAGTAGCTATGTTTCTTTGTCATGTATATGTTCAAGAAACTAGTGTGAGTTGTTAATTGTGTCCACACTTTTAAAGTGATATGTGGATTATTAGTGGTGTCTTGCCGTCTCTTGGAGAGATGTATGAGTTGTTAGTGATGTTCCACTCTTGTAAGAATGCAGTGTATTGCTAATGATGTTTCACTTCTTTGAGAGTGCAAGATGAGTTGTTAGTGTTATTTTATTCAATTGAGAGTGCAATATGAGTTGCTAGAGATTCACTCCTTCGAGAGAGTAGGGTGAGTCGATGACAATGTTTCACTCCTTTGTGAGTCTTGGTTGAGTTGCTAGCAGCATTTCACTTCTTTGAGAATGTATGATGAGTTGTTGTTGATGTGTCTATAACAACTCAAATTTTTTCTTCCTTTGTTTCAATGTTAGTTTTGTAATTTTGAGTTTACCAAGACTCCTAAAAATTTATTTTGAATTAATTTTGGATTAAAATTACTTGGTTGAACTTAAACCCCTAGAGGGGTAAAGTTGAAATTAAGAAATTTGAACTAAAAATGTCAATTTTAGCCCTAGGGCATTTTGGTAATTAAATGGAATTTTTCTGCAACTATAATAGAACAAAAAGAGCTTTTTAGGTCATAAGCATCCAATCATCGATCGGCGTCCACTTTTTCTCTCTTTTTCCTTGTGTTTCTGAAACCGAGGAGGACAAAATCTGCAGTTGCCGATAATTTTTGACGCTCAAACCAACGCTGTTTTTTTTTTCTGCGCCAAGATTACTTTATTGGCCAATCATTGTAGCAGTGCTGACAACCTTATTTCGTGCAGTGTTGTCTCTAGCGAACTAAACTCCGCCGTGTGTCGGCTCCTCGTACGCGCCCACCTACGCGGAGCTGGGAGCCAATCAGCACTACGCTCATTTCTCTTGCCAACACTGCCGCCGATCGAGCTAAGGTAGAACTCGTGTTCCACGCTGCCAATTCCAGGCCAAATCTAGCCAATCCGAAGCTGGGTTTTGGTCGGTCAAGCCAGCGTTGTCTCCCAAATCTAGCCTGATGCTTTCCGAGCTTGATTTCTGCCACCTGACGCGTGCCATGGGTCTGTTTCCTGCAGCATTATTTTCCCTGCGCGTCTAACTCATGCGCCGCTGTCCAGTGGTCACTATTCTGGCCAAGCGCCACCGCCAATTGTTGGAAAGTTTCAGAATAGTGTCTTTCGGGTAATTTCGATGCTCTGAGTCCAATTTTGATAGTTTTAAGTGCTAATTTTGACTTGTTAATCTTGTTATAGCCAGTTCAAGTTGGGGAAGCTTCTAGGACTCGCGATTCGAGCACCTAAATGTTTAATTAGAGGAACTCGACCAAGGTAAGGAGATCTTATCCTTAGCTTAGAGTTATGTGGATAATTATGAGCATGTGTAGGGTGAATTTAGGGGGAAATTACTTGATGATGTGTATTGATTGCACTATTTGTTTGTTAGACGTTCACTGATTATTATTTCTATGTTAAGAACATTATAAATATGAATTAATGAATTGAGTTACTGATTCAAGATAAGTTAGCATGTCATCATTACTTTCTACTGAAGGCTCAGCGGTGGAGGGCACTATTGAGGCCCCGGTATCAACATTGATCATGCATCTTTTGACATCGGTTGTATTTATATTTATGCTTGTATTGATCCCAAGTTAGGGATTGTTATTGAGTTTAATAACTCACCCTATTTTCTCTGTGGCCTCCACAGGTACGCATGGGCTCTACCAGGATGGTTGATCAGGAGTTGTGAAGACCATAAGCTAGTCTTGTTATGTCTTTTCTATTATTCTTTTTCTTCGACATACGTTTTTATCTGAATTTCCTTTAGAGACATGATATGATTGACAATTTAATATACAAATTTGTTTTGAATTGGGTACCCTATTTCTCACTGTTATGACCTGTTTTTTTTTTTTATGAATTATGTAAAATGAAGCATTTAATATAGCATGTCTCTAGATTTAAAGGTCGTTTACTCATGCATCTAGGGTATAAGCCTAGATGAGACCTTAGTCTGAGTTGGGTCTTTACAGTTTGTATCAAAGCTCAGAGTCATAGATTATGTAGATTGACTTACATTGTGAGTCGTTGAGTCCCATGATCTTCAGCTCCCGATCACCATGAGGCAACCGATGTAGTAAAGTTCAAAAGCATGAATAGTTAAAATGAATTTTTTTATGTTAAGTATGTTGTTGAAATACTGCGATGATCTTTTATGTATGATATGATGATATATGTACTGAGATGAGATGCATTATATTGATTTATGGTATTTGTGTTGTGTTAAGCTGTGTTATTATGTAAATATTAGTTAGAATGGTTAAATGGGGAGGAAATGAGAAATTGAGTTTCTCTTGCAGTTTAAACTCATGTATGAAAGAACCACTGTAGCAATGCTAGCCGCAATAATAGAAGAGGTAGAGGTAGAGATAGAGAAGCTGGACTACCAACTACCCGTAGGAGACCTGAGCATCTAGTCAGTCGGTCGGGCCCTCAACTTCACCAGCAGGGATGTCTCTAGTACCGAGATTGACTATTGAGGCAATGACAGTCATCCAGATGATTATTAGAGGGACGATACATGAGCTTTTGCCCTCATTTCAGGCCTTTAGCTCCACCATCAGGGATGTCCCTACAAAGAGCGATTGCCTCCCAAAAGGAGAATGCCCTACAAAGGGAAGGTCAAGAGGTCAGTGTTACCTCGGTAGCTAGCACCCGACAGCAAGAACATATTGTAGTAGAGCATAGTGATAACGCGACAACTTGAGCAGCAGTGGCAGCTCAGCAAGCATCGCATAAGTGTTGGTCCCAGTTGAGCCAATTGAGATTAGAATTGTTCAGGTGATAACTCCAAAATGATTAAAGACTGCAAAAATTTTGATCCTAAAGAGTTCGATGACTCTCCTATGAACCCGCAGGTAATTGACAAATGGATCGAGGATATGAAGGATCTGTTTGACCATATGTAGTGTCCTAAGGACCACATGGTAAGATGTGATGTCTTAGTTATGCATGACAAGGCAAAGACCTGGTATAAAGTAGAGGTTAAGAGGAGAACACCTATGGATGGACCCATGGATTGAAGCCAATTTAAGACTGCATTTTATGACAAGTACTTCACTGAAGCTGATAGACATGACAAGATCAATAAGTTCACCAGCATTCAGCAGGGTCAAGAATCAGCGGTAGTGTATGAGATGAGATTTAACAAGTTGGCTCATTTTACTAAGGAATTAATTTCAACTGATAAGTAAAAAATAAGATACTTTGTGAATGGACTGCACATGAGACTCCAAGCTGATGTTATGGCTCATAAGCCTGCTACTTTCAGGAAATGTGTGAATTTAGCAAATCTTTAGATAGGAAGTTTGATGGGCAAGGATATAACCCGGACCAGCACTACCAAGGTTATAAGAGGAAATTCGAATCTTATAGGCCATCTAGACACAACAATTATCAGGAGAAGAAGCCTTACAACCATCATGATCAGGACAAGGGTAAAAGGCCAAAATTGAGTAGGTCTATATTTGGGCAGAGTGGCTAGAGATCTGATCAGCGCAGTTACAAACCTGAGCAGCGTAATTTCACTTCTGACGTCAGTCTAGCTGCCGACCTGAACCACATCAACCTAGATTTGACTATCTACTACATAGATTTGTCTAGCAGTAGCCGAGACCAGGGTCTCAGATAGTGGAAGAATGTAGACATTGTGGTAGGAAGCTTAGAGGGCAGTGCAATGCAGCACTTAGAGCCTGTTACAAGTGTGGCAAGCCTGACCACTTTACGAACAATTGTGTTTATATGAGTGGACAGCAGTCAGCAGCAGCACCTCAGCCAGCTAACACACCTGTAATTAGATTGCCACAATAGGAAGGTAGAGTCTTTGCTACCATCAGACAGTAGGCTGATGCTAGTGGTAGTGCAGCAGGCACATGTACTTTACCCGTACTTGACCATTTTACTTGTGCTCTTTTGGCTCATCACATTCTTTCATATCCACACATTTTGTTTCATTAACGATTTACTCTACGTCGTAAGAGTTTAATTTAGAATTCCCTAGAGTGGGTATGTAGGTATTGATATCACTCTTCACTAGTTTGGTTTATGGCACTCTCTAGCCGAAAGTTATGGTGCTAGCTAATTATTAGTCGATTGTGCTAGTAATTTACGTATGAGTTGCATGTGTAGATGTATTTCACACTCTTGTTGGGGAGCTTAGCCTGGCTTGTTAAAGTATCATTTGCTCAAGAAAAAAGTTGGGTGGAGATTTTTTCTATTTTGGATCTATTTTTATTGAAGTACAGTGGGTGGAGTTATTAACTCATATTTCACCCGAACTCCTCAATCCAAACTTTAGCTAAACAAAAAACGTGTAGGATTGCTTTTGACCTATACTATTATTTGTTTTAAGATTTGTCATAGTAATTCAGAGGGTTGGAAAGTCTCTGAATTAGAAAATCTTTCATTGTATCTCGATACCACAACCTAATTACAACATGGGAGTGTTCCCCAAGTATTATAACAAAAATTCACTTTCCTAATTCAAAAAAAAAAAGAAAAAAAAAAAAAGAAAAATCTAACATAATCTCATCTAAATGAAGCCAAGTTTAGTTCTCTTTATAAGCTTTAGGCTTAGAAAGATTGCCTAAATTAATACCACCACTATAGTTGATGGTAGTTTTGAGATTCATTATGGATCAACTAAATTCATAGAAATAGAACAGAAATTAACTATGGTAAGGAGGAAAGTAGAAAGTTTTGAAGAAAAAAAACATTTTATATGGCAAACTTACCTATTGAAACCTCCCAAGGGCCAAAAGTTAAATGATATTTATATAAAAGAAAACTACAAATATATTAATGGTGTTTATTTATTTAGTGTTAAGAATTTTATTAAATGTGTTCTTAATTCATGTAGGAAAACAACATATACTCTAAAGAAATGTTCAAATACTATTACTCTTTTTTGAGAAAAGAGTTGTAAACCATAGCTATTCTTTTGACTTTTAGGCATTCTATAAATCTTCAAAGTATTCTGATGCTAGTTCTTTTTCACAAAAAAAGAATTGTAAACTATGATCTAATACTCATATTTTACATGTTTATAGTTATTTTTTTTTATTGACTTTAAGGTAAATATGTTCTAATAAATCTACAAAGTGTATTCACATGTTAATCTTTTTCAGAAAATAAAGTTGTAAATAGTTGGAGCGTTTGTTCAAGATTTTATGAATTTATTATAAATGAGCTTTTACAATAACTCTTCAAACAATTTCATCTAAAAGAGTTTTATTATTTCAACTTCTCCTTCAAAATCATTCAAAATAACTTCATTTCTAATCACTCAAAATAACCACTCAACAATTACTCCTCCAAACATATCTCTTAGTTATTCTTATGACTCTAGGTACATATCTAATAAGTTAAGATATTATTTTGGTCCATAAATTTTAAGATTCGTTGCATTTTGATCCTCTAAACTTGTAAAGTCTGATTTTAGTCTCTAGACTTTCCCGCTTGTTTCATTATTTGACCCTGAACTTAAATCCAATTTCAGTCCTAGACTTTAAAAAATGTTTAAAATTGGTCTATATAATTCATTTAAAATTAATATTGATTGAAATTAATTCAATAATATTAATAATTAGGGTAAATTATCATTTTGGTCCCTGAATTTTCACCTTTGTTCCATTTTGATCCTTCAATTTTCAAAAGTTTAATTTTAGTCCTTGAACTTTCAGTTTTGTTCTATTTTGGTCCCTGAACTTTTAAATGTTTAATTTTAGGTGTCCCTAAACTTTGAAACTTTTTCAATAATGTTAATAATTATAATACAATCAAAGATAAAATGTGAAGAAAATTTTAAAATTTATAGAGGAAGATGCTAATTTATAAAGAAAGAAAGAAAAAAAAAATTAAGGATTGATTTTAATTAAAAAAAAAAAATCTAGGGGACCAAAATGCAACAAACCTCAAAATTTTTAGGGACTAAGATTGGACTTTTGAAAATGTAGGGACTAAAATAGAACAAAAAACTTAAAGTTCAAGAACCAAAATGAAACAAACTGAAAATTTAGAGACTAAAATTGAACTTTTGAAAGTTCAAGAACCAAAATAGAACAATGATAAATGTTCAGAGACCAAAATGGTATTTTACCATAATAATTATAATACAAGTAAAGAAAATATGTGAATATATTTCCAAAGTTTATAGAAAAAGATGGTATATTTTTTAAAAAAATTAACAAAAATTTCTATTATAAACCAATTTTAACTTTTTATTGAAAATTTAGAGACTAAAGTTGAAATTTAAAAAATGTTAAGAAATCAAAATGAAACAAACTTGAAAATTCAGAGATTAAAATCCAACAAACTTGATAATCTAGAAATTTAGATCAAAATATTGAAAGTCTAAGAACAATAATGGAACAAAGTTACAGACATTAAATGATATTTTAACCATTTTTCTTGTAGAACTATTAAGTTCTCTCAATCTATTTTACTACTTTCACATGTGACTCTTATTACTTATAGTGAAGATAAGTAAAAGGAAGTTTACATTTGCATGAAAGAATTGTTTAGAACCAATCGTGAGAATCGGTAGTGTTAGTTTGGTTGATTGTAATGTAATCTTAATTCAATCAAATCAGTCACAAATTCGATCATAAAAATTGAAATTTAACTCTTATGTTCTTCGAAAGAATAGTATGATTTATGTGGAGTTTGCAATCCATTCCAATTTCAAAAAATAAAAATAAATAATTTAAAAAGCCAAAAAAACAAATAATTGAAATAATATTTTGTGGTAAAGAAAGAAAGAGATTGAAATAGAATAGGATATGATGGAAGGCATCATCATAATCACACAAATGAAATAATCAAAAACAGTTAAAAGCAGTTGTTGGTCAGAAAGCAAAAGCAATCAATGAGATTAAAGAGAAAAGTCTACTTTAGTCCATTCCATTAAGTGGGAGTAGTAAGCTTTATCCTAATTACACGATTTTTTCCATTTGGCTGACCACTTAGGTCTACATCCAGGCATCTTTTACTACAACCATTCATTTCATTCAATTGATGCTTTAAAGAATACAACTTTTCCAAATCTCCCAGAAGTTTGTACATACTTCCTGCCATTTATTTGTATATAATGTGTCATATAATTATATTCAAAATGTAAAATAAAAATCATGATTCAAGTAATTAAAAAAAAATTAGGAAATTGAAAATTAGACAAATAACTATCACCATAAATTAAAGTATGAACAAAATACTTTTGAAGTTAGCAAGTCACTACAAGAAAATAGCTCTTCAGCGACGCGAGAATCTACGATAAAGGAAAAATATCTCGCATTTGACTAGCAAATGCGATAGAAACCCACATTTGCCTCACGCTAATGCCACTGATCCATAGGTGTTTGTCGCTTTATCTAAGCAAAACGACGAAAAAGAAAAAAAAATGTGTCACCTTCTCCCAAAGCAAAAGCGACAGAGTCAGCACTCTGTCGTCTTTGCCTTGGGAATTTCCCACAAAAACAAATTTCGGGCGTATAAAAATAATTGGGCTTCAGCGACAGAACCGGTACTCTGTCGTCGAAGCCCAACCGTTTTTTTTTTATGGGCAAATACAATGCAGCCTTATTCCGTCGCATTTTCCCCTGATTACATATTGCAGAACTAATCATTTCCACTCCATTTCTCTGTTTCTTCTCCAGTTTTCTCCTAAAATCTCTCAAATCTGCCACCCCCTTCGCCGCCGCTTCCACCGGAAACCGCCACCGCTCTCTCATTTCTCAACCAAACCTTCATCTCTCTTCAAAAGGTAAGATTATGTGTTTATTTCGTTTGAAATTGGTTTGAAATTTGTTTGAACTGGGGTTAAATTCGTTTCACATTATAGGTTGTGTTTAATTTTGTTAGATTATGAATGAAATTAGTATCATTCCTTAGAAATTGAGTTTTTGTTTTAGTTTTAGTCTTTAGTTTAGAGTTATAATTTTTAGTTTTTAGTTTTTAGAATTAGGTTTATGTTTATAGTTTTTGGAATCAGGCTTTAGGTTTTTGTTTTCGTTTAGTTTTTAGAATGAGGTTTTGGTTTAGAGTTCTTAGAATTATTTTTGGTTATAATAAAAAAACGAATGATGTTGGTTATGTTACCCAAAATAGTGGCATAATGGTTGAAGGTGAAAGGATAGTTTTGATGGCTCGAACAACTTTTACGGTGTACTTACTGAAGTCTTAGAAGCTTCATTCGTGAGTGCGAGAAAAGTGATGATGTTCAGATGTGACTAGTTCAAAACAGACAAAAAGAAAGGAAGATATCAAAGTCATTTTGGGATAAGAACGATCAATACATCACAATACTGGTTTAAAAATGAGTCATTCATCCTAGCTAACCAAGCGAAACAAATTTTCTATATAGACGATCCGAAACATGGAAAAAATTGGAAAGTTTTGCAGCTAGTCTACCATAAAAGTTTGTGGGATGTCCCTGAGATGGAAAATAATGAAGTTGGAGAAGGACTAATTGATCAACCCGAATGCATAGTAATTGAAGGAAGAAATAGAATGGACGAGTATTTAGAAGACAATTTGATATGTCGATTCGATGTTGAGCCAACAATAATAGAGCAATCTGTGAATGATGATGAAGAAGATAAAAATAGACTCATTAATGACGAAGACCAGGATGATGACGTCGATTGTAATGATAAAGATTAAGTGTTTGTTTAATTGTTTATTTCATTCTCTATACATTATTTCAATTTGACTTATGAAAACACTAATTTTAATAATTGCAGGTTATCATTATACCTAATACATTGAGACATCTTAATGACTCGATTTTTGACGAATTTGAAGGTAGTACAGATCTTGATTTCGTACCTGCTACAGTCGGTACTCAATCTGGTACTCAAGCTGGAGGTAAGATCGAGTTCTTATAAATTTTATATATGACGTTAAAATGTCCTGATCTCATAGTCCATTTTTTGGATGTAGGTAGTAGTAGCAGTAATACTACTCGATATCGAGGACCGTCAAAGGGTGAAAATTTGAACAAAAAAACACTAAGGAGGGGCGGCTAAAAGTTCAATTTAGTGAAGAGAACAAAAAGGCAATTCGAAAGAATGCCAACGCACTGAGCAACCCGGTTGGAGTACTGGTTTGACAATCCTTTCCTGTGTGGGCAGCAGATTGGTCGCAAATCACACCGGCAGAAAAGGAATTTGTTAAACAAAATCTCCTGGTAATTAATCGTTACATTTACATTTAAGTATTCAATGCACTTAATGATACTAATTTCATGTGTTTACACCCTTTGGCAGATTCACTTCGACCTCGATTTGGATAATAAGCTCATAAACGATGTAATCAAGGAACTATGAAATCCCGGTTGAAGGATCATAGATACACCCTTATACACACATTACTGGTATGTTATATACTTGAATATATCTATTTTATTATGTAATATTTTTAGTAAATGAAGTTAACTTTCTTTCCTTTTGTTTTAGTAAACAACCAGTGGAAGAACGAATGAATAAGCCCCACTGTACTGTAAGCGACATCCAAGACTGGCACTACTTGTGCAACAAGTGGCGTCTCAGCAATGGGAAGAAAAACACGAACGGGGAGTTAAAGCAAGAGTCGTCCTGCCATACAACCATCAAGCAGAGCCTATATCTTTCGTATCTATTATCAAAGAGGTACAAACCTCTTCTTTCTTTCTTAATACGTGTTCATAATTGATTTCTTCAATATTAACTTCATAATAAATACCATTTTTGAATTTAGAGAGTCGCTGCTGGACATGATCCTATTGGTCTCGTCGACGCATTCAAGGCATTTTGTTGCAAAGATGCAAATGGTGAATGGATTAATGAAGAAGCGAGAGAGATATGTAAGTTATGAACTTTATTATTAAATTAAAGTAATTTTATTTCAGGGGCGCCACTAACATAAAATAATTTCTTTTTTATGTAGGAGAAGATGGATGCATTAAGGGAATCATCCATTGCATCAAGGACCTCATTAACACAGGAAGCAATATGTGAAACTGTGTTAGGAAGGCGAGCGAACGACATAAGAGGCACGACGTACTTGCCACCTGAGAAACGAGGAAGAACATCTTCTTCCTCTTCAGCTAGTACCGCATCTCAACGAGATCCTGAAACCAAGAGGCTATTATTGGAGAATATGCAACTGAAGAAACAGGTCAATAAGTTGACCGAAATACTGGACATGATAATAGCCAACCAAGAAAGGATGAACGCCACACTAGAGGCAATGCAAAGGATGCTCGAGGGCGGGGGCGGTGCCGGACCATCTAAGTGAAAGGTACACAATATTCCCAACTTAACTTAACTTTCTTTTCACATAAGTCCTAAGAATGATGGCTATCTTGCATCAAAGTTAGCCATCATTCAAAAATCGTTTCTATGAATTATTTGTTGTGGCTATCTTGCAGCAAAGATAACCACTAATTGAAATGAATTGAACTGCTTTTGATAGGTTTTATTTTCGGTAACATGAAAATGCGCAGTTATGCTGCCCGATCTTCTTTAAAATCAAATTCTTCAAGTTTTTTCGAACTCTAATTCAAATTCTTGTTTATTGTAGAGATACAATGAGTTCATTGGACCAGCACAAGGAAGGACCTGTTCAACGTCTACCAATTTGTTTCTCTATAGGGATAGTTCTTCCTCTTTCGGTTAGGATTCAATATTTTCCTTTCAATGTTCCTGTTATGAATTGTATTAAGCTTATGTCATTTTGTTATGAATTCTATTTACTTCTAAATATATGACGATGCACGTTTATCTTTCGTCACGAATGTTTGAATTATACTCTTTCATTTTCGTTATTAATGTTTATAATTTGTTTGTATAATTTGAATGTTCAAATGACTCAAACATTTCCAATTAAAGACATAATTTTCTAGGATTTGCAACTATTAACAATCATTTTAAAATATTTATCGAAAAAAAATAAAACAGAGAGCAAATGCGACGGAAGTTGCGTCGTCGCATTTGCCTACCAAATGTGATGAAGACAAACCTCCATCGCATTTGCCATCCACAACGACAGAATAATACTTTGGCGCTGGTGGTAGGCAAAGGCGACAGAGGCGACCTTTGTCGCCTTTGCCTTCTTCGCGGATAGAGAAAACTTTTGTCGCCCGTGAAGAGCAAATCCGACGAAAGCAAAGCCTTCTTCTCATGTGGCTTCGCCGACAAGGCAAATGGGACGAAACTGGCGACGCAAAGCTCTCTGTTGCCGAAGCCAAATGCGACAAAATTTGACCGCCTTCGGCGACAGAATGCTCCGACGCTGAAGGGGTCATTCCTTGTAGTGAGTTTTGCTCTCTTTTAGGCTCTAACTTTTTTTTATTTAGATCAACGTAATTGATATCATATTCTTCTAAGAGAAATATTTGTCTCTCTATGAATAAGGCACCAAAACCTCCTTAGAGCGTGTTTGGCTATGGCCAGAAGGAAAAGGAAGGGAAGGAATGGAAAGAGATAAATGAAGAAAAGTAAAAATCAATTAGTGATTGATGTGATGGAAGTTGGTGGATCAAACAATGGGAAGTGATCTCAATCTCTTCCTTTCCTTCTCAACCATTCCCATCACACCAAACGTACCCTTAAAGTATGATGTCATAAGATTTTTATGTTTCAATAATTTTTTTTTTGTGGCACTATATCCTTTAGTGAGGGTTTGCCTGTTTATTCATAAAGAAACTAGTATTTGTTTTCTTCTTATATCTCTTATGGCCAACTCTTTTCTTGTCTTTTTCATAACCAGTCGAAACTTTATCCCACTAAATATTTGGGACATACACTCTTTGCAAAGCTCGAATCTAGGATTCAACAAGAAATTGAAAAACTTACAAATTAGTCAAATCTAAAAAATAATTATAAATATGATCACTTTCAAAAAAGAAAAAAACAAATGTAGTCATTGAATTAATTAGTATTATAATTTTAATAATATTTGTAATTATTTTGCCCACTTCACCCCAGAAGAAACTTTTACAACTAAGCCTCTCTCTTCTCCAACATCTTTTAAACCCATAAAAAAAAAATACTGTCTGCATCTCCATGAATGATTGAATTGATCTGTACTCATTTTGGTCTCCGTTCATTCTCTAATTCCAATCTCATTTTCCATATGAATGATGTTTTGAAATTATTTTGTTTTTGATTTTTTATTCTCCTTTGTCTAATTTCTGGTAGGTTAATTATTGAGTAGATAATAGCTTTTAGGTATCTAAGGTCTAAAGGGCACTAATAAATAAATAAATAAATAAACAAACTTTGGTTTTATCCTATTTTCTGATTAAAAAATTAATCCTGTGTGGCTCGAGTATTTTACCTTCAGCTAGAACTGGCCAAGTTTGCAGTCACTGTTAGCTTTTGTTTTTGGATATTTAATTGCTGAAGTTTGTTTGTTTGTTATTTAGGTGAACATTCTTAATCAGAGGTGTTTCAATTTCTTACGTAAATCCATTACTCATTATGATCAATACTTTATTAATTTGCATGCTTTTAATGCAAGATGATTTGATCTTGTTTTCTGGCATCCTGAAATTAGCAGCAACAGAGAAACTAAGTCAGCTCTCATGCACGTGGTCAATAGATTATACAAATGCATTATTGTTAATATGAACAAAAACTTTTAATTTCTAGCCAGCGAATAAAAGCTAACTTACGTGTGAGAAACATTCCTTGAGTCTGAAACAATTTGCAAATGCTCAGCCCAATTGCTGGCCCAAAATAAAAGCTAACTTTTGTGTTTTTTTTTTCTTTCTATTTTACATACATTTTTTGTGTTTTGTCTCGCTATAAGCTTTATTTATCAATATGCCAACTTAATACCGACGAAAAAAACCTAGAGTTAGCTCATGAAAAAAAATCTAATAACCATGCTAAGGCAAAGGTGATGCTAGGTGGAAAATGGCGAGGAAAGGCACACCCTGATTGAAGGCACTCGCCTTGACTTTTTTAGAGGCGCAATACCGCTTATGTGTAAAACAATATCCATATGCGAGAAAAGGCGATAGCCTTGAAAACACTGCTTAAAACATATAAGGGTTTGAGCCTTATTCTTAGGAATACAATTGAATTGACACAGACAAATCTTAAGTCTATTAAAATGAGAGATACATGGGAATAGTCACATAAGCTAAGCTTAAAGATATGAGTTATGTCGATTTTGAAGATAATAGAATTAAGTTCTTATTCTGATCATTGATGTTTACAACCTTACAAACACGCTCTATAAATAGGAGAAAACATATTCTATAAATAAGACATATTTTACACTAGAGAAAGAAAAATACATATGAAATAATTCATTTTAAGGAAGAATATAAATCAAAATAATATCAAATACTTCGACAAATTAGAATTACATACAAGTTATTCTTAAATCAACCAAGATTTGAGGTAGTAATTGGAACATGCCATTAATACAATCAACACAATTTCCATTTTCTTTTGCATATCTGATCAAATTGTGTATTATATAAGAAATGTATAACTCAAATCATTAATCTTCAAGTTGTTGATGCCGAAAATGGTCAATGAATCAATGGTAAAGATTTATTTTTACGGAAGACGAGAAACTTGCAAAAAAGAAGAAATTTAGGCACATCGGTGAGTGTGAGCCACAGGGAATCTGATACCTAAGTTAGTAAGTGTTTAGGAGATTAATTTAGAGGTAGCTTTTAGAACTTAGGACGGCTTATAAGAGTTCTTAGCGAAGTTCAACTTGAATTTGAATGGAGAATGTCTTGACTTCTTATAGCAGCTGGACTCGTAACGGTTATAGTTCACTTAATGGAGGCTTAATGGTCAACTGTTTAAAACGTTTGCCATTAAGTCGAGAGTGAATACCGGCATAACTCCTATCTGTTACTCTTAGAGGTGTAACAGTCTTGACTTGGAAGTTACTTGGACTCGGTCAACCTCCGCATGTCCTCACCTCCATAGCCAACCCCTTAAAGGTGTGGCCTTCTCGGTGTAACTCTAGAACACTAAACCTAACATGTGCAACGTTTCTAAATGTTACTTGGACTTGACCGACTCGTCCACAATAAAGTCCTAACCTCCACAATCGACCCTAATGGGGTTGGCTCATTCGACTGATCTCCTTAGAGGTCGACTTTGGTCTCGATCAACCTTTACGGGTTCTCACCTCCACGACTCGGCCCTAAAGGGAGGTCCTAACCCTCTTGGCATAACTCCTAGCCGTTATAAACGAATCCAATCATCATTTTAGACTAGGTAAACTCCTAGGGGAGAGTCCTTACCTCCACGACCTATCCTCGGAGGATCTAGGACTACTCGTTCTAACTCCCAGTCAACTGCTACTTTATGACATAATGGTTGTAAAGATTACTTGGACTTAGTCGACTCATCCACGGGAGAGTCCTAACCTCCATGGTCAACCCTGTGAGTTTTTGCCTACTCGACTGATCTCCTAAAAGGTCGATTTTGGTCTGGTCAACCCTACGGGTCCTCACCTCCACGGTTAGCCCCTAAAAGGGGTTCTAGCCCTCTCGGCGTAACTCCTAGCCATTATCAGCAGATTCAGTCGTCACTTGGGCTCGGAAAGTCTTAACCTCCACGGTCAACCCTCGAGAGGTCGAACATATTCTAGTCGGCCCCTGGGAGGGCCGGATTGGACTTGGCCAACCTCTAGGGAGATTGAATTGGGCTTGGCCGACCCCCTGGGGCTTGTGGCCTCCCTTGGCTAGCCCCCGAAGGTCGAATTGGGCTTGGTCGACCCCTTGGGGGTTCTGGCCTCCCTTGGCTGAATTAATTTTTAGAGATGTTACCGTTAATAGTTTAGTTTTTATGAAAAGTTTGGATACTATAACTAATTTAGATGTAATTAGAAATGAATAATTATTTTGAAGTGTTAAAATGAATAACTAGAAATAAATGATTATAAATGATTAATGATTATTAAATATGATTTTTTTTTTTTTTTTGTTGAAAACTATTAAAAATGAATTATCTAATTTGAATGTAGTTATTGAATAAAAAAAAAGTTGTAAATACTCCTCAAAGATCGAGAGTTCCAATAGATTTTGTACAATTTTCTCAAAATAGCTACTTTGGGGTCAAAGAAAGGTGTAATGATTATGGTGTATATAAGTTTGGGAGCTATTTGCATGTTGTTCAGAGTCATAGAATATGATCTGACGACTCACGTCCTGATAAGCCATGATGTGATCGAGGAGGACGATACATCATCCATCACACCAAGAAGAGTGTTCAATAGTGTCAGCTGGATGCATCAAAAAGCAAGGTACGATGGTGTCAAGGTGTCAGTGTCAAGGCTTAGTGAGGGCACGATGGGGCCCCGAGCCATCTCGACGATGTCAAGGCTTAAGATGGAGTTCTGATGAGCGACTCTGGAGTTAAGTCCATATGAAGCTAAGATGTAAGCTCGCCAAGTTTGGTGTCAACCAGACACTCGACGGACTCTCCACGCTGGCGTATGATTCCTTTCCAAAAAGACATGCATTGGTGGAATACTGAAAATGATTCAAAATGTACTATAGAATGAGGCATGGTGTCAGCTCTCCACCACCTCTGGGCCCTGTGGCCTAAGTGAGCTACCTATGTCATGGTGTGGGCGAGCGCTTGCAAGACGAGTGTCTTGGACAGCTTCCTTCAGGAATGGAAATCCGGGGACAGTGTCGGACGGCACAGGTGTGCTGACATTGCGCCCTTGCCCATGGGACAGAGGTTGCCACATATATCTGAGAGGCGGCCCGCCATCTCACGTTGGATTTCTGTAGGCTGAATGGATGCGTGTGCGAGCATATAAGCATGATCAAGATAATTCTGCTGCGTATTCGATGAAGCATAGTCGAGGCCTTGAGAACCTCGATTAACGTCTCGACGTGCCACAAAGTAAGAGCGATCGGAGTTTGGGGCTTGAGTTCTCCTCTAAGGATTACCATGACGAGTGTGAGATCATGGCGCGGCACGAGTCGAAGAGAGCGACCGTGGCACCCAGAATCATACAACCCTTATCTGTGACTACAATTTTTTTATTTGAAAAAAAAAAAAAACAAAAATATGTGGGGTTGGCCCCTATTTGTTTTTTTGTTTTTATTTTGTAGTTGGCCTGTAGGCTGAATCGAGGTTTTTTTTTTTTACTTCACCCAATCGGTCTAGGTCTAATCTTATGTATTTGAATAGCGTTGATCCAACCCTCTGTTTTAGGAAAAAAAACTTTAGTTTTATTTTTTAATTCGAATATATATTTGTTATTTATTTTCAAATTTTATAGAAAAAAACCTAATAACTTTAATTTCAATTTATATCATAATATATATTTTAAAGATTTTAAAAACATTGAAAAATAAAAGTCTACAAATATAAAATAAAATAAAATAAATATAAACATAGTTAGTTGGACACCTTTAATAATATTTAGATAATAGTAAATTCGATACAAATGGGGAGAATGAGTTTTTTTAGCTAAAAAATATTTATAAGCACTTGAGATTTAAATCTAAAATCTTTTTATTTTTAGATTGTGCATGATGCTAGTAATGTTTTTGCTCCTGTAAATGGTATGAGTAAGAATGGATTGGTGGGACATAAAATAACATTTACCTAGACGTAATGTTAAAAAAAAAATGCACAAATCATCTATAAAGTATAATGTTGGTAAGAATTAACTCCATAAACTTCTGTCCCCAAGAAGTGGCGCAGTTGGTTGAAGACTTGGGCTCGAGAGGTGTGCTACCTCAAGATTCAAGGTTCAAAACTTATCTGTGACAATAGTTTACCTATTTCTAGTGTCGGACGGGCATAGTTACTCGGGTATAATGTGAAATATCTATCTCAAAAAAAAAAAAAAACTTCATAAACTTATAATTGAAAAAGTCTCACCTTTAACTTAGGCATTTTCAATTTTTCACCCCCATACATGTATGGTCGAACTTTTAGGCTCCATATTGGTCCTTTTTTGGAGTCTGGTACTTTTATTTGAATTTTCGTACTAGGTGAGCCCTTCCATAGGTGTTTGGCCACCTTTCTAAGTACTTTTTCAATTTTTTACCGAATAGGTTTGTTAGGTTCTCTTGGTAGAGATTCACATACTTTAGGCTTATCTTTGAATTTTTAGGCTATTTAGGCTCTCTTTGTCTACTTGCCCGTTTAAGCACACATTGGACTGTTTAGGCTACATAGGCTCTCTTTGTAGAGACTTGTCAGCCTTTTAATGCCTTTTAAATTTTCTATGATACTTACGCTCTTTTTACAAAGACTTGTCTGTTTAAACATCTTTCCAACTTATAGGTTACTTAGATATTTTTCCTATGACTCGCCAGTTTACAACCTCTTTTGGAAATTCTTGTTCTTTGGCTAGTACTTCTTCCCTTTAAGCTTATGGATCTTTCCTCTAACTATGAGACTGAGTTGCACAACCCTTTGGCCTTCTCTTATCACAAGAAGACTCGGCGCAAGAATTCGATGGTAGGATCTAGGTCCCATCCGGTCCAGTCTTTCTTGACTCAACAAGACTTGGACCAACTTAGGATCAAACACCTTATCCCGTCAGAGATCACTCTCCGGCTTCTGCTGGACGTGGAGACATATGACAAACCTCTTCAAAGTGAGGTGGCACTCTACACCACCATGTTCGACAGATGGGTTCGGCTACTCCTCACACTTCTCTTCAAGAATTTTTTAGTATGGCTAGGTTGGCTCCTAACACTTGAAACGTCTTCTTTGGTGTTCATAGCCCTTGGGTGCATACCGGCTTCGAGGATCTCTTTAGTGACATGAACCTTCTTTCTCTGTATCGTTTCTGTCAACATCCCGATGTTACGGTGGGATGTTACCTCACCCTAGTAGTAAAGTTTCTCCCTTAGTAGCATGCCCAACTTTCATAAAAGGGTGGAAAGAAATGTGGTTTTTCGCTGGAGGGCCTTGGGTAGCTCCTAGTGTCGAAGCTTCAGTGGTGGTTTCCTGCCTTCAGAACATATGGTACATCTCTTTCTCGCTACCTTTGCTCATATATATTTTAGCATTATACTTATGTTTTGGTATTGTCTCTAGTGCAAAGAAAGTTGAGTCCCCACTTTTGGGTGTTGAGGTTTTACTATCTTATTATCACCTACACCGAAGAGATTACTCGTAGCGCGCAGTACTTGACTACTGAATCATTGGAACTTCACAACCTTCTTTCATAATCGGCGGTGCCTGCTCGCTCGGATTCGGACTTAACCATCCCTCAGGAGGGACTACTTCAAGTATACCACTTACTACTTTTGGTTCGTGTGTTTTGAACATTATGAGTGTCGCCTAACACATTTTATTTGTGTTTAGTTGCCATGCACTACAAACCTTCATTAAGACTTCCCACCCAATTTTTAGGCCTCCCATCGATGACACGGTGGACCCTACTTCTAGGGGTTGTTCGCTTCTACTTGGTGAGGATGAAAACCTCTCTTTTCTTGAGGTCTCAAATAATGTAGACGTTAGGATCCTCGATTTGATGAACCTAGCATTGCGTCTGATCACATTAATTCTGTGGTTCGGGCTATCTCTTGCAAGCCTCAGACGCCCTCATGCAGTATTCCTCCAAAATTTGGCTTCTACTTGTTGTCAGGGTCGTACCATCCAACCTTGGACCTGACCGAGGAAAATACTTTAGCCTCTAGCCTATAGAGTAATGTGGAGGCTTCTTCGACCCCTTTTCCTCTAGAAGACGCCTCTCAGGTCTTGAAAGAGGAAAATCGCCTGATGCACGAGGTATACTAAAATTTTATCTAGCTACCTGTTTGTTTGAGTATGTAGGCTGGCCTTTTACTTTTACACTTGCAAGCTTTCATGCACTTCGCCTCGACTTCCCGTCAACTTTCTGAAGATTTGATTCACACCCGCTCATCTTGGACTTCCAGCTCTAATCAACTTAAGTGGGAACTAGCTCAGTCCTAGAAGACTCAGCGAGTTGTCGAGGCTGCCTTGGCCGACCTTCGGATTTTCTTTGAAATAGCTCGAAGTCTTGCTACTCGTACCCACCAAGAAGAGTTGTCTACAATTGCTCTCCTTCGTCGGGACTCGCTTCTACTGAAGGGAAGCTAAAAAATGCCTCTTTCTTGCCTAACTTGGTGCAGGTCTCTCCTGCCTTCGTAATTTTAGAAAATAAAGTTGGTGAAGCCGACATTGGTTGGGCGTTAGACCGAATTCAAGAAGAAGTTAGCTATGGCAACCTCCTTCCTTTTTTCAGATCTCTTAGCTCTATCATTGTGAAAAAAGCCGCTGACCCTTATCTGCCAGCCTTTGGATCCGGACTTCCAAATGACCTAGCCCAAGCTGCTTGCTATGATTCTTGCATCTTCTAAGGTGTGCGTGAGAGGAATCGGGCCCTTCCAACTAGGACAACTCCTGCCCAAGCCAGACTCAACAAGCCAACTTCAAGTAGACGCAGCTCCAGAGGGTCTTGATGATTTCCTTTTTGATGTACCTGTTTTTGAAGTAGAACTTTTTACTTTGCTAGTTTTCGAGCACTTTATTTTCCTTTAGGTTGTAACTTGGAAAAAGTTTAAATTTTGAATGAATTCTAGCTTTTGATTACTTATCTATTTTGCTTACCCTCAATTTAAGCTTATGATAAGATCAATACACTTAAATTAAGATAGCCTTTGATATTATGAGAAAATAAAATTTTATTGCCTTTGACAACTTGAATTACATTATATTGAAAGTACTTTTTCAAGTGTTCAATATTTCAAGGATGGAGGATCATATTCCCGTCCATGTCTTCGAGGTAGTAAGTGCTTGGACGAGCCACTTTGGTGACCTGGTATGGTCATTCCCAGTTTAGCATCACTTTCTTTGACACCAAGTCGTCCATTAGAGTTAACAACTTATGCCTTGCTGTTGTATCCACTAATTGGTCTATACGAGGTAGTAGGAAGTTGTCTTTAGGAAAGACCTTGTTGAGATCAATGAAGTCGACACCCGTCTTCCATCTTTTGTGTGGCTTATTTACCTGAATGTTGCTAGACAGCCACTCGGGTAGTGTACTTTTCGAATGGCCTTTGTTTTTAGCAGTTCGTATACTTGCTCGATAATGACCACATTGCGTTCGTGGTTAAACGCTTTCCGCTTCTAGCGTATCAGCTTATGGTCCTAGTCGACATTAAACCTGTGGACCATAACCTTGGATCTCGGCGGATCAGGCAAACATGTGGGCGTTCCTTCGTATGAATTCCCCAAGACTCGCTCGTTGTTCTAGATTTAAGTTAGTCCCAATACTGACATTTTGTGCGTCGCTCAACAAGGGTACTGCTTCCAATTCTTCGGCAGGCTCTCCTCTGCCTCGCTTAACTTCTCTTAATGAAGGACTCAGGTCTATGTCTGAGGATTGACCTTCTACAGGTGCTGCCTCTTCTACAGGTGATGTCTAAGTCAGTAAGAGCTTTCAAGAGAGTAATTTAGAATACTTTGGGACTTATAGCAACTTACAAGGATTGTCAGCGTTCAACTTGGCTTGAAATGGAGAATGCTTTGTCTACTTATAGCAGTTGGTCTTGTAACCGCTGCGACTCACTTAATAGTGGTTGAATGGTCAGCCGTTACAAACGTCTGCCATTAAGCTGGGAATGAATATCGACATAACTCATGATCGGTCCCCTCGGAAATGTAACGACCTTAACTCGAGTGTTACTTGGACTCGGTCAACCTTTGCAGGTCTCAACTCCATGGCCGACTCCTTGGGGTGAGGCATTCTCGATGTAACTCCAGGACGTTGCACCCAACGGGTACGACGTTTCTAAATGTTACTCGGACTTGGTCGACTCGTCCATTGGAGAGTCCTAACCTCCACGACTGGCTCTCTTGGAATCAGTCCACTCAATCCATCTCCTTAGAGGTCGGCTTTGGTCTCAGTTAATTATTACGGGTCCTCACCTCCACGGCTCGCCCCTAAAAGGGGTTCTAGCCTTCTTGGCGTAACTCCTGGTCATGATCAGTGAATCTAGTCATCACTTTGGACTCGGTTGACTGGTGGGGGAGAGTCCTAACCTCCACGACTTATTCTCATGGGATCTAGGCCTATTCGTTGTAAATCCTAACCACCGTCACCTTACAGTACGATGATTTAGAGGTTACGTTGGGCTCGATCGTTTCTCGAGGGAGAATTCTAACCTCCACGGCCCATCCTTAGGGAATCTAGGCCTAGTCATCGTAACTCCAGACCACTGCCAGATTACTTTGGACTCGGTCGACTCTCAGGAGAGTCCTAACCTCCACGGTACTTCCTCAAGGGATCTAAGCCTACTTGTTGTAACTCTCGGCCACCGCCACCTTACGGTACAATAGTCCTACACGTTACTTTGGACACGACTGAATATCGGGGGAGTCTTGACCTCCACGATTTGACCCTTGGGGGTCAAATCATACTCTAACCAGTCCCCGGTGGGGCCGTACTGGCCTTGGCCAACCCCTATAAGGTCATTGCCGCCATGGCCAACCCTCGGAGGGTCTCGACCTACCTGGGCCGACCGCCAGGCGGTCGGAATGGGCTTGACCGACCCCCTGGGGTTGTAGCCTTCTTTAGCCTACCTCAAGTGGTCGAGATGGACGCGGTCGACCCTTAGGGGGTTGACATGGGCTTAATCGACCTCCTCGAGGTTGTGGCCTCTATCGACCGACCCTCAGGGGGTCCTGGCCTTGTCCGAGTATTTTGAGATATTTTAGCCTATAACAAAAATCAAACAAAAGGAATGACAACCACACCCAACAGTTTTTTCTTATTGACATTGATTTGATTCTAGTGAACTTTGGATCCTTAACCATATGCAGTTATCTAATTACAATGATGTTCAATTTTTAAATAATTTACAATAATATTCAAACATTAAAGAAATAGAAAATATATATTATGAAAAGACAATTATATCTTACATTAAAAATAAGAAAAAAAAAAAGAGAACCTTCATTACAACGTTGCCAACCTCCATTAACATCCAACCCTCAACCTTCACATCGTCACTACCGACCACAATCTTCACCATCACCGCCGCCGAACTCGATCTCCCCCTTCACAGCCGCTGTTGAACTCGCCGTTCACCGCCGCCATCGAACACGCCTTTCATCGTCGGCGCCGACGAAGCATGGTAACCTCTGCAACTCAAACACTAAGGAGGTCATTTAGAAGTTCAAAATTACATAAAAATTTGCAGGCGGTTCTATTTAAAAAGAAAAAGAAAAACTAAAGTGAAGATGATTTTAATTAAAAAAATGTCATCAATGATGTACTATTTATGTATTAAATTAATTCATTATTATATATGTATTTATACATATATACATATACTATAAAAAAAATTCAATTTTATTCGTATCAACGTCAAATATGTGTTTGTATTAATATTGTATTTATTAATCCACAAACTAGTATGATATTATACTATGTTGAAAATATTTCCTTTCAACCTTCTCTAAGCATATACAATTTTGTGATTTTAAATGACAACGAAAATGTGAATTTACAAGTGTTTCTAATTGATTTTATGCAATTGGTAAAATTTTCCAGCAAGCATAAATCTGTAAAATTAGCTAAAAATAGAGAAATGGAAATCCGACGTGGTTTGGTACGTTTGTCCTACGTCCACGAGCACCTATGGCATAGCCTAGGCGAGACAATTTTATTACAGATTTTATACAAGTATGAGTCCAAAAATTATCCAGATACAATACAATCACAAATCAATTTATGATTCTAATAAAATTGCCAATGAGAATTTACCTAAACCTAACTCAAAGAACAAAAGGGAAAATAAATTAGTACACCTTTTGGAGAACTTCTTTATTCTCTAAGAAACAAGTAAATCTTGAGAAAAACCTCCAAGATACTTGAATGGCCGCTTCAAGAAATCCGGATTCAAGTTCCTTCTTTGCTCAAACCTCCAAGAAACGAGCATGAAACACAAAAAGGATGAAGAAATGCACCTCAGGGTCAAAAACTGCAGCCGACGTAGGCCACCCGTGCAGCCAAACACGGGCAAGATTGCCAAGAGCCTTTGGGCTCTCTTCTTCTCCCTTGCTTACAATTTTCGGCCAAACGAGGGATTGGGAGGGAACCCCTAATTTTGGTTGATTTTTTTAAAACACCCTAAGTGAAAAGACACTTTTCACCCCCTCTCACTTCCTTTTATTTAATCCAAGACACCATTTTTGCCTTTTTTTGGGTACAATCTCCTTGTTTTCACTAAACACGAAACAATGAAAACAAAAACTAGCAATTCTCTCAATATTAGTGAGTTTAATCAAAAGCTTAATGAATAGGTTTGAGGAGCCACGTATTTATAATCATAAAAATGAGTGCATATGAAAAACATAGGATAAATTTTAGTTAGTTTTAAAACTTCCTAACTAATCAATTTAACCAAACTAATTTCCAAAATTAGTTATTTAACTAAACTAATTAACTTTATTAATTATGTATTAACCAATTGATGTAAAAATTGATGTTTAATTAAATCCTAATTAAAGTCTAGGCCATTTTTCTAACATACTACAATGTAATACTTGTAGGTTGTGAACTTCTCAGTGTAATGCTTGGGGGTCCTGATCTCCACGGTTGATCCTTTGGAGGCTGTGAACTTCTCAGTGTAATACTTGGATGCTATACCTTTGTGGGTGTAACGTTTCTAAGTGTAACTTGAACTCTCTCAATCCTTAGGGGGTCTTGACTTGTATAGTCGATCTCTAAGGGGACTTCAACCTTTTTTGTCCTCTCCTTAGGGGTCAGACTTTCTTTTGGATGACCCCAAGGGGTTCTAGCCTCGTTAGCTGACCCTCTATAGATTGAACTTGGGTTAGGTGACCCCTGAGGGGTCCTGGCCACCTTGATCGACCCCTAGGGTCAGATTCTGACTCGGGCTACCCCAAGGGCTCTTATCTCCATGGTCGTTCCCTGGAGGCGCCTTTAGCCTCCTTGGTCTACTTTTGAGGGTTGAACTTCCCTTCAACTGACTCTCGAGGTGTCCTGGCCTTTTTTGCCCACCCCTTGGAGGTTGGACTTCTCGGTGTAACTCTTTATCGTTACAAATGGTCTTGGATGTTACTTGGACTCGGTTGACCACTAGACGATCTTAACCTCCACGACCACCCCGTGGGAGCCTGTGCCTTCTCAATGTAACATTATGAAGTTGCAACGTTGAACTAATACAACAACCTTGAGTGTTACTTGGTTTCGGTCGTCCCCTAAGGAGTCCATACCTTTATGGCCGACCCCCCACGGGTCTGCCAGAAGGAAGTTCAACCTTAAAAGTGTCAGTAATGAAGGTTGGAGTAAGAATTATATATATTTATCATCAAGGAAAAAAAACATAAAGTGAGAAAGAATATCAGTTATTTTGGAATAATATATATTTTTTAAATATTTTTATAGAATAATTATTTTGGAGTAAGGTTCTTTTAAAAAATATTTCTATAAGGTAAATGATATATCTATTCAACAAAATGTTAAAATTTTCATTTGAAACATAATGGTGAATTGATTTAAATAATTTTATTTTAAACCAAGAGTATTTTTGAAATTAAACTTTAACGATTTCCATCCAAATTTAACGATATGAGTATTTCTCAAACATTTGGTAAAGCTTAAGGATATTTTTGAAACTTTTCAAAGTTAAGGGGTAATGTTAAAAAAACTCTAAAATATAGGGGTTTGTTTGATAATTTAGCCTAAATTCAATGTCAAGTAAAAATAAAAAAACAATTGTATTGTGTGTATTAAAAGGGGTGTTTGGATTTTTATGAGAGGAAGAGAAGAGGAAAAATGAGAAGTTGAACTTCTTGTTTATTCTTACCACGTCACAATTTCTTTTTAATTTCTCCTCAACTTCTCTCCACATTTCATCAAATTTGAAATTAAACTTTATATCAAATTTCATTTAAAATAAACATATTTTCTTCTAAACATAAATCTCAAAAAAAAAAAATCCAACATTTTCTTGCTAAAACATCAATACTCAAACAATACTCTATATCTCAAAATCACTTCATTTCCTCATTTTCCTGAAATAAGTGCACAAGGTGAGTATATCCAACATGCCCTCAATTTTTTGAGATCATGAATGCTCACTTTAGTATTTTGTTCGCTTGGGTGAAATTATCAGTTATGAGAGGAGTAATCCACCATAACTTTTAAATGTGAGTCCACACATTTTCAATGTGAGATAAGTATCACGAGTATATCTAATACTCTCCTCCACTCAAAATCCAAACACCCTCCAAATTTCAAGCCGGAAATATAGGTTATTTATGCGGCGCTCTTGTACTTCAACGAACTCGAGTAGCTTTTCTCGTTAAATGTAGCGAATTTGCGACGCTATCGGCTTTCTTACATCAAATTGATATAAAATCTCAGCTACAACTTACTTTGATGGATCAAGAAGCCGCAGCTACAGAATCAGCACCTACCAAGAGACGCCAGATGCTACGATTGCTCGAACCCAAGTTTCATTTTTCATAGCAGCAACCGCACTTATATGCACCTCCTTCTAAAGAATCTTCGTGGTGCGTCCAGAGCTTCGATTTCTCATTACTCCAATCTGATTGACCACTGTTTAGCACTTCCATCTGTTCATATTGCGAAAACAATCCACGCTCAGTTAGTAAAGCTCGGCCTTAACAACAATACTTTTCTGGGTAATCGCTGTCTTCAGCTATACGCGTTAATTGGTCCCGTCCCTGACGTTTTGAAAGCATTTGATGGCATTAAACACAAGAATATTGTATCTTGGAACATATGTTTGAAAGGGTTGTTTAGATTTGGCGATTTCGAAGGTGCACACCATCTGTTCGATGAAATGCCTGAGAGGGATACTGTTTCTTGGAACTCCATGATTTCTGGCTGCGTTTCATCTGGGTTTACTGATAAGGCTTTGGATGTTTTTATGGAAATGCAAGATGCTGGTTTTAGACCGAGTGAATATACCTTCTCCATTTTGCTTTCAATTGTGTCGTGTGGTTGTCATGGTAAGCAAATTCATGGGTGTATGATTCGAATTGGTGTGTATGTGCCAAGTTTGGTGCTTGGGAATTCATTGATTGATATGTATGGAAAATTTGGGCTTGTTGATTATATGTTTGCCATGTTTTTTAGTATGGAAAAAGTGGATGTTATCTCTTGGAACTCTTTGATTTTGGGTTGTCACAGATCAGGCTTTAGAGTATTGGCACTGAATCAGTTCTTTCTAATGAGAACCACTGAGCATTCTCCTGATCAGTTCACTATATCAATAGTGATCAATGTTTCTTGTTGCCTTCTAGAGTTTGAACTGGGTAAGCAAGTTCTTGCATTCTGTTTCAAGATGGGATTTACTTCTAATAGCATTGTCATTAGTGCTGCTATTGACTTATTTTCAAAATGCAACAGCTTAAACGATGCAGTACAGCTTTTTGAAGAAACCAATCAATGGGATCAAGCTCTTTGTCATGTCATGATCTCGAGCTTCGCATCGCACGGTCATTGGAGGGATTCTATGTGGCTTTTTGTATATGCCTTTAGAGAGAACCTCAGGCCAACTGAGATTTCACTCAGTAGTTTGCTGAGCTCCATTTCAATCTTCACACCTGTGGAGTTGTGCAGTCAAATTCATAATTTGGTTCTGAAATTCGGTTTTGAGTCTGATGCCATTGTCGCTAGCTCGCTCGTTGACATGTATGCTAAAGTTGGATCAGTTGATAATGCCATGAAAGTCTTCACGGATATGCCTTCGAGAGATTTAATATCTTGGAACACGATGATTATGGGTCTGGTTAACAATGGTATGTATTATGATGCCCTACACATTTATAAAAATTTGGTCAGGGAAGGTGTAGTGACTGATAGGATAACACTAGCTGGAGTCTTATTAGCTTGCAGCCATGCTGGTTTGGTTGATGAAGGGCTAGAGATTTTCTCTACAATGGAAAAAGAACAAGGAGTCATACTAAGGAATGAGCATTATGCTTGCATGGTCGATTTGCTGAGTCGGGCTGGTAAATTCGAAGAAGCAGTTCATATCGTCAAAACGACAACGTGCCAACCTACTTCTATATTTTGGAAATTACTTCTTGATGTCTGTGCAATTCATGGAGATCTCAACTCCATTGAAAGAGTTGCGGAGAGGCTGATGAAGTTGGAACCGGAATCGTTACTACCGTATACTGTGCTGGCTCGAGCATATGCGATAAGAGGTCGATGGGAAAGCACGGTTCGTGCCAGGAAGGCCATGGAGAATATAGCTCCACGGAAGGTGAAGGCTTGCAGCTGGGTTGTGATAAAAGATTATGTGTATGCTTTTGAGGGTGATAGATTACTGCATCTGTGGGGAGAAAATTACGTTTCTTTGTTGGAGTTAATTATTTGGGAAGTAGAATATGTGAATGTATATGAACAATACATTGGAAATTTCTTGTGATATTTGATGATGTGAATGATAAACATTGAATTTATCGAATCCTTTTATTAACGGCAAGGAGCAACATTTCAAGTTTTGTAACGTTGTTGTTGCAGAAATAAGAGCAGTGAGTTCTGGTGGTGTAGGTTTCTAATTTGTTAATGATTTAGGGTCAAAATGAGCATAGCTCAACCGGCATCTTGTATCCATGACTTTGATGTTAGAGGTTCGATTCTCCATCGAGTATCTTGTCAAAAATTTGTTAATGGTTTTAAATTTTAGTCCATAGATTATGTTTGACATATGAGTTAGAAATGCTGTGTAGTTTATAATTAGCCATGATATGAGGATATGTTCATCTCAAGTTACAAATTTGGTTAACTGTCCAAGTTTTGTAAATCTATATCTAAACTATATTTTTCTTCTTTCCTTAATAAATACAAAACTATGTAAACTTATAAAGCTTACCTTTTATATTGATCTGTTTTTCTTCTAAAAATATACCTATTTGGTTGAACTATGTTTTTCTTGTCGTACAATCCATTAGCTTCAATCGATTGGAAAAACTAAATTTTAGAAGGGTGTATATGAGTGTTTATTTTTTATTTTTGATATATGTGATTGTCCGAGTCAATTTGTGCGGATCACAACTATTGTTATGGACGTATCGTCAGACTCTACAATATTTTGATTTCAAGAAACTTGTAGGAAATTAATTCTATGTATATGAGTTGGATTAGATTAGACTAATTTTTTAGTCCAACTCAAATTTGTTAATCCTCCAACTCATCTCATCCTATGCATCAGAGAAACCCAATATGTAAAAAAAAAGAAAACATATACATGCGCTTTTTTTTTTCATAATACAAATTGGAGGGGAACCACAAACTCTATATAGAGGATATTACTCCTCTCAAATAAACAATTCAAACAATAAAATCATTGCATCACCTACTTTCGGTCATATACACACATTGTAGCCTAATAATTCACGCTTTTATTAGATTGCATAGAATTCTACCTCAAAATTAATTGGTAATGAATAAAGTAGTGAACTTTATCTTATAAATATTTGGAAAACTTTGAAAGTAGGATAATGAAATCTTGAAATTAACAATCGAATATTAATAATTCTGGTTTGATAGACTAGATGCTGAAACCATCATTTTCAAAGTTAGACTGGTTAATTCACATCTAAACCCAGTAAACAAAAATGTAATTGAGGAATCAAAGTTTATTCCCCAGTATCAGTTTAAAAAAGAAATTTTATCTTCTAAGAATCCGGAGAGAACGAACAGTGATTAACGAAAGTGACGAACCACATAAGCATAAACGATTTAAAAAAATGAGTGAAGAAACATATAACAATTGGAGCGTTTTAGACTCTAGCATCCAGCTCAATTCATTTTCAGAAATTCCTCCCAATTTCTTGCCGTAGCGAAGAATATCCGAAGCATATCTTCCTACAATTTCAAGAATTTGTTAATGCTAATCTCATTCAGTACGAGAATGAGAACGAAGTGCCCTAATCATCAACAATTTCAAATCCTTCTGATTATTACCCATCATGGTTCACATTTGTCATTGATTACGGCAACATTTTCGATTTCGATTTCATCTCTCTCACGAATAAAAGGAAACTAGGTTTCCGCTGCAATCCAGTTGTTTTTGTTGTCGTCGTCCATTTTCTATGGAGATTTCTCCTACATCGTGTCGTATTATCATTGCTTATGATGCTACCAAGGATCGCACCGAACATGAGCTTCAGCTTACACTTAAGAACTTGTGGATGAGAGGCGACATTCTTCGCGGAGGCGATACGCTTATTGTGCTTGGAATCCTTCATAAAGTGCCCCATCCGAGTGAGTTTCTGCTGGATTTTTGAAGTTATTGTTTGTGTTTTGGCTTGAAAGTATCTGATGTTTAAACTGCGATTGTGATAGTGGGATACCAATTGAAAGCTTGCCCTGAATCGTTTGCTGGAACCAGCCTTCGTGCAATGGAGGATGAAGTTTCGAAGAAAGCTGATGCGTATATTGCAATGCTTCAGCAGAGTGCAGACATGTGTGAAGAAGGAGGGGTAATAATCCTTGCTCTAACTCTTCCCATCATCCTCCATTTTTATCATGAACAGCCTTGTTTGTTTAGAGATTGTACTATCCTTGCTTGTTTCTTGAGTTCCAAACTTTTGAAATGTTTGGTTATCTAAGTTTATCAACCTTATTATAGTTAGTGAACTACTCATCACCTATCTTTCCAAAGGTTGATAGACTTGAACTAAAAACAACTCAATCTTAAAGTTCACTTTTGCATTAAGTAGGGTTTGTTTTTTTGTTTTTTTTGGAAAAGCAAAAATTCCATTGAACAAACCAAAACCACAATACGATCAAGCCTTAAAGCTTGCCCGTGGAAAGAACTATGACTAGGGACATCCCAAAATAGGATCTGGCCCGAACCACATATTGGATGGTGACCAGTTAAAGAGTCAGGAACAAAAAATAAATAAACCTTAAAGAGTGAAGAACTTTATTGAACGGTGGTCTTTGATTAACACAGAATTTCAGAATTCCAACGAAGATCGCTTAAACGTCTTCAAAACCATAATGGTTGACTTTCGAAATACTTTGAGTGATAATTCTTAGAGCATGACTATTATTGAAGTACTTGATCTCTCCAAAGTACTAAGGAGAAGAATCTATTAGTTGATATAATTAAATTTATCTTAATCGGTTAGTTTAAGTTTTTAGATTGATTCGTAGTTTAACATAATTTAATAGAAATAATGTTATTAACGATCAATTCTTGCCTTATGACGAACAACCTACACACTGCTTAAAATTGCGGGTGAACAAACCAACAAAATACTTGACCTACCCTTGAAGAAAAGCATATAAAAAAACAACTACTCATAATACTAGGTATGTTTGAGCCACCATTAATAAAAAGAGAGAATAGAAATGAGAATAATTCTCGATATTTGGGCCACTGAGAATCATTCCCCATAATCTATCTCCAAAATCACTTTTTTATTCTTTTTTTAATAACTTTTTATTTTCTTCCTAATTATTTTTCAATGATCATACCTATTATTTCATTTTTCTTATTATCATCATTTTACCCAAATATAAATAATCATTTTTTCTATAATTATTCCTTTCAACTAAAACAAAAATGATTTTTTTTTTCATTCTCCCCTAATATACATTCCTCCCATAATCTTTTTCATTACTCATCTCCCCCTGCTCCAAATGCACCCCAAAACAACCGACAACCACATAAACAAAGATAACAAAAGACACCCTTGGAGCAAAGAAGAGAAATGAAGAGGCAAAACATCGAACCAATAATTGAAGCCGAGAATTGGACCTAATAAACTCTCTGTTCAAAAGAACCGTTGAATTGGTCCAAAATTTGAGCGCCGACCTGTCCAGATCTAACCCAACCCAGAACGAACGAACCAGTTTAGGTCGAAGAATAGTCCAAACAAGCCTGAATGAACCGGTTCTGGTCAGTCATAGTATGCGCGCCAGAAGTCTCAGCGAGAGTACCCCAGCTGGTGTACACCTATTGATGCCATCTGGAAAACCTTTCGTCATTCTTCTTTCTTTTCGCTTCAGCTGCCTTTCAGATCCATCTTCGTCTAAAACCTTTGGTTCGCATCTCCAAGAAACTTTGGGCAATGGAGAGAAATTGTTTTGCTCCTCCAGATCTACTCTTGGATTTGGGATTCTTGTTTCCAATTTCCTCATTGTCTTTCCACCGTCGAACGGTGCGCTTCCCGACCCCAAGCCCACCTTATTCCGTCGATTCACTTCATCCCTAACGCCATAACGGATAAAGAGAGAGACAACTTCATCGCATGAAAAAATATACTTGATCTACTGTTTAAATTCGTATTAAATAGGTTATTCAAGGGTACTTACGGATGTTTGGAAATGAGTATCCCAAGAGATTTATAAATTAGTATTTAACCAGTACTCTTCAAAAAATTACATCAAAACGAGTTTTTGACGGTAATGGTTGCTTCTAAATATTTATAATAAATTCTCATTTTAAATACTTTTAGAAATCACATTCAAATAACCTTTGGACTATAATCATTATTAATCATTACTTTTAAATATTCGAAATCAATTTTCATTCTAAATACTAATTCTAAATATTCTTAAAAACTACATCAAAACAAATTTTTGAACGTAATCACTACTGATCATTGTTTTTAAATACTTAACAAAAATTTTCATACTAATTATAAATACTCTTAAAAATTACCTCCAAAGAAATTTTTTTATTGTAATTATTACTTCTAAATATTTAAAATAAAACTTCATTCTAAATACTAATATTATATCTTCTTAAAAACTACATTAAAACATCTCTAAGTTATGTGTAATAGGATCTTTCGAATAAACAACTTATCATTTTGACATCATGATTTTTTAGGTTTTCACATCAATTTTTGATTGAGTATTTAGAAGTAGGATTTATTAAATACTCTTAAAAAACTATATTTAAACGAGTCTTTGTTGCAATCATTACTTCTAAATACTTAAAATAAATCATTATTCTAAATTCTAATTCTAATTACTCTTAAAATCTCAATCCAAACATCCCTTAATTGTTTACGTGAATATATAATTAATTTTTATTTATTTATTTATTACTTTCTAATAATTAAGCTTAATCATTTTCTTAATTTATTTTAAAGACTGTTGTGCATCGTTTTAGTAGTACTGGCGTTGTTTCCATTGCTATTGGTTGACGGTCTATTTATCTTCATTCAGGTCAGCATTGAAGTCCGAATTACAGCTGGTTTCCCTATTAAAAATGTTATTCTACAAGAAATTATGGTTTTTAGAGCGAGTTGGGTTATACTTGACAGGTTTGGCAGTTGTTTCTCATAGTGATTACTTATTCATTCTGTCTTAAATGCATCCATACACATTATAAATTCTAATCAAACAACTAGAAAAAAAAGTGTAGATCTTTTTGAAATATGTTTTTTGGAAAATTGTAGTTCAAAAATGTATTTGCAAATGTAATCTAGCTAATTTTAAAATATTTGTATATATAATCATTAATATTGTCATATAAGAAAGTATCTAATAATTTTTTTTTGAGACAATACTCATTAATATAAGCAAATTTTAAAATATTTGAAGTTTATGTGATAATATAGTGACTACATTTATTAATATTTTTGAAAGTGACTATATTTATATATTTTTGTAGATTTGACTATTTTTGTAAGTTTTTTTTTTTAACATGCCTGATAAACTAATTAATAAATAAATATCCATAGAAAATAGTAGTTTACTTTGTTTGTCTTTTTTGAGAATAGTAGTTTACTTGGTGGTGACCATTTGTTTTAATTTACTTTGAACCTTGAATAATGTGTTGGAAAAATAATAACTAACACAGAAGAAGAAAATTGAATTTGGAGAAAGTATACAGAAATAATAAATGTCTGAATCACTTATCATATTTGATTTTTGTTCAGCCATATTTATAGCCAAATTACATCGATAAAAATAGGTGTTGTAATCCACTATGCCAAAACATCCCACGATACCACGATCCCACCACCTATAAATTATGCTGGCCTTAAATTTATAGCACACAATCACACGATCTCACATATTAAATAAAATACTAATATTAAAAAAATCAGAATTAATAAATAATAAAAATTATTTCAACATCCCCTTAATTCTGATCACCTTCCTGCCAATCTTCGATAAAGCCATCAATCTTCAACTGTTTATTGAGAAACGCTGATTTGACGTAGTGAATTTTCCATTGTTGTTGTGCTTCCAAATCAATAATCAACTTTACCGTTTCCATTTGGACATCAAAAACTATTTCTTCATAATCATCATAGTATTCAAATCCCTTCGCCACGAACTTTGCTTTGTCTTTGTCAATTTCATCATTTGCATTTTGAAGACCCGTCAATTGCAATG
>JBBMEG010000015.1:2009678-2028112 GCA_037832605.1 Cyclanthera cordifolia | reverse complement strand
CTTCTATAACTTCTCACACATCAATGAAAGGTTTACTTTTCCTAAAGAAAATTACCTGAAGACAACGTACGTATCTCTTTGTATATCCCAAGTCATTTACCAGCGGAACTTCCAAGGCTTTAGCTAGTTGTCGTGCTGAAGCCACAAACCTATGTGCAATTCATTAAGGTTTTGAATGAACATCAAAAACATAATTAATTAGAAAAGAAAGCACATAAAGCCAGTGTTAACTTTTTTTCTTTTTCTTTTAACCAGGAAATCGAAACTTTGCTTCACTATACCCGGGATAACAACGCCCGTCCCTAGGCCAAGCACCGGGAGACATCGAAGGAATGGAGACACTGGAGGTGTCTACAAACTAATTCGCAGATGGGTCTCAAACCTGGAACCTTGAGGGAGCACACCTTCAAAGCCCAGGCCTTCAACCAATAGCGCCACCTCTTAAGGACAAAGCTAGCGTTAACTAATTGATATATTTCATCTATAAAAACGTGAATATTTAAGTGTAATTCACATCAAGACATCTAGGGTGTCTTGGGGCAAAGGGAATGAGAATGATTATAGGAGCAATGAAAATTGGGAGAAGAATGAGAAAGAAAATGATTATGGGAAGAATGATTAATTGTGTTTGTGGTCAAGGGAATGATTATAAGAAGAATGATTAATTGTGTTTGGGATGAAGAGAATGACAATGAAAAAAATAAAATAATAGGTATGATGTGAGTGAAAAATAGTCATGAGAAGAATAAAAAGTTGTTAGGGGAAGAATAAAGAAGGAGAATAAAAAGGTGATTTTGGGGAAACGTGATTATGGGAAGAACGATTTTCGGTGGCCCAAACACCGGGAATCATTCTCCTTCCCATTCTCCCTCTTTATTAATGATGGCCCAAACACCCCACTACAAAGTTCAACTTTCTAAAAGGCCCAAATACGTCCATTATATAACGTCACCCATTACCTAAAATAAAAATCAAGTCTCCTTTCGTTCCGTTTCATACAAATCTCTACAATAAAGGAACGAAAGCCAAATAATTCCACTATCACTTGTGAATGAACGCACAAAAAAATTTCAGAATCCCAATGCACAATAGGACGAGTGATCAATGCTATATTATGGTAGTCGATAAGGAATGAACTAACAAAATATGTTTATGGAAAGTCAAAACAAAGGCCCAAAAGGATTAGAAGAAACAAATCATGATTCTAATGGAAACCACTAATCCCCACAGCAAAGAGCCAAATGTACAAGCCCAAGGCTAGGAGAGTGGGAAAATCCCCGAGAACATTTTCGATATTTCAAGAATTTACACTAAAACTTCACACACAGGCAGAAGCAAACAATCAAGGTATATGTTTAAGGAGACACATTGTTGAGAAGGACGTACATGTTACAATTATTTTGTAATTCAGGAGTTGATAAATTGGATGATGCGTTCTGAATGGCAGACTGGTACTTTTGAGCTGCTGCCCCAAGATGACTAACCTGCATAAGGATAGTAACAACTGTCAGTTACAGTTGATGGATAATAGGCTATAATATTGATTATTATTGAGATAATGTTACAGATAACCGGGTCTATTTAAATACAAATTGGTGCTTTTCTAGAGAGTAATATGGGCAATTTAAATCTGTTTACTAGATGATGTTATAAACCTGAGGTATCAATAATCTCCTGGGAATAAGTTCTTCGTGGCGTCGAGCACAGAATTCCCATGAACATATCTGAAAGGAATAACAAGTGAAAAACATCAAGAATGGAATATAACCTGTGTCATACAACATTCTAAGTTGTAAAAAGCACAACCAAAAACATGCACACACACATGGGAGCAGAATCTGTTACACAACCTTAAGGTCTGGAGAAAAAACAATTCGAAGTTGGCCATCGCGAACAACACGAAGTTGCTCAAAAACACTTTCCTGTATTGCTTTGGCATAATCCAGGACGATCTGACCAGATGCATTTTGATATTCACGGGGCATGTCAATATAAAGTAGTTCCTCCATAGTACCACTTTCATACTTGATCTTGAAAAGCCTGGGAAGAACTTCAGCAGTTGCTTCTGAAATAGTAAAAAGAATATTCAGATTCCATAAGGATCAGAAGTCGATAGAAAGAACCTTAAAGAGGCATTAATGAAAGTACTATGCATATGCCATTAAAAATGAGCACTCAGCAGAAATTTTAAATTCCAACCGGCAAGCATGATAACTCAACTTACCAAAGCCACGCCCAGGCTTGCGATTGCATATTTCACAATGCCATACATCCTGAAAAATTCAAAGAAATAGTGTTTAAATTGCAACAATGATGAATGGTGGAAGGTAAATAGTAAGCTTACAAAGAACATATGTTTGATTTAAATAATTATTCCAAAAATTTAAATCAAAATAACTATTATATTGTTGCACATATCAAGTTTCATCTAAATTTCTACTGCTATGAATGTCAACAAATGAAAGGGCACAGTCTTGCAGCAAACCTGAGGAAAAACTCCAGGTGTCTGTCGCCCACTTCCATACATGGAAACACACCACTTTTTTTTGGCATGAGGTGCAAAGTACTCGTTAACAAATTTTCTCCAGAAATCTATGTTGTTGTCCTACAAACAAATTAGACTTGTCAGATAGTCATCCCCTTGGATAGGTCAAAGGGTTCAGAGTAATATGTCCTTACTTCAGGTCTGTTTTGCTGATGATACATGTAATAAGTCAGACGCCGAGCACACATTCCAGGTTCATATCCTGGTTTTACTGGAGATCTTAGTGGAAGGTTCTGCTGTTGGAAATGTTGTTGCAGTTGTGGCCGTTGAGAAGGCATAGTTTTTAAGAGATGTTGTTGTTGATGTTGTTGTTGCAATTGCAAAAGCCTTTGTTGGTGCATTAGATTAATTTGGGCAGCTGCTGCCTGAGAGGACTGTCTAGACATATGAAGAAACTGCTGCGATTGTTGTTGTTGATGTGGATGTTGATGATGTTGTTGCTGCTGTTGATGTTGCTGCTGCAGATATAATGATTGGTCGGATTGTTGGGGTTCCATTTTTACAGGTGCCAAACCTCGCAGCGATTGAAGCCGTTGTGATTCCAATTTAACTGGACCAAGATTTCTCAATGCTTGCAAATGATGTTGCTGCTGCTGTTGTTGTCCATGTTGATCATCACCGGTCACTTGAGGCTCCAACTTTACAGGTCCAACACCAGTCAACCCTCGAATTGCTTGAAATTGTGATTGCTGATTGCTCTGTAGTGCTGAAAACTGATCCATCGACTGATGAGTCTGTTGGAAGTTCTGAGGTTCAAGCTGTTGTGACTGCTGCTGATCTGATAACAACTGGCTATTAGGAAGGTTAGAAAATTGTGAATTCTGCCCTTGGACAGATGAAACAGGGTTTGTCATATTCGATGCTACAAATGACGATGACGGATTATTAAAGCTCATTCCATTGCCAACACCAGAAAGAGGGTCTGGCTCCGCACCCTGATGACTACTGCCAGGACATGGAACTCCAGAATTAGGAGCCCCATTTCCAAATGATTGATTAAGGAGAGATGACACATTGGACATATTACCAAGCATATTCATATTATTGAACTGATTGCGGGGAGATACAAGTGAAGAAAAGGCCGCCTGAGAAGGCAGCATACCACCTTGAGCTCCCAGCAATGCAGAGTTAGTTCGCATAAGTGACGGTGAAACAGACTGTGCACCACCTCCCATAGGAGTGGGTGGCCCGGATGTCACCATCTTACAGTCAAAAGGTAGAATCACTCGCTATAGATACCTAAAAAATGAATACGGTTAATCTATGAAAAACTGAAACAAAACTCAGCTCAGAGAGATGCAGTTTTTCCAAACTCAGTTTAGAGACAACCGAAATGAGTGAACACTATTTGGTTCTTACCATTATAAAATCGCACTGTCTTCCCGAGAGGATCCAACCTCGATAATCCGTATGAATCTATGTACAAAAACATGCCAGATCCACTTTGAATTCAATATTCAGAAGTAAAACAAATACCAAAATACAAATCAAGAACTCAGCTGGATAATCATAATTTCATCAAAAAAACCCGAGACGAACTTAAATTTCTTAAAAAAAAGAAAAACCCCAATTAAATCTCCAAAAAGAAATCCAAATCTCAAACCCCCCACACCCCTAATATAAAAAAAAAAACAGCAATAAACAACCTGTCAAGCAATTGAATAAAAACACATCCATATAAGCATCAGTCCACTACTCCAATGAACTCACATGCTTAAAATCCTCCAGAAAGATTCAAGAAGCAGAAAAACAAAACCTCGTGACATTCTTGCACAATCCCAAGACAAATAGCGGAAAGAAATAAGAGAAGACGCAAAACTGACAGCCAAACACAGCACGATAAAAGCAAATCATCGAACCAAAACGCGAAACAACATCTTACCTCTAGTTATGAACTTGAAAGAGAAATTGGGAAGACCGTAGAGGAATCATCAGGAACTGAATCAGAAAGATGAAGTGCTTGAAAGTCTGAAAATATGGAATAAAGAACATGAACAGCAGACCAAAATTGACTAAATTGTCGAGGTTTGTTTAATATATCAGTAATTGTGCTTCCTTGTTCCTTCGCCTTTTCCTCCTCCTTGTTCTTGTTGTTGTTCTTCTTCACCTTCGTTCCGAAATTGATACTGGAAAATGATGTTAGCTGAAGCTTAGAGGCGAAATTTTCACACTCTGAAAATTCATGGAGGGATTCTCCCACAGTAGGCACGCCTGTATCTCGCTGTAACTTAGAGAGAGAGAAGAGAGAGAAGACTATGTCCTTGCGGACGTCAACATTCTATTCAATCGGATTTAATTTTTTCCATTCCTTTTTTTTTTTAAAGCTTCAGTTTTCAGGGAAATGAAGTCAAATGTTATTCTCTTTACCAAAATTATCAAAAATAGATTGTGTAATTTTTAGGGCATGTTTGTTTCCACAATTTATTTTAATTCTTATTGCTTATTTAACTCCTTTACAATTTTTGGAGAGAAAAAAAAAACAAAAAAACAAAATTCCGCATAATCAAAACGAATCAAACTTATCTCATGGATGGATTTGATTTTTTAAAATAATATTGAATCGTTAGAAAATCCAAAAAATTTGATTCGATTTCACTTCTTGATAAAAAATTAATAAAAAACCGAACCGAATATATAAATATCAAGTGCAAATTTAAATACGAAATATGAAATAAAAATATTATAAATATTGTGATATATATGGAAATTACGTTTTTTTGTTATTAAAATAAAAATCTACACACAAATGAAAAGTAAATCAAATTTTTATTGAAATCAAAATCAAAATGAACCGATAGTTTTGATGTTTATTGGACAACGATTTGGATTCAATTATTGAAAAATCGAGAATATTTGTTCGGTTTTCGATTTAACACAAAATCGACAAAAAATCAAATCGAAATCACTCATATTTTCAATTAAACATAGCCGTTCAAATCCGACAAGGGGCTTTGGCTTCCTTGAGAGTATGTTTTGACCACTATTCACCATAAACAGGTAAAATGAGAATAAGTATGAATTTTGGTAATTAAGGTATTGAGAAAAATTCTCCTTCTAATCATATTTTTTTAAAATGTTTTTTTATTATATTTCTACCTAATTTTTTCCCTTCCCATCAGAATAATTTATTCTAGTCATACTATTTTAGCTTGTATTCATTTTTTTATTATTATTATCATTCTTTTTTATTGAATATATATAATTATTCTCCTATTATCAATTCTCTTTCATTCTAATTCTCATTATTTCATAATGATTTTGATTGCAACCTTAGAGTTATAAAAATAGCGTTAAATATTTTTTGGACGTTTCAAAAACAATTTTGCTATTAAATTTAGATGGATACGTTAGAACTTTGTAAAAATAACTTCATCCAAACTCAAAAGGCGATTTTTGTATAAAAATAACAAAAAATATTCCTACAATAGCATTTTCTTATAAATAAATAAATAAATCGTACAAAATCGAAGCGGGACATTGATAACAGGATGCGTTGGCTTCAATAGTAATGACAAATAAATTTAGTGTATATATAATTTTTAATTAATCACACAAAGTGTTCAATTAGTAATGTTTGGATGATGCGTTGGGGAGTATTTAGAACAAAAATTTATTTTGAATATTTATAAGTAATAATTGCATTCAAAATTTTGTTTCTATATAATTTTTAAGAATATTTAAAATTAGTATTTAGAATTAAAATTTATTTTGACTATTTATAAGTAATGACTAGTAATGATTACCGTAAAAAACTTGTTTCATGTAGTTTTGAATATCTAGAATTAATATTTAGATTGAAATTTTATTTTGAGTATTTATGAGTAATGATTATAGTTAAAATCTCGTTTGAATATAGTTTTAAAAAATATTTCAAATTAGCATTTAGAACGATTTTGAATATTTAAATGTAACGAATCAATCAAACCCTAATTTGAATGTTGTTTTTTATGAATATTTAGTAAATATTAATTTGAAATACCCATCCAAAATGTCATAACAAACACTCCTGGTGTGTTAGAACACGTGCAACAAATTTTCAATTTAAAAAGTATTTTCCTATCATCTTTTAAATGTAAAAAATAATAATAATAATAATAAACAATTAAAAAACCACCCTTTGGCCTGAGATTTTGAAAAATATTTCAAATTAATATTTCATAAATACTCTTAAAAATATTTCATTATTTTTAATATTCAAAATAAATTTTCATACTAAATACTAATTTTAAATATTCTTAAAATTTACGTATAAACAAATTTTTAATTGTAATTATTACTAACTATTACTTCTAAAAACTCCAAATAAATTTTCATTAAATTTTTTACTGCAATCCTAATTAATCATTACTTATAAATATTTAAAATGAATTTCATTTTAAATATTGATTTTTAAAAACTTTCTTGAAAACTATCTTACAAACGTTTGATTATAATTATTATTTTTAAATATTCAAAATAAATTTATATTCAAATTATTATTTTTTTGTTAGTACATAAATACTAATTCTAAATTTAATCAAATTTTCAATCCAAACATGCAGCATATATTCACAAATTTCCCGTAATTGAGGAATATTTTGATAATTTAATTTTATTCTTTATGGCTTATGCATGTATGTACAGTTATTACATGCATACATGTGTGCCATCCATGGTGCGCATGAGATAGGATTATAGGCTGTGGTCCGGTGATTCTATAATTCCCCTCCTATGTCACCTAAATTACAATATTGCCATCTCTCTTGTTCTTTATAGGTCGGTTAAAATGCCTTCTTATTTGGAGTTTCTTATATTTTAGTCTTTGGGGTTTTGTTTATTCGATTTTAGTTTGTGTATTGTTCTGTTCAATAAATTCCAAAAACTGATTCAATAATTTTAATATAAAACATAACATAATGTGTATATATCTTTAAAATTAATACGAAAAATATTTTTACCATTACATGTGAATCATAAATTTATAATGGACGTTAGAGACAAATTCAAGTTCGAAAGTTAGGGATGCAAAGCTGCCCCATTTCTTCTATTACGTGCCAAGCTCAATGTTCATGATGCATCAGTCATTGGCTTGAGGGGGTGTTAAGAAAGCAGCCCACCAGTGACAAAGTGTCTTTGCTTGGCTTATGGAAGTCTAGTGATGTATTGGGCTTGAGTCCATTTCTCTATAAATCACGAATTTGTCATGTTCTTGTTAAGTTGTAATTATGTGTACGAAGAGTACTGTGTACTCGTTTTACAAATGATTTTTCTGAATTTTTTTCACCTCTATGCTTTCCTTTAAATAGATAAAGAAAATGATTAGCTTTGTATCCATTTTAGATGATTCTTCTCAATGAAACGATATAGCTGAGGTTTTTCTTCAGAAATTATTGTGCATCATAAAATGGTATCAGAGCTCGCAAGTCTCACGATCTAATTTTTTTTGGAGCTTGTATTCAAGATGATGTTAGTCAAGAAGCGACGGTGAACTCGGTGGCTTCTCCGGTCATTGTTCAACCTAAAAATAAAACAAATACAGTCTGATTAACAAATGATAACTATCTACTATGAAAATTTCAAGTAGAATTTACGATCGAAGGTCATAGTCTTCATTCAGCTCATGTTCTTCCTCAATCGAGTCCACTTGCTAAATACATTCATGTAAGTTCTTCCACCTTCGACAACTAAAAAGCAAACTAATCCGTCGTTTGATCACTGGAATAAGCATGATAATCTCATCTGCTTATGGCTGTTAGGATCGATAAGTGAAGAAATTCTTGAGCAAATGATACACTGCACAACATCAAAAGAAATCTGGACTACACTGTCTCAAAATTTTAATTCTCGAAGTCTGGCTCAAGTTATGAAGATTAAATATACGCTACAAAATATCGGAGGATCCACACTCAGTGGTATTTCTCTAAAATAAAGATGCATTATCAGTAGTAGGAAAACCTGTTTTAGTTGAGGATCATATTCTATTCATTCTAAATGGCTTGGGCACATAATATGAATCTATGATTTTAGTTATTACAACAAAATTTGCCCAGAAGATGTTCATGAAGTAATGTCTCTTCTCCTCACTCATGAAACACTTCTCGAAGCTGAAACGGTTAATGTAGATGGTAGTTTACCTATAACAAATATTATTTATCAATCTACACATTTAAAAGAATATGAGCCTCAACGATCTGGAAACAATTACAATTCTATAAAGGCAGAGGAAATAGAAGAGGTCGAGGTCAATGAAACAATCGAAACAAGATGTTGTACGATTTGTAACAAATTTGGTCATACAAGTCAGAGATGTTATTATATAAATGACCCTTCTCAAATGCAGTATTGGCCTGCTAGTAATCTTTCTCCTTATAATTTTAGTTCCTACTTTAATTAGTCGTACAATGGATATGGACATCAAGCGTTCTTAACACATCCATCTCAACATTATCCTATATCTGCAATGCTCACTTCACAAAATTATAATATGGATTGCAACTGGTATTCGGATTTAGGTGCTACTAATCACCTTACGAATAATCTAAGCAATCTCTCAGTCAACTCGGAGTATCTTGGTCCAAATCAAGTTGATGTTGGTAATGTGGCATGTTTGCACATCTCTCATATTGGATATGGTTCTGTTAAATCGTCTTCTAATCATATGTTTCATTTACAAAATCTTTTTCATGTTCCTTCTATTACAAAGAACTTAATAAGTGTTAGCAAATTTGCTCATGATAAATGATGTCTATTTTGAGTTTCATCCTCTTTTTGTTATGTGAAGGCTTATATCAATTTCAACTTGTTGCATCTTCATCCATTCAGTCAAATCAGCCCCCTACTTCCTTATGTTTAAATAATGATTCTCATAATTCTGTCATTTTTGACACTGCTAGTCCTTGTTTGACTCCATTATGTTTCTCTTATGTACAAGTAGTTCTATTTCGGTACTAGAATTATGGCATCAACGTCTTGGTCACTCTGTCATACCTATTGTTTGTTCCATTTTAAAGAGTCATATGCCTAATCTTGTGCACAAAAATAATGAGGCAAAATTATGTACTGCTTGTGCAATAAGCAATAGACATTCTCTACCTTACAAAAAGTCTCTTACAAACTATACATGTCCCCTAAACCTAATTGTTATTGATTTATGGGGACCATCACATGTAACTTCTCGAAATGGATTGAAATATTATGTGAGTTTTGTTGATGCCTACTATAGATATACATGGACTTATTTTCTTAATTCCAAGCCCGAAACAACCATTGCATTTATAAATTTCAAACTTTTTGTTGAGTAACTTTTGAACAAACCTATTCGTAAGGTGCAAACAGATGTGGGAATTGAATTTCTTCCTTTAGTTTTCATTTTTTTTAAGTCTCAGGGTATTAAACATAGTATTACTTGTCCATACACATCTAAACAAAATGACATAGTCGAGCGTAAACATCTTCACATAGTTGATACAAGATTAACTTTACTTTCTCATGCTTCTATGCCATTAAATTTATGAGATAATGTATTCTCTACGTCTATATTTCTTATTAACATGCTTTATACTCAAGTTCTTCATGGCAAGAGTCTTATGCAGCAGTTGTTTCACCGAGCTCATGATTATTCACAACTTAAAGTTTTTGGTTGTAAGTGTTTCCCATCTTTTCGTCCATACTCGTCTCATAAATTGAATTTTAGGTCCCAACCTTGTACATTCATTGAGTATTGTTCATATTATAAAGGTTATAAATATTTATCCTCAGATGGTAAAGTATTCATATCTAGGAATGTCTTATTTGATGAGTCTATTTTTCCCTTCAGCATTCCACAATCTCATGTTATCTCTTCTTCCAAAAGTTCGAAGTTTAGTTCGAATACTTTATATATAGCTAACCAATGATGTCTCCAAATCCTATTGTTCAAAATCTTAGTGCTGCCTCCTTTGATTCTCATGTATTGAATTTGCCAGATTCTTCAAGTACTGAATCACATAGAAATACTGTAACTGATATGAGAGGGCTATTGCCAACAACTGTCCAACATGAAAGAAGAGATAATATACTACCTATATCTTTAGTAGTTCAAGAAAATCTTAGGACTTCATCGAACCTCCCTATAGTGAATGAACATCATATGGTTACTAGAGGGAAATGTGGAATAAGGAAACCTAAAGCCTATGTTACCACAACCAATTTTGAAGATATAAAACCACCTAATGTTAAAGCAGCTTTAAAAAGTCCAGTGTGGCTTAAGGTAATGCAAAAGAAGTCTAATGCCTTAAAAGTTAAAAATACATGGTCCTTAGTTCCATCTTCAAACAATCAGAAAGTTGTAGGATGTAAATGAGTTTTTAAAATAAAAAGAAACTCAGATGGATCAGTTGCAAGATAAAAAGCTCGACTTGTAGCAAAAGGATTTCATCAGTTTCCAGATATTGACTATTTTGAAACATTTAGTCTTGTGGTTAAACCTATATATTACCATCCATGTTTTACTAACATTAGCCTTAGCTAGAAATTGAGGTATACGACAGATAGACATTAATAATGCTTTTATGCATGGTCTGTTAGCTGAGAATGTTTTCATGGAGCAACCTCATGATTTCACTAGTACCACAAATCCATCTTTTGTATGCAAGTTGCATAAAGCATTGTATGGACTAAAACAAGCACCATGGGCATGGTTTGAACAATTAACTATTTTTCTTAAAAGTGTTGGATTCACTCAATCTCGTGCTAATAACTCACTTATGCTTCGTCGTTATGGAAATACTAGTTGCTATATATTGATATATGTAGATGCAATTTTGATAATGGGAGGCAAAGCTAATAAATATCTCATTTGATTGCTACGCTTAATGCTACTTTTGCACTCAAGGATTTAGGCAAGCTGGATCATTTCTTGGGAATCGAAGTTTCATATCCACCATCAGGGGGTATGTTTTTATCACAAGAGAATTATATAAATGATTTACTTCATCGTACTAATATGCTTGCAGTTAATGCTATATATACACCAATGATGAGTGATGGTTTACCTTCGGCTCATGGAAGAGAATTATTCAAAGATTAGAAACTTTGTAGAAGTGTAAGTGGAACGCTACAATATAGCACTCTTACAAGGCCAGAGATTTCTTTTTCGATAAACAAGGCATGTCAATTTATGCATTCACCTAAGATTACTCATTGGAAGCTTGTGAAATGCATTCTACGTTATTTAAAAGGTACATTTCATTGCGATTTAGTACCGTCTAAACCAACATTTTAATTGTTCAATGCTTTGCTGATTATGATTGGGCTTCTGATCCCGATGATTGTAAATCCACATCTAGTTTCTGTTTATATTTTGGTGGAAATCTTATATCTTGGGGATCTAAGAAACAAACTATTATTTCTCATTCAAGCACTAAAGTAGAATATCTATGTTTAGCCACGACTACAGTTGAGTTAGTATGGTTGTCTTCTTTACTTCATGACTTACATATTGCTTATCCTTATCCACCAATCTTGTGGTGTGACAATTTAAATGTTGTACATTAAGTGAATCCTATATTACACTCAAAGACTAAACATGTTGAAATTGATATATTTTGTGAGATATTTGGTGAATAACAGGAAGATTCGAATTCAACGTCTACCCTCAACTGCTCAAATTGTGAACATATTGACCAAGCCACTTTCAGCTGCTGCATTTCTTCTATTACGTACCAAGCTCAATGTTCGTGATGCATCAGCCATTGGCTTGAGGGGGTGTTAAGAAAGCAGCCCACTAGTGACAAAGTGTCTTTACTTGGCTTATGGAAGTCTAGTGATGTATTGGGCTTGAGTCCATTTCTCTATAAATCACGAATTTGTCATGTTCTTGCTGAGTTGTAATTATGTGTACGAAGAGTATTGTGTACTCGTTTTACAAATGATTTTTTCAGAAGTTTTTTCACCTCTATGATTTCCTTTATATAGATAAAGAAAGTGATTAGCTCTGTATTCATTTTAGATGATTCTTCTCAATGAAATGATATTGCAGAGGTTTTTTTTCTGAAATTATTGTACATCATAACAATGCTAGTTCTCAAAGAGATCTGTCCCGATAGATGCTAAATATAAATTTTATAAATATAAATACTAAAACTGAATTTTTAGTAGATGGTTGAATATGGAGGAGATGAAGAGGATACGAAAAGGAGAAGTTAAACTTTTTATTTGTTTTTAGTACATTACAACATCTCCTTAATTCATTCTCAACTTCTTGTCAGCATCCCATAAAATTTTAAATCAAACTTTATATCAATCTTCTTTTAAAATAAACACATTTTCTCCTAAACACAAATGTCAAAGGATTTTTCAAGTTCTTTTTTTGTAAAATACTAATCCTTAAATAAATATTTTATACTCTCAAATTATTCTATTTTCTCTTATTTCTTCCTCTCCTCTTTTCTGGTGAATCCAAAATCCAATCGCCCTTAGTTTAAATTTTGAACAAATCTCTCCATTAAAATAACATTTTTACCTTTTTCCGCTTTAGTACTTTTCAGTTTATTGCAAAATCAACGGCGGAGGATCAAACATCATTCTTTAATTAACCTCTATAATGAATGGAATTACTCAAAGTTGCAAATTATGTTTATAAAAATTAGAAATAGATAAATTTTAAAGGATAATTATACAGATAGTCACTCTGTAGATGATTAGTAACACGCACTTCTGTATTCTAATTTTTAATTCCAACTTTGTAGGAAAGTAAGAACCATATCCTCACATAAAATAAAAGCTGTATATTACTATTTTAATATTATAAAAAAAAAATTGTAAAAGTTTCTCAATTTCATTGTTTGAGATTGTAGTTTGCTATTTTCTGTCTTTGTCCAATATAGAGAGTAGAAGTATGCAAATTACGCGACGAAAGCGTGTAATTACAAAATTTTTATTGTTAATTAAATTTGATTAATTAACTACATGTATTACCTCAAATGATTGACATATTGTTGTTAAACCATAGTTACATTAATTGATACCTTTAATCTAACAAGTTTTTATGTTGAGTAGATTCGATCTATTCCCTGGACGATCTTGATCGATCTCCTCTTGTCTTTCATGCTATGATTTTTTTGGTACACTGAATACTTTGTAGGAAGCTTTTAGAGAATGATGGTAAGAAAATTTTGTAGAGGTCTGACTATAGAGGAGGAAGAGATCTCAACTTCAGAGTAGATGTTGTATGTTTGAGATGAGTTACTCTGAAACAGAGTCAAATGATTATAAAGACCTCCTATTTATAGTTGATAATAGACATTTAAACTAGGAAAAAAAAAATCTTTTGATGTACAATACCAAAAGACATTAAGAATAACATTATAATATTTTAAATAAAATATTTTATCTTCCCTTCTCTAGTTTGGAGTGAAATTCGAAATTCACATCGTCTGTCCTAGATGGACGAAATTTCATTCCTCTTCTATAACGAGGGAATTTTTGAATTTCTCCGGTATTTCTCATATATTATTTATTTATTGATATTCATTAAATAAATGCCAAAGCATAATATATCCAATATATTAATTCTCTCTAACAATTATCCAATAATTATTAATACAATTAATATGTTTAACATATTAATTAATCATCTCTTAATAAATAGTTATTCAATAATTATTTACATAATTATTTTATCCAATAAATTAATAATTCATATTTTTAAAAATAACTACAATAAATATATCCAAATTAATTATTCCTCATTACTATTTATCCAATAAACATTAAATTAATATCTTCAATATATTAATTACCAAGTTTAATAATTAAACTTTAAGCTCCTATTAATTATGTTCAACATAGTTATCCATAAGTTTGAACTCTACAAATTTACTCTCTAATAAAATTGTGTGCCAACAAGTATGAGCTAACATGGGGACCGATGGTCCTATAGGTTGAAAACTACAACGACTTAAGATTGAATCACATTCATTAACAACATATTTATTCCACTAAAGACCTATGATGAACTCTTTCACATTATTAGACAAGTTATATCCACAGATATAATTGTTCATCTGCCATATGTTCCTTCACGAGCTTGTGGGTGATTCACAACTGGGATAAGAAATTTATTATACCCTTGTAATTACATCTTTCTTCATAAGCATCACTGATTGTAAGGACCCGACACGACACAGAGTCAAACATGAGCCCTTAACCTCGTATGAATGAATAAACAATTGTAAAACTCGTAGAGACATGCTAATAAATACTTTGCAGTTATTGGAAATAGTTCAAACAATTTAGAGAATCGTAGGGTACACTGAAAGCATATGAAAATAACTTAAATCTAACATAACAATGTCTCAAAATAAAACAGTTGATGCATTAAATAAGAAATCAACAATAAACTTTATAAAACTTCTAAAAACAATAATGTAGCTTGTCCATGGTCACACCAGCTCCAGCTCAATCATTTCGGTTCAACCTATGAGTTCTAGATATAATTCCACAATGAAAATGGTGAGTCGCGAAATTCAGTAAGGGGACCCAGAACGGGAGCTACAAGAACATATAATTAATCAGAGAAACATGAAGTAACATGATTACACAAAACATCTTTATCTTTAAACTTGGTAGCAAATGCTAGTATGAGAGCATCTCGATGAGCCGAAGCAATCTGGTTGCTGCCAACCTAGAGCACTCGTGCGAAGAGGTAGTACAAAGGCGCTTCACAATGGGATATTGCCCAACTCACCACTCCTAACACATTACATGGGAAAAGTTAGGCAAACTCTAGGTATGTATGGTTAATCGGGTGGCCCTCTGATCCCTGCACTACCGCAAAGTAGGAATATCGTCCCTAACGTCCCGCACTTGAACTAATCCCCTCTCTGAGTCTAACGATCAAGACACATCTGACCTAACTGTAGCTCGTGCTCTATGAACTCTTGTCCCCTTTAGACCTTTACATGGATAAAATACAACGATTCCCTTTGGAACACCTAAGTATAATTACTCAATACCGGTTCTCTTTGGAATACCTAAACATGGTTAATCACAAACGATTTTCCTTTGGGACAGTCAATTTTAAACTTATCTTAAAAATCTAAGAACTAAAACATGTTGTTATCTCAATATATCAAACAAAGCATCATAAAACTTCATGAATCAAAAAAATCAATCATTTGTAGCAAACACATCATTTAATGCAAAACTAACTATAAATATGATCATGATTACACACAATGATCACATATTGGGGAACGGTCTCTTACCATGGCTAAAATCCGCTCGAATTAGGAGTAGAAAGTTGAATTCAAGATCTCTTGAAGAAACCTCACCTAAAACTGCCTTTACATGACACACAGTTGAGAATTAGCACTTTAAACCTCCAAAAACGAACTTGGGGCATGGGATTTACCTTAGAGACGATATAATAATTTTTTTGGTCACCGGAGATGGCGGTGACACATGAAAACAGACGGCAGGGTGTGGCATCACAGGTGCGTGAGGAAGGGTGAAGCTGCAAGTTTGGGCGCATTTGGAAGGCTTGGGAGCGCGAGCGTGAGGCTCAGACTAGGCACTGGCTTGCTTCGGTGTGCGCATTAGGCTCGAAACTAGTGGTATAATCAAAAGCTACGTTGCTCGACACGACTTCAATCTACTAGCGACACACGTGTGAAAACTAGCGGCAGACATGAGTGACGCTTCTAATTGGCAAACACGGGAGCGAGAGCTGATTGGCTCCCGCTCCACGACTATGGGCTCGAACAGTTTGTCAAAGCGTGGCTTCTTGGTACAGGTTGCAGGCTGGCAACAATGACATGTGCATAAAATTCTATGAAAAGACTTTTCGGGATCTGTGCTTGCACTAAAACTGACAAAAAGTTGTTAGTTACTGATTAGGAGATTACTGCTTGATGATTAGGGTTTAATGATTGTCAATCATTGGGTATTTATAGTCAAAAGTGTTTCCTTGTCCTTTTCCTATTTTATCTTTAAATGAAAAATTACCGAAATTCCCTTCTCTTTGAAAATTTCATTTTTTCCCCTAATTTATCGCAGAGACATTTTTTCCTTTCTTAATTTAAATCCAACTAAACCCGCTTAGGGGTAATTTGGTCAACTTAAATCCATTTGCTTCTTGGTAAATAACTATATTAATTTTACTAAATTTTACCAAAATCTTGAATCATTACACTGATTCCTCTAATGAACAAATTATTTATAGTCCAATTATAAACTAATGTCATCTTGGGCGAATAAGAGGCAGTTATTCTATGTTTAAGCCTCAAAGTCAATTCTTAAGGGAACAACTCTAATTCTTTCCAATATGAGGGAAGACGTGAATTCATTCTTGTGACGTTGCATTCCTAGTCACTCACTACGACAATTTCCAATGTGATAGGCATATTGACCCAACGTTGTTGGGCTAGTCCCAACCATGCACACCACATAACGCTTTCAGAAAGAAAAAGTTCACAATCCATTCAAGATAAAGATCACATCGATATACGAGCATCCTAGTTGAAGTAATTGATGTGAGTTTATAACTAAATTACTAAATCGATCACAATACTTGTGGTCTCGTCTTATGCAAAAAATTCTTTTTAGATAGCACCCTCACTCACATGTTTCCACAAGAACAACCAGGATGAGGTTGCCTACAACCATTGCAAAGTAGGTTCTACCAACAATATCACCAGGACTTAGGTGCCCATCCTTAATCCATATAATTAATGTGGACTTTATAGGTTATTCACTTGTAACTAGATTCAAATGTATGTCCCACATACTTATCCAAGTGTACATTCAATAATCATGAGTGTATGACCATTAATCCAATCAATGCGATAAGGTTGAATGTCGTTTGTATATTAAATACACAATTAATGAAAATAATAATTATTATTAATAACTTAAATTAGTACATTGAATGTTTAACATTAAATGTTTGTTATTTAAATACAAACGGCTAGACCTTTACGGTACGTTTGGTACTAGATTTTGAGCTAGTATTTAAAACTAGTATTTGCTATATACTCCAAAGAAAACTACATCCAAACGAGTTTTTGATTGCAATCATTACTTCTAAATACATAAAATAAATCTTCAATCTAAATACTAATTTTAAATTCTCTTAAAAACTACATCCAAACAAGTTTTTGGTTGGAATCATTAATTTTAAATACTCAAAATAAATTTTCATTCTAAATACTCTTAAAAACTATTTCCAAACAAGTTTTAAAATGTAATCATTACTTCTAAATATTCAAAATAAATCCTCATTCTAAATACTAATTTTAAATATTCTTAAAAACTACATCCAAACAAGATGTTACTAATTCTAAATACTCTTAAAATCTCAATCCAAGCATACTTAGGACGCAATCTCTAACACCTTAACCTTATTTCATCAATCTTTTTCTATTCATCATTCCTTGTTCTCCAATCTTTTGATTGTGAATTTTCTCCCATAATTTCTACGCAAAATCCTCTGGATATCTTTTTTCATTCCAAGAGTTGTAGAATCATATGAGACTAACATAGTATGTTTCCTTATTCTCTATTCTTTTATGTTTTCAACAAACACTTACGCGAGTTCGCTGTATTTTTGTGGGTTTTACTGTAATTTAATCTACGAGTTTCTTTTTTCTTTTGTATTTTTGTGTTTTCTTCTATTTTGGGGTTTATTTTATTATGAGTTTCTCTCTTTCTCTTTTGACTAATGAGATCGATTACGTTCATAACCGTTTTATGAGGTTGGGATGTATATATTATAATGTTGATTTATTTACGGCTTTTTACTACAAAATACAATATTTTTAGGGATTCAGATAATAGTTTCATTAATTAAATGTGAGGAGGAGGAGGAGGAGGAGGAGGAGGAGGAGGAGGAGGAGGAGGAGGAGGAGGAGGAGGAGGAGGAGGAGGAGGA
>JBBMEG010000015.1:1969766-2009578 GCA_037832605.1 Cyclanthera cordifolia | reverse complement strand
GTTTTTGGGGGGAAGAAGAAGAAAAGTAAAGAAATGGAGTTTTTGGCCGCGGGTAAGAAGAAGAAAAGTAAAGAAATTGAGTTTTTTGGGAAGAAAAAGAAGAAAAATGTAGGGTTTCGATGAAATGGGCGAAAAAAAAATGAAATTGGTGTTTTCGAAATGGAGTTTTCGGGTGAAAAATGGAGTTTTGGGGAAGAAATGAAGTTTTTTGGGAAGAAATGAAGTTTTCAGGTGAGAAATTGAGTTTTTGGGAGAAGAAATGAAGTTTTGGGAAGTTTGGGAGTGAAGATGAAGGATTTTCGGGCGAAGAAGATAAAAATGGAGGAAAATAGGGAAGGTTGTCGGAGAAAACGAGGAGAAAAAAAGGGGAAATTTTCAAAAAAAAACCGGTCCAAGGCCTTTGGTGTCGGTCGGACCGACACAAAAAGCCATTAGTGACACTAAAAAAAATTTGGCCCACATTTAGTGTCGGTCAGGTATTGGTGTCGGTCTGACCGACACTAAAAAGCTGACCGACACCAAATATCCTTGTTTTTGAAAAAAAATTTGTTTGACCGACACCTATTCCCTTATTTGGAGTAGTGATACATCACATTTACATACTTAATTTGCCTATGATTTACGAATAATGTGGACTATTTTTTAGGTTTTATAAAACCATGGGACTAAATTTTATTTCTTCAAACCATAGGAACTACATTATATATTTCTCTAAATCATATGGACTAAATTTTATATTTCTCCAAATCATAGGGACTAAAGTCTCGATTTTCAAATCATATGACTAAACTCTAACTTTCATGAAACCTTGAGGACTAAATTTATAATTTACCCTTAAATTAATTATGAAACAGAAAACAACTTGTATTAGTTCAAAAAGAATTTCTGACGTAAATAATATGTGCTCGAGTCACTTGTAATCAAAAGTAGGCTCAATTAGAATATGAAATATATAGTCATTTTAATAGCACTCTCAATCTGTTCTTAAAAAAAACGTATGAGAAAACAAGTAGAAACGACCTCAAACACTAGTGATAAATGATGACACTTCAATTTTTTATTAATGTCATAAATATGTATGATGATAATGTCATAAATATGTATGATGATGTATTATGTACCTCAATTTGTTGAATGAATTGTTAAATAATCATTTCAAGTTCTAATACTTTTTAAAAACAATATCTACCATAGATTTCTTTTTATTTTAATTTCAAGATTCATCCATTAAAATTAAAGTATTATCTTTTAATTTTTATATTTTAATTGAATATTATTTTGAAGTCAAAATAGTTTTAATTATATAATTTTCTTACTAAGTTTTCTAAATCAAACTATTTTAGTAGTCCACTGTTTTTCTTTCTTCTATCTTTCTCATTTTATTTACTATGAATATATGGTCATTTATCATCTATCTTGTAACTCACCCCGTTTATTTTACGTGGGTTCCACAGGTACGCATGAACTCTACACGGATGACTGATTGGAAGGGCTGAAAAGACCATGGACTCGTGTTGTGTAGTGTCGGGTTATATCATTTTATTTCTTATTGCATATTTTGTTTCAATGACCTTTATACAAACTAAATTTTTTTGCAAGATGTTTTCGTTAGATTTCTTGATTTAAATCCTTAAATAATTGGGTACATGTTTCATTGTTTTCGGACGATCTTTATTGTGAATTAAATGAGGCATTTATTTCTCTGTTTACTGTTCTTGAAGGGTTATTTTAAAAGACATGCATGTATGGGTAATCTAGGAATGACCCTAGTTCGGGTTGGGTCCTTACAGTGCGCATCAAAATTATCACTATATACTAATTAACACTAATCTCTAAACATCAATTTTCAAACGACTAGTTAAGTATTTTAAACACTAATAACACAAATTGTCAAACAAGTAGTTAATTACTTCAACTACCATGAACTCTTTCTCACATTTCCACTCCGCTCTTTTCTACAAAAAAACAAACACGACCTAGTGATAAAATATTAAAAACAATTAACGAAATATTATACTATTGTATAAACCTTGGAATGCAATAAATCAAATAATGAAATATTATATTTCTTGTGAGAAAACTACAAATTACTTTTAAAATTTACGGAATGTGAGGATGTCTATAGCCCACATAAATTGATAAGGCTTTCTTCTGGGCTTCTCTCTTTCAGAAGAAAATATCAAACGAACCAATAGTGAGCAAATGTCGCATGTATGATGGTATTAATCGAAATCTCTCTCTTTTTTCTTCTAGCTTCTTCTTTCTTTCACTCTTTCTATCTTATCAATCCAAAATCAAGGAGAAATATACAAAGAACTTGTTGGAAAGTAAAGAGATAAAGAAGAAATAGATTTGTTCAAACAAGGTGGATACATAGTGGTTCAACCAAAATCGACTTACATCCACTTTGAAGAACAAAATAATTTAAATATAGATACAAAGGTGTTTTAAGAGTACAAAGGTAAGCTTCTTGCAACTTTTAATCTACGATCTAGATTCTAAAACTACTACTCAAGGTCTATCTTGCATGTACCATATTATTGATATTTGATCTTTATATTGAAGTTCTTTACAATAGTTTGTAACTAACTTTCTACTATTGAATTAGTAGAGTATTTATGAATATTATTAAGATTGTTTAGATTCATTCAAATGACTTAAGTAAATAAATACAATATGTATGAAAAATCATGTTACAAGTGATATTGTTTTACAATTCTCCAACTTTGACTAATCAAAATTTTTTTGCTCTTCTAAATTAAGTGCTTACCTTTTTTCAGGCAAATCAAAGCCTACAATCTTCGAGCAATGTTCAAACTTTAGTATTGACAAGGGTTTAGTTATCATGTCTAAGGCATTGTCAGAGGTATAAATGATCTATCCATAAATGTCTTTACTAAAATAATAAATTTTATTAAAATATCACAAACTTAAGGTTGAATAAATATGTGCAAGTATACATAGTCGTTGTTGTAGTCAAGCTTTAATTCTTATTAAAGTTTATTCTTCTACAGAGACTTGTGACGAAGCTTTTTTACATTCTAATTCGTTGAGAATATCTTAGGGGATTTTTGTTTATCTATGGTTGAATGTAAATGGTGAAAGAAACTTGTAACATAAAGTAAACACTTGAAATTCCACAAGAATAAATAATATGCTAGATTAAGAATACAGACATCAGATTGCTACAACATTGAACATTGAAAAATAAGAAGCGAATAACTAATTAACTTCAAACACTAACTTCTCTCGAAATACAAGATTTAACATGCACATCAAGTCAACAACATTAGTATGAAGGTTATCTCTAACTTCTCATCAAATAGCAAGGTAAATATGATAAGGATAATGGAATTCCACAAGATCTTCAACTACTCTAGAAGAGTGGAACATTTGGAGTTGGCAATATAAATATTAATTTTCGAATTTAGAATATTTTATGTAATTTTTCAATTTTAAACATATTTTTATTGTTTTCTGTTACAATTTGTTTAGGCTATAAAAAGCCATGAATTTAGTTGTAAAGGGACAGATTTTGATGAATGAAAATAAAAGTTCCCTACACTTTGCAAATTCTTGTGATGGAATGCGTGATAGTCATTCAATCTAACCTTGATCAAGTTTGATTGTGGAGTGACTCGATCTAGAACAAGATCTTCCATATTGGATCTTTGATCAAAGAGGTAATCAAAATTCTAGCATTTTCATCTTGCTTGTTCCAAATCCATAAGGAGGTGTTAATCTCTTAAATCCAAGGGTTCTAGCTTCAGGATCTTTGAGCTGAGAATTAGGGTTGTCTTATCATTTGGTATTAGAGCCTAGGTTGCATCTTTGTGGCCTACCCTAGGTTTGATTCTATCTTTAAATTTAGCAATTTGTTATCTTTTCTTTAAAAAAAAAATCTCTTTCGATTTTTTTTTCTTTCTTTCAATTTCATCCATTATCATTTTATCGTTTGTTCTCGTCTTGATTCTATATTTTATCATTTTTTGATCTTGAAAAAAAAAAAAATCTGATCTTGATTTCATTTGATCATTTGTTCTGATCTTGATTTTATCTTTTTATCATTTATTTCGATCTTGAAAAAAAATCAAAAACAAATCTGATCTTGATTCTATTTTATCCTTTGTTATGATCTTTATTCAATCTTCATTCCTGTTATAACGTGTTGATAACGTCCGTATTTGAATAATTATTCTTCATTTGAAATTTAGATCTTTTTGTGATCTTTATATGTCTAGAAGGTCACTTGTTTAAATTAATAGAGTAATTTGTTCGTTCATTCGATTTCTTTTCAGTGCGCAATTTATAACTGCTGAATTCAAAATATTCTTCATTCTTGTCTAAACTCGTTGATAACATTCCAATTTGATTAATTGTCCTTCTATTGATATTTAGATCTGTTTGTTATCTTTAATTTTCAAGAAGGTCACTTGTTGAAAATCGTAACGTCATATGTTCGTTTATTTGATTCCTAATCAGCGTGCAATTTATTCAAAATTCTGGAACAACTATTCTTTTTATTCTATTTCTGTTCTTGTTCTTGATTTTGTTACTTCATTATTTTCTTGTCTTGGTTGATTTGTAAGGCTCACTATTACAAGATTTGCTATATATTAGCCTACCTTTGATCATAATTTAGCCACTTTCCAAAAGCCTACCTTTGTGTGTGATAAAACTGAGTGTTCCGAGTGTAAAATTCGTGAGTTGCGTGTGTGAGGTTCATGTTTTCTTGCCACTTTACAATTATTTTTGCAGCATGTTTCAACAAGAGCATTCAAGAAAGTCCATGATTCGCCAAGCACAGAGACGTTTCGGGAACTATGTTCGTGATGATCCATTACGGAGAGCTTGTCGAGAAAATTTGGCTGAAGTTCAACAAATCTTAAATTACATGAACGAGTTATCTCAACAATTAAGTTTGCGGGATGAAGCGAAAAGAAGCATTGCCCAACCAATTCAAAAAGAGGAAGATTGTCTCATGCTTCAAGAAGATATTTTACATGATGATGTTGTTATTGATAACATAGAAACCAACAAAGAATGTGTGCAACTACATGTTCATTTATGTTCATTAGAGACAAAGCAAGAGGAAAGTGAAAATGATAAAATATGTGAGATAGAAATGCTTCAAAGTTGTTTGGAAAGTAAAAAGATAGAAGGTCTGGTTATTAGATTATGTGAAGAGAATATTCTAGAGGTTAAAGAAAAAAGTGACTCAGTTATTAAATTTTGTGAGGAGAATATGCTAGAGATTAAAGAAAAAAATGATTCGATTATTAAATTATATGAGAAGAATATTTTAGAGATTGAAGAAAAAGATGATTATGTTATTCAAGTATGTAAGGCGAGCATTTATTTGTATTCAAAACAACACATGCAAGAACTTGTGAGTGAAAAACTTGCATTCTAACGGGTGCACTTAAACCAAGTGTACCTAATTTTTCTATGGAGTTCATACAGAAAATTGACAAGTACATTGGAAATCAAACTTTAAAGTTTTCTTCAAATTTAGACCATATCCAAGAACGCGAGAACACAGGCAAAGAGCATCAAAAGAAATATCATTCATATTTCACTTTACATGCAATTATGGGCGAGACACAAAAGTGAAGGACTTAGGAGATCCAAAATTCGTGATGCAAATGACTTCAAGTTTTCCTTACTAGGATATTTTGGATTCGAGGACGAATCCTTTTGAGGAGGGAAAAATGATAAGGATCATGGAATTCCACAAGATCCTCAACTACTCTAGAAGAGTGGAACATTTGAAGTTAGCAATATAAATATTAATTTTCGAATTTAGAATATTTTATGTAATTTTTCAATTATAAACATATTTTTATTGTTTTAGGTTACCATTTGTTTAGGCTATAAAAAGCCATGAATTTAGTTGTAAATGGACAGATTTTGATGAATGAAAATAAAAGTTCCCTACACTTTGCAAATCCTTGTGATAGTATGTATGAGAGTCATTCAATCTAACCTTGATCAAGTTTGATTGTGGAGTGACTCAATCTAGAACAAGATCTTTCATTCTAAAGCCTTTTCCTCTTGGTTGTTCCAAATCCATAAGAAGGTGTTAATCTCTTAGATACAAGGGTTCTTGCTTCATTATAAGCTTGGATCTTTGAGCTAAGAATTAGGGTTGCCTTATCAAAATATTTCTAACCTAGCTAATATATGCAAAGCAATTCTTAACCTACGACTCTTCTCTCCAAGCAGTCACATATTCAAATCACAAATGGCTTCTCAGGCAAGGTAATTAATGATGCTACAACAATGCATTATTATTCGACGTCTTTCAATTCATCTCTTTAGCGATTCGAAATCATACAAATCTAATCCTACCTAATAGATTTAGCTCGACATGGTAACAGAAACAATCAACATAACAAAGACAATCAAATTCATAGCTGAAACTTAATTCAAAACAGAGAAACGAGAACGACGAACCAAAACAATCACAAACTAAAATCGTAACTTCGATTCAATGAGAACATCAACGAAACTCAATCAAACTTCAATTAAACAACACATAACAACTCGAAACTGGAATTAAATGAGTTGAAAGCCAAAATTCGCACAAGAACTAATCAATTATAGAATTGAAATGAAAACAAGTAAAGAGAGGATAGGATAAAAGAAGCCTGGATCGAAGAACATCAAAAGAAGTGGTTCTAGATCTGAATTCTCCTTTCTTCACCAATCTATATCGCTAAGTAAAACAGTAAATCACTCTCTAGAATTTGAATCTAAAAAATATAAATGACAAAAGACACAATTCGACTCTCTCTCAAAAAAAATTTGGAGGAAAAACTCAAAAGGTGAATATTTTAAAAGTTGAAATATTGGTTAATCCTAAGTTCTCTTATCATATTAAAGCATCGATACAAAAATAATGATCTCAAAAAACATTCTCTAACAAGTTATAGAATAAGCATACTAAATTTGATATCACTAAAAAAGAAATAAATTGAGCAAAATATAAATACTTGCTTGTAGGCTCAAAGCTCACAAAAGTGAATAATTTGCATTGAGCCTCGTGCATTTTTCAATCCTTAAATCAATGAGACATTGTCATATACTTTTAAAGAAAACTCTAATCATGCTCACCTATATAATGCCTTAGAGAATATATAGATACAAATTGTACAATAGTTAAGCCAAAATACACACATCTTGTGGTCGTTTTATATTTAGATGTCAGTCGAGCTACTCACTTGGGCAGATGTGATGTACATATTAACTAAAAAAAGGGAAATGAATGGTTGAATGTTGTGGGTTAATGTGGCGAACCCTAATTGTAAAGAGAGAGGAGGAGAGATTGTTGTAGTTCAATATTTACGAGGGGGCCAGGAGAGTATTATTAAAGGTCAGTGGCCAACCAGTTTCCAAAGCTGCAAAATACAAAATAAGAGAAAAGAAATTTAAGCCAAGCCATTAATGAATTGACCTGTTTTAAATGAAACCCCACTTCCCTTAACACATCAACCACCAATATAATATATATATATAATAATAAAATAGAAATGTTGAATTACTAGATTATATAGTTCATCCAGTCAAATTTCATAACTATTTTATTTTGTTTTTTAACTAGACTTGTAAATATTTAATTCAACCTATAACTATTTTCTAACAGGAAAAAAAATCATAACTATTTAGTTATTTTTTATTTGGGAAATTATAGCATATATACTCTAATTTTTTTTTATAAATGTAGGAAAATTTAAAATATTTGTATTCTTATAGTCATTAATTTATATTATAAATATGGTATAGTAAAAATATATGTGATAATAATCATAAATACACAAAATACATTTGTTAATTTTTTTTGAAAGCGACTATATTTGAAATTATTTTTTAGATTTGATTTTTTTTTAAGTTTTTCTTTTAATTTTTAATTTTTTTGAAAAATGAACTTAGTTTCTCAATTTTCAAAAAACAGGTTTAAATTTGAAAATTCAGTCTTATTTTATGTTATATTATCTAAAATTTCAAACTATAAAAGTGTTCATATACCTTATAAAGATTTGTTATTGTAAATATTTCTAAAATGTCCTCACAAAATAGCAGTATGTTGGAAACCCCATTTTGAATTGACTAAATATTTGTAGACCAAATTCCCAATTCCTTAGAATTACTCATTTGGGTTGGATATTAATTTGTAAAATCAAATATCCACTTGATTGAATTTTACCTGCTTAAATTTGAATTTGTAGAAAAAAAAATCTTTTTGAAACTATTTTGCTTTTTCTGAATATAGTATGACTTGCTATTTTTTTAGTAGTATTATTATTATTATTATTATTTAAAAGAGTAGGGGTATTTGGATGAGGATTTTGTAAGAGGTTTAAGATTGAGTATTTAAATGATGAGTTATTTTGAGTGATTAGAAATAATGATTGCAATAATAGCTCGTTTGGATGTAGATTTCTATGAAGTAGTTGCAACCAATAACTCGTTTGGATGTAGATTTCTACGAAGAAGTTACAGTAATAGCTCATTTGTATGTGAATTTTAGTGGAAGAGTTGCTGATAATAGCTTGTTTGAATGTAAATTTTGCAAAAGAATTTTAGGTAATAGCTCGTTTGGATGTGGATTTTGGTTGAAAAGTTTTATGTGTACTTTTTAAAATTTATTTTATATGTACAATTTTTATATTAAAATTTATGTTTCATTTATACATAAACTCTCATTTTCATTAATTTTTGTCATTTTGTCTATTCTAATTATTTTGTTTTGGAAGTTTTTTTAATATCCAAATTATTTAAATAATAATAAAATTTTCTAATTTGCAAATATATTCAATTATGTATTATTTATTATTGAATAATTATTAACAATTTATTAGGGTTTTCTACGTTAGATTATTATTGGTTAAAACATTATTTTGATTCAATTTTTTTTTATTCTAGTCATTGCATTTTCAAACGTCTCTAATCCATATAAATTGATTTATCTAATAAGTTTGAAGGTAACTTTAATCGAAACTTAATTTAATAATACCTTGTTATAAATAAAAATTTGGTTAATTTAAAGTTAAAGAGAGAAATTTAATGTAAAAAAATCCTTAAATGTCATATGACATAAAAAATTGTAATAAATAAAAACTTTGTCAATTTAAAGTCATATTAATCATTTACTAGAAATTGTAAAAATAGTATGGGATAATATCATAATTTTCATATTACGTGCTCTTAACAAAATTAACGTTTTCTTTTTTTTTATAAATTTTAGATATATGTTTACATTTTTCATTTGTATTCTATTAATATAAATTTCTAATTTATCGTTTGTACTTATTTTTAAACTTCTATATAATGTTAACCGCAAACTTCATAATGATTTTTGTATGTTCAATAACGAGGAGAATGATTCAATCGTGATTTTTTTGATTTATGGATACACATTTATGGTGTAAATTTTATAAGGTTATGTATATATAGATTATAAAAAAAAAATCATATACGTTAAATTTTTATTTTATCTAATTAATTAATCAAATTATTAATCAAATATCAATCTATATTTAATTAATAATGCACTTAGACGGACACAAAAAATTAAAAATAATTTTGAAATGCGAGGAATTATTTGAATAATTAAAAATGATGAGATATTTGAGTAGTTTCCATAAGGAAATTTATAAGCCCTTATTTTATAAGTACTCCTAAATCCACCCTCCAAACACTCTCCAGCTGATTTTTTTAAATGTTGAATAGAGTCAATGACCCTATATAAAAAAGAAATTTAAAAATATTTATTAAATATGTATATTAAAAAGAAAGGTGTGGCAAATGTACAAGTTATTTCTGCAATGTCCTCATGACTGCCACGTCCCCATTTGCCTCACTGGCATCGACCCCACCGGCTCACCCTCTCTTCTATATAAACACACTCTCCATTTAACTATTAATTAACTACCTCCACTTCAATATTATTATTATTCAATTTCTTTCTTTTTCTTTTTTTTTTTTTTAATTCCGTCGCCGGCGCTGCCGTGTTCTTCTTTTTTCCGGCCAGTCAAAATGTCAGCCAATGGTCCCTCTAAGCTTCAAAGATCTATGTCTTTGACCTCCGAGCCTAGGACTCTTACCAAGCAGCAATATGACTTGGTCAACCCTCTATATATATATATATATATATATCATTTAAATTAATATATTATTGCTTTATTATTATTCTAATTAAGTGTTTCCATATTTAATTATAGTTTTGTGTTACAGGCAATAGCTTCCGTGCAAGCCATGGAGAAACAGCAGCGCCTCCCTGGAAACAATGTAAAATGAACACTAAACTACATTACATTTTTTTTTTTTTTTAACAAAATCCGACAACTTGCATTTTGTGTTACGAAATCGTAGTAAACAAACAAGATAAAAGTAGAGAAAGTCGAGAATACACACAGATTTACGTGGTTTGCTAATGATGAGTTAGCTACGCAAGAATAATCTTACTAGAAAGAACCGATTACTAGATAAACTAGGGTTTTAGGGAAGTGTACTTCCATAAAATCCTATTACAATAAATGATCTGATTACATAAAAAGATTCAAATATACGTATACGTAAATTAACTTTGATTTTTGCTCGTTGACTGGGCATCGAGACCCGTCTACGAAAACATAGATTCAACGAACAAAGCTTTGGTTATGAAGTCCAATATTATTGGGTTCTTATCGAGAAAAGAAATGCACGTATTTCTTTATGGCTAACAAAAAGATAAACGATATTTCCATTAATTTTGCTTCTTGTGTACTAAATTATCATATTTTAAAGACTATGACATTCCTTCCATCGCTTTGAATTGAAAAGCCTTTTGTAACTTTTGAATGTTTTTTATATTTTTTTTTAATATAACTTTTAATAATCGTCCAATACCATAGTTCAAGACATATGTCAACAATACTAGTGTGGAACTAAAAAAGAAAAAGAAAAATATTACTTAAATTGATAATTAATGATAATGGAAGCTTTTTTAAGGCATAATTTGTTATATATAACGGGTTGATTTTCAAGTTGTATTTGGGATGTTAATTATAATATTAATTAATATGATAATTTTATAATTCTGTAAAAATAAATACAGTTCAACTTGTAAAAGAATTTTACTACCTGGAAGTTAGAAAAGCTTTTTATATGTATATATTTTTAACATTCTTAATTAGATCAAGATATTCTAATATTAATATTTATTAACCCTCTTACAGATTTTCTTTTTGTTATATTTAAAAAGCTTTAAGATCTTATAAAAAAATCCAGGTTTTTCATTTTTAAATCTTACAAAAAAAAAAAAAAAAAAAAAAAAAAACGTTCAATCGTGGTAGTTTATGGAACTGTTCTATTGTTGTGAGGATATGGGATGTTTGTTTGTTTTGTTTTTATTATTATTATTTTGTGTGTGTTAGGGTACTGCACCAAATGGAGGAGCAAAGGGAAAAGCTGAACGTGATGATGGGGCCTCCGGTGCGGCGGCGGGGAGTCTTCCGGCTTGAAACAGTGGCCGCCGGCGGAAGGAATTTGGGAGTAGTTGCCTTTGACCAACGTTTTTTCTTTTATCCTTTCTGTTGTTTCCATGTTTAATGAAGGTTGTATGTGTGTTCTCACGTGTCATGCACGTGTTTTTAATAATAAAGAAAGCTTGTTTGTTTGTGATGATATCATCTTCATGCGGAGTTAGAAGTACTTATGTTTTGCGTCAGGTGTTTTCAGGTGGAGATTCAAACAAAATAAGAGTAATCTATTTTAATAAACTAAATTCAAATCTATATTAAATATTTTTTGTAGTTGTTTTTCAAAATAATCCATTTCACCCAAAAATAAGGTTTGTCTGAACTCATCCATTGTTGTTTCTAAAAAAAGCTCCATCAGTTGTAAACCTTCAATTGGTAAAATTTCGTTTTTGTATTCTTGGTCGAGATACTTTTTCATACCATTGTGTATTGATTTTGAAAATCTATAGCTTCTTGTTGTGTTGAGGATCTCGTTATCTCAAATCGATAAAGTGAAGAGTTTTTCAAATATTATTGTTTAGATAACGTAGACTATTTCTCTCCTAGCCAATTGAGTTTGAAATTGATGTCCAACACAATTTCTAATACTCACCAAGTATTCTCTGTTGTGAGTTTTTTAGCTAGGTTTATTTGATGTAGTGTCCCTAGCCCTTTACGAAGACGAAAGCATTGGTTTTATTCGACAAATCAATCACAGTTAACGATCGTGTGCATCCCTAGATTGTTGGCGATGGTCTTTTTGCGATGGAAGAACTTCTACTAATGATATCGTGATTTTGATTATGAAGTTTCATACATGCGTTGTAGACTAAATTAGGTGATTTCGGTTAGGTTTGCAGTTTTGTGCCAAAACCAACATCGTTGGTTTTTTAACAATTTGTGTAACACCAAAAAAAAAGAAAAAAGAAAAAAAAAAAAAAAATTGAGGTAACACATTATAAACAACATTTAAAAGATAACAACTTAACCAGGTCTGTGACTTTAATTTAGTTCAACTACGACATTGCATAGCTCATCGATCACAACAAAATCTCGTCATTATAACATATAAACTAGTCAAAGTTAACATCATAGCAGATAGAGAGTATATATATACAAACTACATAACTTTTCTGTGCATTTAACAACAACTCAACAATGGAAACTAGAAGGTTACACTAGTAACTCCTGAATTCCAACTTAGGAGACGGGATACACAAAAGCTTTGTACATCAAACACAGATAAAACCATTTTTATGATACTTGATATCTTACATGAATCAACCATTTATCGTACACCATATATACTTACTAATACGCACAATACCTACTTCACACTAAAAGTACAGTTGAATACTCAATCCACATTTCAATTGGAGCACAAAACTCCTCTGTATATACGATAAAGGTGTACACTGCACTTGTACGAACTGGAAACTAACTAGTAACTGCAACTATTGACTATCAAAGCAAGTGGCCCAATTAGAACTAGTGATGGATGATCTTGCTAACTACACAAAACTCCTAGAAAAATTCATCATAGGCCTTTACAACTTAAAATAACCCAATAACAACACTCACGCAGCTTGCCACTCTTTTAGCTCTGATTATCACTCTCCAACCATGGTTAATAGAACTTGTATACCTAGAGGTACTCACTCTGAATTGTATATTCCAACACATCTGTACTACTTGAATGACTAATCTCTAACTAATTGTCGTACTCGTGGCACTAAGACACCCCTTAGTCGTCCTGTAACCAATCTCAAACTCATAAACCAAGTTCAACTCTTCAATCTTCCAACAACCACGGGGAAATATGAAACTCATATATGCGATATAAAAATTTTATTTGAAACGGAGTCATACACCATAACTCCACTAAATAGAAATTGTAAGCACACTAATTCTATATCATGTCATACAACTTCTCGTGTTCACGTTGGGATAGAGCTTCTAATCTTTACAATGTACTGTTAAATTATCCAAGTAAGTCCCAACCATAAACACACCACGTATTCACCCCGAATAACGTCATCACAACTAAAAGTAATTCCCCTCTCACTAATACAACACTTAAACATATTACATATTGATTATCATAATCACTACTAGAAGCTAATCTCTTTACACGAGTTTCACGTTTGAACAAGTTACCTTGCAACTAACATGAATGAACATTACTAAATTAACAATATGAATCCAAATAAAACAGCTTCTAAGGTTTTACACTAGATTGGTAAAAGCTTTAAAAGCTTCATTTCTATTTACTCCACCTTTCAACAATTAAAATACACTTCATCTTTTAGTAGCAAAAATCAGCGCGATTCATACTTAAACATGATTTGATTCATAATATCCCACTAAAAAATACATCAACTCACACCACAAACAATCGTGTGTAGCTCGGATGCATTATATTATCTTAAACCCACAGCATGACTACACTCTTAAATAAGTAAAGCATAACTAGAAACTCATCATGCACTCTTAAAGGAGTGAAATGCGACTAGCAACTTACCATTCACCTTAAATGAGTGAAACACGACTAGAAACTTGGCCTACACTCTTTAATGAGTGAAACATGCATATGATTCCTCACTTAGAAGTGCAACCATCAACATGAAACAAAAATAAAGGAAGAGTGAAGCGACGTCATTACATTAAAAAAACATTGTTTAAGCTTGAATCACATGACCACACGTCGATCTCACGTACCTAAAAGACCAAACAACGTCATCTTGTTTCAAGCCAAAACGACATCACTCGTACTTTGTCAACATTCGACCTCTAACTTTTCCTTTCTCTAGGATTTTACAAATTGGGTCCAAACCATCAATGACAAAATCATTGATTCGATTTTCATTTAGTTTGATTTGGTTTTAGTACAACTTTATTCTGATTTCAATTAGAATTTTATTTATTTTTCAATTTTCGATCTCATTTTCAATTTGGTTTTTAATTTGATTTTAAGATTTTTATTTTACGAAACAAAAACTACATTTTCTATAAATAACGTGATATTTATAATGCTTTTGCTTCATATTTCACAAGTAAATTTCTTCTTCCATCAAATCTAAATACCAATATATTTTTTATTTCAACAAAAAAAAATCCAATATAGTTTTACTTTCTTTAGTATTTATATAATCAGTTGGATTCGTTTGATTCGTTTTTATATTAGTCATTCAATCAATAACCAAAGTTAAATCAATATATTCTACTTTTCTAAAATATTATAAAAACAAAAGATCGAATATTGTTATGAAAAACTTGATTGATAGTTTTCTTTTTCATCGTTTCACAGTTATTCTTTTGTTCACCTTCATTGTAGACCACACGAACAAAATATCATCGTTTATTAATAGACAATGGTTAGAAATGTACGATTTTTCGACGGTGGTTGGCAACATTTTTGCAGCGAAGCACTCTCACTGTTGGAAAACTAATAACTAACAAAGAAGAATAAAATTATATTTGGAGGAAGTATACAGAAATAAATAATGTCTGAATCACTATTTGATTTTTGTTGAGCCATATTTATGCCAAATTACATCGATAAAAATAGAATGTTGTAATCCACCCTGCCACTAAACATAACAGGATGCCACGATCCCACCACCCTAAAAATTAGGCTTACCCTTAAATTAATAGCACACAATCACACGATCTCACTTATTAAATAAAATACTAATATTAAAAAAATCAGAATTAATAAATAATAAAAATTATTTCAACATTCACAATGGCCATTAATTGATGTGTGAAAGCTTGATGGTTGCCCTCAATGATAATCGTTCGTAGTTTTGCCAATATTTTTAAAAATACCTTTTATTATAATTATTTAATGTAGATTGTTTATTCCTAAAAAAAGCCCTACAAATAATTCTGTTTATTTGATTGACTAGTTTCAACTATGGATAAATTTATATATCCATTATGGATTTTTATATTTCTTTTCAACATAAAAAGATTGTGGATTTTCAATAGTTTTTTAACCAAAAGAAAAAGTACTGCAACAATTTTTGACCCATTTATTAGTTTAGTTATTTTTTGACTAATACTACACCAATTTTGGACTTCGTATATGACCTTTTGTAATCAGTTATTTGTCATCGTAGGTGCTTGACATTAAAGATTGTCTGTCATCGAAGCTTGCCCGTCATTGAAGATCTTCATTGATGGGTGTCCATTGATAACTCTCAATCAGAAAGCTATTTTGTTTGTAAAAGCATTTATTTAGCATTAGTAACTCACTTGAACTTGAAGAAAATCATGTTACAACAAATGATAAGGAAGTCTTAGGGATAGAGATAGAGGATAGAAATTGATATGACTAGCAAATGTAGATAAAATACTATAACTTTTATATAAATTATGTTGAAGCTATATTCTAGACTATTGATGTACAAATATCTCAACAATGGAAAAAATTATGTCAAGAAGAATGTATGATTTATGCTTCAACATAGCAATTTGCGATTCATATAACTAACTACCTTTGTGGGTGAAAATTTTTTTTATGAGAAGTTCATATTTGATAGTAAAAAATACCATCATGCATCTAGGTTGAGAAAATCAAATGTTGAATAAATCTTGCAACAAAATAAGATCAAAACAAACTTAAATGAAAAAGAATAATATCAAACAAAATCTTGTTGCAAAGATCTACAATGTCCGAGAGAAATTATGGAAAGACTATATATTAGAAAACGTTTTGCAAATATGGAAAATATTGAAAGAATTCTGATGATCAAACTCAACCGTTGAGCACTATTTGATTCAATATTATAAATACCCAAGTTTGAGAACAAAGAACGGAGGTTGGAACGTGCAGAATCAAAGGACTTGTAACAAAAACATACTCTTTCAACCCAACAATATTAGAAGAACTTAACGGTTGTTGGTTTTGACTCTAGAAGCTGTGACTCCATTAGCAGCACATATTCACTATTTTTCTTCACTAATTTTTTTTATTGTTTTCACTTTACTTGTACTTGTCATTTATTTTTTTTACTACACCTTGAATTTACTTATGCATTTGTCTTATGCTTTTACTTTTAATCTTGTCAAACATTTACAGTTTAATTATAAATTGCATTTTTTTTAGCATTCTTGTTACTTTACTATTTTCTCAAGAATGAATTGAGTATTTCGAAAAAGGTAAGGGATGTCTATAGAATCAAGCATGTTAAACTAATCCTGATATATGTCGTTTAAGAGACCACATATTGGTCACTTTCTACTTGTTCTTGAAAAAGAGGAATGGATTGAGAAATCCATGTATGTTCATTAGGTTTGCAAAGCGTATGTTAAAACTTAGCGGAGGTCTAGAAATAGTCACTGCACTAATATTCTAATGCTTGATCTTAATATTTAAGAAATTAATCTAACAAATTCATAACCTTTCGTGAAAGAGCTGCAAAAGCAGACTAGCTTTAACAGAAGTAGGACTAAGTTGCTTTTCACTAATAAAAAGTTGCAAAAATTCGCAAGCATTTACATGACATGTTTACTTTAATCCACTTCTATTATTCTTAGACATTTGTATATATTTTTTACATTGTAGAATTTATGTTTCAACATTTACTTATGCAATTTAATTTTATTGAACACCATTATCTATTTCGTTTAATTTCTTTCAAATTATCATATTCCCTTGTCAATTTTAAAATAAAATATATCCTCACATTTATCTTATTGTATACAAACTATTAATGTTATTAAACTAATTTTGATTAATATTGATTTCGAATTTACATTACAGACAAATCTCAAGTTTTTTAAAAAATATATATAAATTAAAATTAGACATTTGAAAGTTTAGTAAACAAAATGTAACAAAAATCAAAATTCATGAACCAAATTTGAACAAAAATAAAATAAAGACGAAAGTTGTTGAACAAAATAAGAGTATCATTGGTGTTAAACTTTGTTGGTTATATTAATTCCCATACTTTTCGATCATTTGATTAAAGTAGTGCAGAGCAACTAATATTTGGAATTCGAAGTACATTTAAGGCAATTTTCACTATGCTTTTTTTTTCTTTTTATTGCGAAAAAAGAGAGAGAGAGAACAGCCTGAGATGGTTCAAAGAGACACGTCGTTCCTCTTCCTCTCGTATCATTTTGATCCGGTGTGCAGAACGACATGTCGTCATTGTCCATTCTAAACCCACAAGAAAATTAGAAGCCTTAACGACAAAGTAAAAAAGTAAAGCAGGATTACAACTTAAAACGTAAGACAAGACCGAGACCCCCGCAATTTACACCGGGCGGTGAGGGACGGTCGGTCACCGTCTGTGAATGACAAGGACACGTGTCTAAACTTGATCATCACGGCCTACTTTGGCAGTTGGCTGTGGCTTCTCTATTTGGGCCTTCTGCAGGCCCATTTCCATGTTGGACACATCGTTCGCGGGCTTTTTTTCTGGGCCGGGCTGGCGATCTCGGTAGATGAAGTAGAGAATCAGCTGGAGGGCACCCAATCCACACCCGAATCCATTCGGCACCTGCAAATTCAATTAACCAATAAATAAATGGCGCCTCAATTATTGCATGTATTAATAAACAAAACACCCTTCTCTTTTCTTTTTTTTTTCTTTTTTTTTCCGACAACCCTTCTGGATAATTTTTTACTGCGAAAAATTATAAATATTAGTTATCATAATTGAGTTGGAAGGTTATTGAAATTTTAAAATATTTGTTTGGAAGGTTATTGAAATTTTAAAATATTTGTTTATAAAATTATTAATATTTTATTATAAGAAAATAGTAATAATATTTATTAATAGTTATTTGTTTTTTTTTTAAATAATTATATTATATTATAGCTTTGACTAGTTTTTTAAATTTTCCTTTTTATAAAAAAAAAAAAAAAAAGTATGATAAAGGGTTAATATAATATTAGTTATCATAATTGAGTTAAAGGGATATTGTAATTGAAACAATAGATTGAAATTGTTCTATCAATTATTATAATCAATAGTGCAAATACGAATTATTATAACTTAACATAAACTACTTTACACTCAAGTTAGGTTTATTTTTCTCCTTTTGGACGATAAATTTAATCTTGAATTTGAAAAAAATTAAAATTTAGTCTCTCTTTTTATTGATAACGGAAAATAAATAATTTGTTCTTTTCTTAAAAAAAATAGAGAGATTTATTATTTATATTTTAATGATAACAACGGGAGTTAAATGATCATGGATGAACAAATAAACTCAAACAATATACATATAAATAATTACTTCTATATATTTAATTCAGATTATAAACTATAGGAGGTGATTAGATTTGGACAAGAAGAAGAAAAAGAGTTAGACTTCTTGTTTGTTTATAGTATATCATGGTCTCTTTTCAAACTTTTTTTTTCGATTTTTTCTCCAAAATTTCATCAAACATCAAATCAAATTTTATATAAAACTTTATATAAATAAACATTTCTTCTCCTAACACAATATTTCTCTTAAAGAATTTTGAAACATCTATTCTTTAAAATATGAGTCTCTAAACAAGTACTATATACATATGTGTGTTCGATCATTTCGTTTTTCTCCTCTCCTCTACCGTTCAAAGTCAGAGAATGAATTTTATTGGAAGTTGATGTGTGTCAGTGAAATGTGTGGTGTTGGGTATGTGCAGTGATTGTTTGTTAAAGGGCGTTGGAAACGAAGCAAAAAATGAGATGTGATACTCACAGCAACGAAAGGGTCGCGGCCAAGAAGCCCATATATGAACCAACAAGTGCCACACAAGAACACGAACAGCGACAGGAAAAATGGCATGAACTCCACGCTCTTCGTCTTTATCACTGTTCTCTGTCCCAACCAAACACACCCAATTCAAATTCACATCCAAACAAATATTTGCCCACACTTCTAAATCTTCCCTGTTATCCTTACCACTTCCAAGAAAAAAATATATACTCAACAAACACAATAATCCAACAGCTCATGAACTAAGAAATCACATATGTAAGCAAATTATTCTTCTAGGCTAAATTTCAAATCTATAACATAAACAATAAAGGTCTAATAGTATAAGATAGATTCGAGCTCCACAATTTGAAGGTTTGATTTTGAAATCCGTAGCCTTCTATTTCTAAGTTGTAGTAATGTTCTTTTCTTTTAATTTGTTAAATCTAGAAGTAATTTACAATGGAAAAATGAAATAAATAAATATAAACTTTGTATCTGCTAAAGTTAATTTTCAACGGCTAACAATTGTTCAAGTAAAAAATATTGCCAAAATTGGTAATAACGTGTGGTGGGAAAAGAAATACTTCGACATTATAGATGCTCAAAGTGAGGAAATCATTATACAAAATATTGTTCAATAAAAAAGAAAAACAGGTGCTTAATTATTTCCTGTCGTGTTTAAATTAATTTATAAATTTAACTATTTATTTCTCATTTTGAAAAAAAAAAAAAAAAAAAAAAAAAAAAAAAAAAAAAAAAAAAACCTTTCTCCCTTAATCTTCCCCCCTCCTTTCATTTCCAAACCCCCCCAACCCCAACAACATAAGAGACCTATCAAGCTTAAAATTTATGAAATATTAAAGAGCTCATAAAACATGCCCAATAGATTAAATAGCGCAGTTTAACAATATTTAAATAAATTAAAGACTAATTTATATCTCAACAAACATTTTCTTTAAAAAAAAAAAAAACTTATTTTGAAAATTAGATTTGTTTTCTTGTGATATGACATTTTAGAAGTTTTAACTAAATTCCAAAAATAATCTTTTTGAAATTATATTTTCGTTTTCCAAAATAAATGAGGAAATTTCAATTTTAAAAAAATAAAATCGGGAGGATGTATATAATAATTACATAAGTGTTAATAAATTTTAAGAGTTTTTTTAATGAAAAAATACAGATATTAAAATTTTAGAAAATTAAAATATAACATAAAAAAGTGATTCAATCAATCTCTTTTCAATTAAGTGAAATGGTTAACCGATTGAAATTGATAAAATTGATTGAAAAAAATAAAATTTAAAATTCTTTGCTATATAGAGATTAAAATTTTACTATCTACCATGTTATTATTTTATTTTATTTTTTAAATCAAATTTGTATACACCCAACTAATTTTGTAAACCAACAAAATTAACATTGATAACTAGCTGATTACCTATTATTAGGTTGAAATTCTACCACTCTAATGGATGTTTGTTGATAAAATTGTGGAGTGTTTATTTTAAGTGTTTAGAAATGAGGAGTTATTTTGAATGATTATAAAAAAGAAATTGTAATAATAACTCGTTTGTATAAGATTTTTAAGGAGTGATTATAAAAGCACCCTTCATAAAATCTCCATAAACACTCAAAACAAACAGCCCCAAATATTGATATAGTATTAAAAGAAAATTATAAATTCAATTACAATGATTAAAAAATTATACCATAAATTTAATTTCAATATTCAAAAAAAAAACTTTCATCATTAAAAAAATTAACATTTATTCTTTTATAGTTTGTAAAAATAGTCCCTATAATTTAAAATTAATTATTGATAACCACCGATTAAATATATAGAACTTGGTTATTCATACACAAATGAAAAAAAAAAAGAAAGAAAAAAAGAAGTCAATCAATTATTCACTTAATATTAACAATAAATAATTAATTTTTAACTACTAAATTAAAAACTATCAAATTAATTTAATTACTGAATCACTCGCATCGCAACAACTTCACGAGAAGCGAAAACATTCCCTTAACACAAATTATAACATAAATACATAATTCATTAATTACTTTCTCCTTAAAAACCAAGATCAATAATAAAACGTCAGCAGAAAATTAAGAAAATAAATCCTTTTTTTTTTTTAAATAGAAAAACAGAGTTTTAAATATAAAAAAAAAAAAAAGAAAAAGAGAGGAAGGTAAGGTTTTGAGAGAGAATTTACCATAATGGAGAGGGGGGAACCATACATGATGATTGAAAAAACGGAAGCAGCCAAACCACAAAACAGCTTTCTGATATTCCCGTGCAGTGCGAAAACGGAGACGAACGCCACCGCTGAAAACGCGCCCACAGCAAACGTAAACAGCGCTCCTATTTTCAGCTTCTCCTTTTTCCCCGCGTACATTAGGAACACCAACACGTATATCATCTCTATCACCGCCCCCGTTCCGTTTATCGTCGATACCAGTATGTTGTGCTCTGATACAAACGGTAGTCCGTACCAAGCCGACAGAAGGCAATTCAACATCGTCATTACGTACGGAATGCCAGAGAATTGCTCCGTCGATTTGCTTTTCACGATTCTCTTGAACGTAATCCTAGACAATCGAATCGAATTGAATCGAAATCCTCAATCGATTAGGTTACGAAATCGAAAAATTGAAGAGGAAATTTGCAGTAAGAACATGCAAGAAGAGTAAATTAACGGATCATACATTGGGGATAAGAACAGAAACAGAGCAGTTGCATTTCCTGCAACAAGATCAGAAGCAAAGAAATCGAAACAAGTAAATGCAAATTGAAAACGGATAAAAAAATAATTCAGAATCTACGAAATTAGAACGAATTTGTAAGAAAACAGACCAAGAACTCCGAACAAGAAGTGCAGAATGTCCATTTTGTCGATCGATTTGGTTTGAAGAAATTTCGATTTAGAAACCAAGAGTTAATTTCTTCTCTCTTTCACAGCGGAAAGAACAGTTCACAATGGCAGTGTGGAGAAGAAGAAGAAGAAGAAGTGTTTATATAGAGAGAAGGAAATGGAGTATGGATAAAGTTAATTTACTCGGTAAAAATTGACAGTAGAAAAAGAAAGCTGCTTCTTCTGTCTAACTAATTGCTTTTCTTCTTATCCACTTGCTTTGAAAAACAAAAAATCCACTAAATTTTTGTTTTTTTGAAACAATATTCAATTTTATATTTTAGAAAATCAAAATATATTTATTCGATTTTAATTCATCATAAAAGAATTAATATAGAATTGAATTGAATATATAAATACTAAAGACGTGTTTGGAGGACGGGTTTATGTTCTCTCCACTTCGATAAATGGATCTATCCTTTATATATATCAAATGAGTTGAAATCGTTGGACTTTTTATTTGACCTTCGATTATCATTCGATTTGCACTAAATTGATTGCAAGAGATTCTCTCTACAAAACATATTCTCCTTTTTTTCCTATATATATGTTTTTTTCGTCTGAATAATTTCTCAGCCTCACGTCAACTTGAACATTGTAGCTCACATTCACTTGATCAATTTTTTATTTTATTTGTTGTGATATATTCTATCTGAAATCCATAATTTCGTTTATTTATTACATTGTTGTGATATATTTTATCTCAAATCTATAACTTTGTTCGTTTAATATTTCATATGTTGTTATACATTGTCTTAATTTTTTTTGATTTGTTTATTTATTTCGTTTGTTGTGCTACGTTGTCTCAAATTTATAGTTTGTTTTTCTTCGATCTATTTGTTATGATTCATTCTGTCTCAGTTGTACTTTTTTATGTTTATTGTTATCCATTCGTATGAAATGTTTATGATGTTTTTTTCTGATCATGTATAACATTTGTAGTGGCCTAAATCATGTTCTATTTGTTGTTATCCATTTATGTCATATTGTGTTTGTTTATATCATTTTATTTTGTACTTGTTTTATATTTGTTATATTTATTTTTCTATTCAATTTCATATTACAAAAATTGTCGTGAACGTGACTAGCAATTGATCTCCAAAAAAAATGATAATTTATTTAATTTCCTTAAGGTTTGATCATTTTTTTTTAAGTTCATAAGTTGTAGTCAAACTGCTACCACTTAATTGGTAGTAAGTACATTGTATATACTTGGAGTTTATTTGCATAACATAACTTATAGTTCCTAATTTTTATACATTTTCTTTTAACATCCACACTATATTATTGGCGACTACAAATCTAATTATCAGGAAAAGCATTAAACATTGAAGTTCGTCTTAGTTTACAAATTTTTTTATTATTTCCAAATATTTGTATTACTTACATTTCGATAAACATTGCTTAATATTTATGTTTTATAACTCGTTAACAAATGGAATTTAAACTTTCTTTTACGTCCGAAAATTGAACCTTATGTAAATGGACATTATGTTATTTCATGATCTCATCTATGTATGTATGTATATTTGTATATTAAAACTCTTGTATTCATGAAATTGAAAATGGTTGACCATATATAATCAAACTCATATTTAATTTATAAGCAATTGTGATGTGATTTTGTTATAATTGAATTAATTGAATTTTGGTGTGCATAAAATAAAACTCATTTGTCCACTTACAATCACTTCTGGTTTCATTTTAAAGTACTTGAATTGAACCGAATATGGAATAAAACATCAACCTTATAAATTTTAAGTAATTGAAAATTATTTAACCTAAAATGAAACTTAAATTCACTTACAACTCCTAATTGCATATAAAAACATCAATTTAACTTTAATCCTCTAGCATTGAGATTTTTAATTAATTAACAATATCAAAAGAATAGAGACTCAAACTAATAATCTCGACATTAATAAATTATACAAGGTGTAGAATATGCTTTTGTTTCCTTCCCATCTAAGTTTATCAATAATATTTTCATTTTTATTATTCAAAATCTAATTGATATATGTTCTTTTGATCACTAATTTAATTTTTATATTTTAAATTACTTATTTGTTTAATCATTAAAAAAAAATGCAGTCTTTGCAATTAGTTTTCAGGGTTCAAAACTTTCTTAGTTTTTTAAAATATATGTATAATAATAAATAACAAAAACTAAAAGATATATAAATAGAAGTAGTATTTATATATAGATTTAAATTTTTAAAAAAATCTTAAATAATCCAAATCTTAATTTTTGATGAAATTCTTATATAGTAGGAGATTGGATTTTTATAAAATTTAGAAGTACAAGTGCCATTTTTTTTAATTCAATAATAGAATGGGATCCAACCATGATTTTTTTTTTTTTTTATACGCATACTATATATATTAAACATTTATTTTTTTTTAAATAATAAATATTGTCTAAAAAAATATACTAAAACTTTTAAAATATGAAAAACTTAATTAAAGTTTAGCCCTAATATTGTCGACTTATTTCTTTTTATTGGATTTAAATATGCAATAAAATTGGAGATTTTTCATGAATAATCAAAAAAAAAAAAATCTTGAAAGAGTAGTTTTTCCCCAATTCAGTCATATTTAAAAAACAAATACAAAAGTAGTAAACAGAAAAACAATTAACAAATTAATTTCTATTTTAATTCAAGAAATTTGTTTTAATAGTAAAAGAAGACAACAATACCAAGACAACAATATCCTCCTCCACTAATTAGAATAGTATTAAAAATACATAACATAAAACTTATCTTTGGGACGAAAACCATTATCTTCATCGCTAGGTAGAAAAACTTATTGGTCATTCTTCAGGATCGTCGTCAGGTGGAAAGAATTGACTTTGTGTCAGCGACGTGGTGATATGTCTTCGTCGCCACACGAAAGAACACGACTAAACTCTTTACTAACGTGATTATCTGAATTCTTCAACCCAAAAAATGCATATTTGATCGGAGCATCCTCGAAGGCATGGTTTCTGATGGAAACCGTCACCTTTCTCTACAACAATCGTTGCTTTTTCAGTCGTCGACCAACAATGATTCGCCTGCAACTCGAGCTTCACTTGATCAAGACTACATCTGGGAGGTGTCATATTTATTAAAACAAACTCTAATATAAAGATGATATTATTTACAAAAATACCTTACAGTTGTGTTTAGTAATGCAGTATTATTTGAACAAATGATTAATAAAGTACTAAACGATTTTTTGTTATGAAAGTTATAACTCCAAACCTATATCTTGTGTATTATAAGATTAAAAGTTATAACTCCTCCATACGAATTAAATTTACTATATTATACCTACATTATTATGTATAAATGAGTAAGAAACTCAATATTGTTAAGTGATTCTACCTTACATACAAACAAAATGTACATTAATATACCTAAGCAAATTCACATATTTGGTAGATGAGATGAATGGCTAAGATTGCCACAGCACTATGCCTTGTTGCTTGGATGTCTTTCGCAAGTGCAACACGTCGATTGTCACTAACCCTAACCGAACAAAACCTGTCTTCTTCTTCATGTGCTTCATTTTCGCCTCCTTCCTTCTCTGTCTCAACTTTGTCTCCCTGTTTCTCTGTTCCTTTTGGCGATAGTGACGATTCTAGCATTTTCATGCCAAAATTGTTGCTTCCTTGCCTTCTACTTTGTTGTTTCAATGTAGGAACGAGGACTTCTTAATTCTTGAAGCATTGGTAAGTTTTTTTTTTTTTCCTCCTTGTGTCTTGTTTTCTTTTATTTCTTCTTTGTTATCATCTCTTTGAAAGAAATGATCTTGTATTTTCTTTTCTGAGTTTTAAATAAACTGAGATAATACGAGGAATAATAAGAGTTAGAAGAGTAAGACAAGGATTATGTGGTTCGACCAAATACAATGCCTACATCTAAGGGAAGAACCAGGTATGTTATATCTTCTTTGTATATTTACTCTTTACATACATAATTCTTTCAATTGTATGTATCTGTATCACTACCGCCTGAGTAAAAATATGAAGGAATTTATATAAGCTTTAGGTAGAGCCATAGGTGGTTAGAACTTAGGTGGTTTTAGAAAGCTTGTTACAAAGAATCAGTTTGGGAAAAAACTGTTTGTTGTTGTTGAGTTTTGGAAAAATATTAGAAGAATATATTCTCACATTGGAAAGCTAAAAGGATTCGGAATGGTCCTAGGAATCGGAAAGCTAAAAGGATTCGGAAATGTCTAATGAATCGGAAACCTAAAAGGAAGTGGTGTACTCCAATCACTATAAAATGAGCATGAACCCTTAGATTTAAGGCATCCCAGTTAGAAGCACTTTAAGCTTGGTGTGCTAACTCTAGTGAAATTCCTCTTGTATTCTCTGGGGAGAGAGTGGGGCAAAAGGTGTGAGTAGTATAAGCTTTGAAGAGTGTGTTTATGTAATTGGGGTCGGGAGAGAATTCTGTGATTGCAACAATTTTTCACATAGTGGAAGTTCTTTCTGTCTGTGGTTTTTTCTCTGATTTAGGCGTTTTTCCACTAAAATTCTTGTGTTTTCTTCTATTATTTTTCTTTTTAATTTCTCGGTTATTTTCTGCTTATTCCTGCGGTTATTAGATAATGTTTTTCCCAACAAGTGGTATCAAAGCTTTAGGTTTGTAGTTTTTTGAATTTCTGAGTATGCTCTATGGTTCCAGCTTTGTTTGAGTTTCCTCATCAGAAAAGAAATCTTGAAACACATCTGGGTAAATAGTCTTTTCGCTATTTGGTGATTTGCTAGGAGTGAAGCAGAGATGTCAACCTTTACGAGAGCGGTGAAGATTGATGTTGAGAAATTTGATGAAATGATGATCGGGGGCTTGTGGCAAGTGCAAGTTCGAGATGTGTTGATGCAATCTAGATCATGCAAGAATTTGAAGAGAAAACCAAGAGATAATGCTTCTAAAATAAAAGATTAAGTGGCGATGTTGATCTAGTACGATCCAGTGGTGGGTTTAGCCGAAGTTATAAAAAGTCAAGTAATCAGGAGAAGAAGAAAGACTTTTTGCAGAAGAAATGTTGTTTGAAATGCGGACAGACTGATCACATGAAAGAAGATTATCCAAACAGAGCAAGTTCGTCAAAGGGGCTCGGGTTCGGATGCTGACGTTGTCTCTCTTGCTAGAGGAGATGGTGAATCTCTCTAAAGAAAGAAAGAAATCATCCTTATGGTATATTCGCTTTGACATGAATAGAGGATGTGATGTCAGCGGTTCCATAAGTTTGCACACGAGCATTGGCTTGGAGGTTATGCAAGGTGTGTGGTGGACGTTATATCGGTTGCTGAAGAATTTTCAGTTAAGCCAAGTAGGTGGAAGTTGTGCCATAAATTTCAGCCAGGTGTATCGGCATGTGACGAAGAAGAAAAATCTTGGAATGTGAGATTTCAAGTGGTCTACTTTTATGGTGGAGTAGGATATAGTTCTTAGAGTTGAGGATTATGATTGTCGGTAAAGACAATGTTGCAGCAGCAGATTTGGATTCTTCAAATATCTCGCCAAGGTGGAATTTGTTGAGTTTTGGCAAAATATTAGAATAGGATATTCTCACATCGGAAAACTAAAAGGATTCGGATCGGTCATAAGAATCGGAAAGCTAAGAAGATTCGGAAAGGTCCAATGAATCGGAAACCTAAAAGGAAGTGGTGTACTCCAATCACTATAAAATGAGCATGAAGCCTTAGATCATCCCAATTAGAAGCACTTTAAGCTTGGTGTGCTAACTCTAGTGGTATTCCTCTTGTATTCTCTGGTGAGAGAGTGGGGCAAAATGTGTGAGTAGTATAAGCTTTGAAGAGAGTGTTTATGTAATTGAGGTCGGGGAGAGAATTATGTGTGATTGTAACAATTTTTCACATAGTGGAAGTTCTTTCTGTCTGTGGCTTTTTTCTCCGATTTAGGAGTTTTTCCACGTAAAATTCTTGTGTTGTCTTCTATTGTTTTTCTTTTTTAATTTCTCGGTTATTTTCTGCTTATTCCTACGGTTATTAGAAAAGGTTTTTCCAATAGTTGTTACCCAAGCTGTTGGTAGTTTAGGGGTAACAAACCTCGAAGCATATTTGTTCAACTTCTCATAAGAGTGAGCTGAGCAAACTTTTTTTTCATTCACATAACATATACGAACGATATGACGTCTTGATTTCCAGCATATCTGGCCTAGAACAACGACGGGGAAGGATTGAGAATGGTGGTTTAAGTTTGTCGGTGAAAGATATGAAGGTTGATCAAAGAAGAAGAAAATAAAAGTTGTAAAAGATTGATGGTTTCAGTTCGCCGACAAAGAGATGGAGATTTCCCGCATGAAGGAAGTAAACTGGAAATAAAGAAAATATATTTTAATTAATAATAAAATAAAAAATATAATTTATAATACTTTGTTTTTTGTCTAGTATTATAATTAGCTTTCATAAGTGGTCTATTCAATACAATTTCTAATTTCTTGAAAAGCAACTTTTAGAAGAAATTCATATATAACAGAAAATTGAGACGGACTTCGTAAAAATAAGAAGGAAAAAAAAACTCACATGTGTTGATGATTCAATTCAATAGTTTGTAATGCACATAATCGATAGTTTTCAATGCACATACAAATCTTCAATCAATATCCCAAACAATTTTCAATCATATTATAGTGTTTAATAGTGCAAGAAATAATCTTCAATCGAAATATGTTGTTGGAGATGCCCACCTTGTGGCAAATATCTCACTTTGGTGAAGATTCTTCAACATATATATAAGATAGAGTGGACTACTCATCTCCTAGCCAATTGATTTTGAGATGGATGTTCACATTTTCTAAGCTGGTATCAGAGAGCATGCGCATAATGTGGCTTATTTGACCTCAAATTCCTAGGACCCCACCCAAGTGGGCAAAATACTTAAGCAGACATTTGATGATCTCAAAGAGTTGGATTACACTCAAGCGAGTGAGCCAAAGGGGATATATTTCGAGCCATAAAAATCGAATTTAGTTCAAGATGGGTTTACAAAAAATGATGTCCACACTTTCTAATATATGTAAAATATAGCATCAAATTATGAATCCAATTGTTGAGGTGTTTTTTTTTTTTTTTTTTGTTAGAAGAAATAGTTGAAAATTTTGTTAGGAATTGTAGGTGATGAGCGAGGGGAAGGTGATGTTGGGTTTGTTCGAATATTCATCCTTATTACATGCCCTACCTTTTCTTCTTTCTCACTCCGCGTTCCTCGTGCATTTTAAATCACATTTCATTGTCACAACAAAATTATTAGGCAGTTTATTTTTCTAGGTCCGTTTCCTAATCATTTTCTTCTCTGTTTTTTTTTTTTTTTTTTTTTTCTTAATTTCATCTTATCTTCTAAGCTCACTTTCTTTTTATTTATTTATTTTTATGAAAACACTTTAATCGTGTTCCTAAAAAACACTTTAATTTAGATAAAAATCAAATTTGTAAATCTCAACATTTTCTTATTTCAATAACAGTTTGGAAAAAGTAGATTACTTTAAATTTTTGGGTTTATCTAATTTTATTACCAATTTCAATTATTTTATACATAGTCAATTTTTAACTTAATAATTTAATTATAACATTTCCAAAATATTTTATCCATAGCATATTTGTGCATGGTTTTTCATATCTTTTTTTGCTCTCTTACTTTCGATCATAATTATCTTTAATCGAATGAAGTGATGGTAGATTAATCGTTCATTTAATTTTAAACATGAATATTTTAATTATTTTATTGAAATACGATATTTTTTTATTATTTTTAACTTTGTTATTTATGCTTTTTTTAATCTCCATTTAAATAAGTGTTACAATGATATAACCCTAAAATAGGCTCTTTTTCTTTTCTTTTTTTTTTGGTTAAACTTTGATGAACAAAAATATTCTTGTATGATTACAAATGAATAAGATTTCGAAAGAAAAATGAAACTAGAGAAATTTTTAATTAAAATCATGAATTTAAAATATTATATATACACTAGTTTGTGCAAATTTTGATAGTATTGAAATTAGTGAGATTTGTTTATTATTATTATTATGAAAGTTAATGAATGAATTAATATAATTAAATAGATAATAGAAATTGCAATGTTGTTCAATTTTTATGGAACTGAAAAATTAGAGAAAATTGATGCAATATGATAGGTAAACTTTTTTTTTCTTTAATTTTTCAATGAAATCTCTACTATTTTTATTTTTTTTTAAGCAAACATACTTAATATTAATTTTAGGGGAATAAAAAATCTAAAAAATTAAACAAATGTCATAACATAAAAGAAAATGGAAGAGTGAAAAAAATGATGGTCATGACAAAATCACAAGAAATTCACATGTTTAACGATTTTGATTAATAATTTTAATTCATGATATTTGTTGAAGTTCATCGATAATATTGATTAAAACCAATCGACTATCATTGATTAGGAAGCAATCATCTTAATTAAAATTAATTGGTGATATTATTCAAAGTTAATCATTAACTTTGAATGAAACTGATTTCTCAAAATAATAATAATAATAATAACTTCAAATGTAGCCAACCTAGAATATTTGATGATGTGTCGGTTTTGTGCCCTCTACTTAGGTTTGTAGACCCCTCCTCCAATTTGTATTAAAAAAATAATTATTAAATTAAAAATTAAAAGAAAAAAATTTGATGGATGTCAATCAACGCCAATTAAATCAATTTGAATTATTTAACTTAAACCATCAAGTTTTTACTTATGTTTCGTTAAAGCTCGGATGAACATTCGGTTAAATTTTGGCTTAAGTTTCTGAAATTGTTTTGCCTTTAAAAAAAAAAGTCGTTGAAATTTAAATAAATTTGATCAATCATCATATGTATAACAAATTCTTGAAATTTTTTCTTTTTTAAATTAAGAAAAATTGCACTTGATAGGTCATTCCCACGAAATAATTACAAATGTTATAAATTTTAAAGTATTAGTTAAATAAATAATCATTAAGACATTTCAATCAAGAAAAAACCTTCTCTAATTACTGGAGTAATAAGCAAAAAATAACCGAGAAATTAAAATGAATAATAACAAAATAGAAAACACAAGAATTTACGTGGAAAAATTCCAAAATCTGAGAAAAAAACCACTGACAGAAAGAACTTCTAAAAAATTGTTACAATCACATAGAATTCTATTTATATTTATAAAAAATTGACAAATTTTTTATTTATAACAAAGTATAATTAAATTTAGCTTCAAATTTATTATGGATATCAATTTACCTAGAATAAGATATTTGAAAATACCATAACTAAAATGGAAAAAAATTTGATCAAAATAATGTAACTAGCTAGCAATTAATAATCAATCACCTATAACCAAGTAACGCTCGAGTTTGTGAGGGGTACATGAATGTACCAAGCGTTGGTCTATGGAGATAGTCTTCATTCTTAAAAATCCTTTAAGGCTAGGTAATGTGGTCAGGTTGCAGGGGAATGTCGGTGCTCATAAGGGCAAAAAATTTGGATTCCAAAGTTGGTCCAATTCTTGATCACGAACGTTACAAATGGTATCAGAGCGACTCCTCTCCCAGTAAGATGTTGTTCGGGGACAAACCAAAGCGGAAACTAGTAGGCATGTAACGCCCAAGTTTGCGAGGAGTAGATGAATGAACCGAGTCCACGTCTGAATAAGAGATCGTTAGGATAAAAATGCTTAAAAGAATTGATTTGTACTACTTATACAGACAATGTGCATCTTCCTTTGGTTCAATATATTATAGTAACTTCACAGTTAAACGTGGTATAGTTTTTATTCTTTGAAACGCTTTAAGATCACTAGTTAACGTGGCGTTACAAATGATCAATATTACATAAATGAATACATTTTCAAATTATAAATTTTAACATTATTTATATAAGTCAGACATGTACAAAAAATTCCAAAAAGATAATAATTAGAAGGAAAAAATATACAAATATTTATAAAAATGAGAGAACATGCATATATAAATGAACACAAGTTTTTTCATAAAAATTATTCATATAAATAAAATATAAAAAATACACATATAATCTCTCTACCAAAATATTTATCTAAACGAATTTTTTTATTGCAATTCTTTTAAAAAACTACATCCAAACAAGTTATTGTCTGCAACGACTTTACGAAAATTTACATCAAACGAGCTATTATTGCAATTCTTCTACAAAAATCTACACTCAAATAAACTATTATGATTGCAACTCACTACATAAATCTACGTCCAAACATCTCTTAAGATTTTAATTTTTAAATATTCTTTTGACGATCAACATATTCATATTAATTTTAAATGTTATAGAATATCACATGAATTATATACTAAAAATATTCAAAATAAGTGTAAGCTGATTAATATAGTCTCCAATATTATGAATATAACATTACCAATGTAATATAGAATTACATTAAGTGATGAAGAAAAATGGAGCAATCAAAGTGATGGAGTGAGGCTTATAATTAATGATGCCCTAAAAAAGAGGGCTCTTTGTGGAAAGCTTAGGCCACATAAAGAAACCTAAAGCATTAATGTTGTAGAGCTTTAATTTTAATTTGTTTGCACATTTGTGGATGAAATCCATTGCCTGTATCCTTTCTTTTGGTACATTTTCACCACATTCTAATCAATTTCCCTTGCCCTAGGACAACCTATATATACATATACATATATATATATATACAGAAAGCTGGAATTTAGACTCTATAGTTTTAAAATCTATCGTACTTTAGTCTTTATAATTTGAAAAAAAATCTAATGTAGTCTCTATGATTTGAAAAATTAGAATTTAATTCATAAAGTTTGATAAAATCTAAAAAATAGTCCGTCATTCGTAATTCTTGTTGAATAAAAAAGGTAGAAATTAATTATTCTTTTGTTTAATGATGAGAGTGTGAGATAAGTAATTAATTGAAAAAATACATAATTCATACATTACATTCACATACTTAATTCGTCTATAATTTATGAATTACATGAATTATTTTTTAGTTTTTATCAAATCATAGGGATTAAATTCTATTTCTTCAAATCATAGTTACTAAATTCTATATTTCTCCAAATCATAGGGACTAAATTCTATATTTCTCCAATCCATAGGGACTAAACTCTATATTTTTCCAAATTATAGGAACTAAAGTCTAGATTTTCAAATAATAAGGACTAACTCGAACTTCCATGAATTCATAGGACTAAAATTTCAAAAAAAAAAAAATATATATATATATATATATATATATATAATAATGATCAAACAGTGCCTTAAATAAAATGGTTTCTCTAATCCCGAAGTGTTGTAATGAAATAAAATGGTTTTTGGATAGGTCTTACCTCTTAATATACGTATATTCTTTAATATAACAATAACCATTATTACAAAACGCACATTTTAATTTATGAGCGTAATAATTCTAATAAGTGTAATAAAAACACACATTTAAATTGATTGGCCTCTTGAATTTTGTAATTCATTCATCTATCTCATGAATATTTATCTCAAAATTAATTGATTATCTGAGAGGTAGTACTTCACCTATCTTATAAATATTATAATATTTCTTTTTTTTTTTTATGTGAGACAATAATAAGACTCGCAACTTGTCCTTTAAGATTGTATTTCTTTTGGGTTCATCAATCTTGAGTCGATCACAATTTTATTTTTACTAGAGCGAATACATGTTCAAGGTTAATGGATTCTAATATCAAATTAGAAAATGTCATTGTAATTTTTTTTTTTTTTAATGAATCATCATATATTAGTTCAACTTAAAAAATTTAAAAGTTTTAATTCATAATTGTCTAAAAAATTCATATGATCTCAAAAAAAGAAAAATTGAGACGAAGTCCCACATCACAAGTCTAATCTACAAACCAAATACATATTACAAAACACAAATATAAACTCCAATCAATTAATACAAATTAAAACGTCAAAATGAACACTAGTACTAATGATGGATTAACATTCATTTGATCAATGATTCGAACCTGGTTTGTATCATCTGTTGGCTTTTTGGCTATTATCTCAAATTAATTAATTTTAATTAATTAATTAATATTTTGATGATAATAAACTCGAATTTTGTTTACTTATATTTTTTGAGTTTTGAAGGGTTTAATATGTAGAGAATGAAAAGATGATTCCAACGCGTTTTGAATAGTTCAAATCGAAGTTAAAATGGGGAAGATATGAACATTTGAAGTTTGGAAGAAAAATTCGTCAAATGGAAAAACGAGATTTTCCTTCTTATCTCTACTCAATCTCATCCATCCATTACATTTATCATAAACTAAACGCCATAATTTATCACATCTTCATCAAATGATCTCACTCGTGGATCATTTTGCTCTAATTCCAACGGTCGCCTTTTATCTTCTCTTCCATAAATCACTTTTCTCAAATTTTGAATTTAGAGATAGCAACATATTCATTCTAAACAGTCCATAAAAGTTTGATAACTTCACATATTCTTGAATCAGCGTATTACAAATTTGTGAGGAAGCTGTCAACGCTAAACTTGTATATCTTGCCTTCAAGAGGTATTTTGTAAAGTTTGTTTTCAATATTTATTTTTGGATTTGTATTAAGGTATGTGGGCAATACACCTTGGTTGTGAGAAAACTAAGTTGGTTTAATCCTGAACCAGTAAAAGGATTCGGGTTTCTCTTTCGCCTAAGAAAAAGAGAGTAGTAGTGGTTTAATCCTGAACTTGTGAAAATGATTTAGGTTTCTCTTTAGCCTAGGAAAAAGATGGTCGCGTGTTTCGTTCTCACCCGTAAGAGGATCACCAATAGAATTCCCAAGAAGGAGTCTTGGGGTGGAGTAGGGATTTTCCAAACCACTTTTAAAATTTTGGTGTCTTTCTTTCTCTTAACTTTTATATTCTGCTACTTCATTATTGTATCTCATATTTACTTTATTGAGTATTTTTAGTTAACAAAGTTTAGATCATAAAATTATTTTTAAAGAACTACAAAGTTAGCAAATCCCTCTAGTATTGTCTTTCGATCCTACATCATCTTCCACGTAGGATTGGTGGTTCCCTCGAGTAAATTCGTACTAAAAAAAAAATAATACAAATCAAAACAAGAAGACAAACTCAATATTCATAAATAATATTCCCTCATTATCTTAATTAAGAATCATTAATGAAATGAGGGTGAGTGACCTAAGAAAAAGGTCAAGTGTTTGTGCATTAATTATAGAATATACACGATTTCTCATTATTCGCAATTCTCCACGTCTATAATCAATGAACAAATTCCAAACAAATTAACAATAAAAATTAACCCAAAATTCTGTGTTTGTTTGTATCCACTTTCCGTCTATTCAAACCCCCTTTTTTTAGTTCTGTAACTTTCCAACTTGTTTTTGCAATATAAGACAACTTAAATGGAAAACGGTCTGTTTTTTAAAAATTAAAAACAAAAAATGAAGAAAATGTGATTTTCTTATACCCAAAGCAAGCGATTCTGAGTGCGAAAGTAACATAGTAATGTAGGATTTTGTTCGCATGCATTAGTAACATAATGCAATTCTCTTAAAACTCTAGCTATGTTTTGACTCAGCGTTTGTATACATTGATCTTTTATCTTCTAAATAAAATAGTTTTTCTTTTTTTGTATGTGGATATAGTTATCACAAGTTATTGAACCATATGTAAATCATTGTGATCTGTTATCTTAAGTGTTCTCTTTATTTACTGATTGTTAATTGTTTTCTCGATTATTCTAACATGTTCGAATATCTATTCCTAAAAGGGTTGGTAATATACGAGATCTCTTGGAGAAGGAGATCTTAAGAATACAAGTGTGGAAAAATATCTCATTTTGATGTAGAAGATATGTAATTGTTTGTTGTTTTAAACAAATGGTGCATTTCAGACTTAGTCTAAGTTGTTCGAGTGGCTGATTGTTGATAATGTGACTGTAGTCTCACATTTCAAAAGATAAAGGGAAAATTCTAGATATACTAGTGAAAAACATCTCAATTGATATGAGCTTTTTGGACCAAGATGAAAAGCGTGTTATGAAAACTAATGATCAAAATATATATAATCATATCAACATAGAGATAAATGTTTGGTGTCACAAATGCTAAAAGTTGTTAGTATGCTTTGACAAAATATAAAAAGTTACCTAAATACTCAATTCAAAATCTAGACTTTAGTCCAAATAATTCTCAAAGGTTTGCAAAATATAAAAAATAGTCTATATATGTCTTACGTATTTGTTTCGTATTTCTTGGTAAATAAAATACGTAGAAGTTAAGTTATTTATATATTTAATGATGACAATGTGAGTAAGTAATTGATTGGACAAAAAATGTATCATTTCAAATATCAAAAGTTACCTACGTACTCAATTCACCTACAATATATAAATAACATGGATACTTTTTTAGATTTTATCAAACTATAAAGACTAAATTCTATTTATCCAAATCATAAAAACTAAATTCTAAGGCCTTGTTTAATAACCATTTCGTTTTTTGTTTTTGGTTTTTAAAACTTAAACTTATAACTACTACTTCAATATATAATTTTCATGACTTTGATACCTACATTTTACTTGTGTTTTAAAAACAAAACAAAAATTTGAAAGTTTAAAAAAAAAAAAAACTTCTAAATACTTGTTTTGATTTATGAAATTTGTTTTGAATTCATGAACTTACCTAAAAAAAATGACATATGTAGAGAATTGAGGTAAATATAAACTTAAATTTTAAAAACAAAAAATGGAAAACAAAATGTTTTGAAACAAACCGAAATTTTTTTAAACTAAACTATGAGTAAGGATAATTTTCCATGAAAATGTCCAAATTGGCACGAATTTCTATGAAAAAAAAATAGAAATTGAATGGACCCAGTTTTTGAGGTTTGATTTTTGAAATTTGATTCTGCTATTTTTGTCGGAATTATATACCTTTTTACGTGTGTTCTGTACTTGTTCTTTTCTGGTCTGATAATACGTAAACAAAATATCACGAGATAATATGCTTTCTTTTTTTTCTTTTTTTTTTTCTTGGTTCAATGATTGGAGAATATAGTAATGCCAATTCAAATGAGTTGGCGGTTAAATGTTTTTCATTTTCGAAATATGAAGAATCTATGGATTTTTAAATAAATAATGGGTTGTTTTTCATAAAGTAATTGTACAGTTTGGTCCACAAGCCCTGAGTTTTGAAGGTATCCCTTTGGAGTGATGCTATAGAATACAGGATTTTGATGATGGGGTTATGTGGTTATGGGGTTGGGGCCTATGGTGTGTGTTTTTATTCTTTTAAAATGTTTTGATCAATGTGCCACCTCCTAAGATCAAGATTTAATTAAATGATATTGCTTGGGATTTGAGCTATGTTCTTGTACCATATTTGCTTTGATTCTCTAACGTGTCCATAATTTGACTATCACTTCGCGTCTAAACTCATCTTTTTAAGTTGAATGAGTGTTTACAAGTGTCCAAAATAGAAGGTTTACGCGTAAACAATTTAAATGTTTTCTAATTTGCCATGTTAGAGTGACTGAGGGTTGGATTAAGATCTCCAAAACATACCGAAAGGATTGGTGGCACGTTGGTTTTATTATTTTGTGATCATCCAGTTTACATGGATTCAATCTTAAAGATTGGTATTTTACTCTTATTTATTTAAGATCGGTGATGCCTCTATATAGGGTTTCTAGTCTCTCTCCCTAAATTGTAGTAAAAAAAAATTCTCCACAACATGAGAAGACATAATCAGGAAAAGTTCATTTCTTTTTTTTTTTTTAATATGAAATATGTTTTCACTTTTCTTACCTATGCTGTGAACGTTAAAGAACATCACTTAAGTAATAACAATAGAAAATATGAAATGAAATCTTTCAGACTATGGTAATGTGCAAAGAGAACAAAGGCAGGCAAAATGGATGCCATCTTGTGTTTGTGTATGTTATGGTCAAGGCAAGGGCACAGGGGGCTTCCAAATTGAGAATTCAACCAACTGTCTATTTACAAAAGATCCATTGTGCAACCAAAATGTTTCAGTTGATTGGTGAAACAGCCTAACTTTCCTCTGAAGTTCCCACAGAATTCCCTGCATGGTAGAGCATGGGGCTGAATCCGAGGCGTAAACCCATAAGCACCTTACTCGTCGACCTCGCGCTATCATCTCTTCTATGGCTGAATCTGCCAGAGCAATAGAGAGAGTGGACGTTCTCAGGTGTAAGTTTTAAGAAAATAGCATGTGGGGATCAAAATGATAAGGGTGAGTGAATTAACCAGGAATTGATTCTAAGTACTCCAATAGTTGAGGGCCTATTTCACTTGACGGCCATTTGATTGAGATCTGGGAATAGTCAACTACATTCTGGAAAGGCAATTCAGCCTGATCCGATAGTATAACTGGTACACACTCCTGAAAAACAGAGCATGATATTATCCTCATCAGGCGCGTTCATACATTTTTCGAAAATCGATTCGACCGACCGAAACTGACCGAATTAAGGTCGGTCGGTCAGTTTCAAGTTTATGTCAGTTAAAAAAATATTTAACCGAATTTTTTAATCAGTTATGTCGATCAGTTTGGTTTGGTCGGTTAATAAAAATTCCTTCATATAATCAATTACGTTTATTATTAAATTATGGTAAAATTAACTTAATTTGTTTCTAAAAAGTATTTGGTATGTTCATTTTTTTTCTTTTTAATTTATTCTCAAAACTTCAATAAAAAAAAGTGTGTGATGAATATGTTTTTTATATTAAAAAAAGGAAAAATAATTAAAATGAATTAACCGACCGTTTTGACTAACTTAACCGACCAAACCGACCGATCGGTGTCGGTTATCACCGACACCCTTAATCCTCATTACCAATTCCTCGTTTGTCAGCTTAAATAGTGTGTGAAAGAGAGAAGCATACCACAAAAAATGACTCATAAAAGCGAAGTGTCCAGGATGACTCTCCGCGGGGTGCTAGACAGAACTTAGCGTTGCGCAGGTGTTCAAAATAATCCAACTTTCCCAATTTGTCAGGACCACTGAACTTCAAAACTGGAGATTCCAACTGTTTTTGATATCATATCCATTTTAATATACACACATATATATATATTTCTCAATATTGGAGGACAAGAAATAGGAGTTTTCAACTTTTCATATCCCTATATTTGTGAACTTCGTTTAGAGGTGAGACATGTTAAATAAGCATACCTTTTCAGGAAATTGCTTTGCAAGTTCTATCAACTTTAGACGACCAACTTTTCCTTGATCACGTCCTAAATAATTAGCCAAGTACTTCCTTTTAGATAAAGGCAAAGGCTGAACTATTCTAGCTCTGTGTGAAGTCATCCCATCATCAACATTGCCAGGAATGATGATATCTTTCCATGTATTGAAAGCACTGAAGTCTTTCTTATCTGTCCGATCCCCCTATACTAACACCGAAAATAAGATTTTATTTTAGTTATTAAAAATATTACAAGACAAGGAAGTTGAAGTCAACATAAAATTTAACTACCATTTAAACGAAAACAAATTAGAATATTAACATTGACATAATGGTAGTGCAAGTATAACTAGTTTTCATTGCCCAAAAACGATCTTTTTTTTTAGCTGAATAGGAACTCCTAAACAATTGTCAAAAATAATATGGCGGAAAACTTTTCTTCTATTTCACACCTCTTAATAATACATAATAGGTTACTTAAATAGC
>JBBMEG010000015.1:1937831-1969666 GCA_037832605.1 Cyclanthera cordifolia | reverse complement strand
GATCAGAAACATCAGAAAATTGATTTTCAGGATGAGAAGGGTTAGAAACATTACCAGGATTTATAGGAGCATTCGTCGGAGCCTCAGATTGGTCATGTGTCGAATCAACCAACGCCTCGTTACTATTTTGATTCGGCTTTCTTCTAGTATAAACTTGAAACTCAGAAACACCTCGTGGTACCTCTCCTTCTGAGGGAAACACTTCTCCCCCTGACGAAGAACCTACCATAATATATTCTGGAGTAGCGGAACGATGATCACCCACCTCATGGTGAACAGGCTTAGGAAGGGGTAAGAACCCAACTTGCTCTTTATCATTCCCTTCTGTAGATATCTCCCCCTGAAGGGAACTGGAAAAATAGGGTTGATCTTCGATAAAAGACACATCCAAACTCTCATAGACCTTTCTTGTGACAGGGTCATAACACCTATAAGCCTTCTTATGAGATACATACCCTAAGAAAACACATTTGACGGCTCTAGGATCTAGTTTAGAGAGTAAGGGACTAGACATGTGAACAAAGACTTGACACCCAAAAACTCTGGCAGAGAGATCAGAAAAGATCCGCACCGTAGGGAAGGTCTTTTTAAGATTTTCTAAAGGAGTCTGAAAACTTAAAACCTTTGTAGGCATTCGATTTATGAGATAAGCCGCTGTAAGTACTGCGTCACCCCACAGATATTTTGGTACATGCATGGAAAACATAATTGCACGAGAAACTTCCAACAAGTGCCGATTTTTCCTTTCAGCAATACCATTCTGTTGGGGTGTATTCCTACAGGTCGATTGGTGATAGATGCCCTTGCTATATAAGAACTCACTTAAGAGAGTATTAAAGTATTTTGTCCCGTTATCCGAACGAAGAATACTTATCTTAGACTTGAACTGATTTTCAATCATGTTATAAAATCTGATAAAGACCTCTTTAACATCAGATTTGTGTGCAAGAAGATATACCCAGGTAACACGAGTATGATCATCAATAAAGGTAACAAACCACTTTTTTCCACCCCGGGTAACTATTTTAGAAGGCCCCCAAACATCACTATGAATTAAATAAAAAGGCGTAGAAGCTTTATAGTTTTGAGGCAAATAGGAAATACGATGAGTTTTTGCAAGAGAACAATGTTCGCATTTCATTTTCGAGCAATCAATTCCTACAAACATTTTCGGAAACAAACGTTTTAAATAAAAGAAACTAGGATGACCTAACCTATAATGCCACAACCTTAGAGTATCCCTAACAGAATTAGAGCTAACACTACTATATCCCTGAATTTCCCTATAACTTTTAGAATCTTCCTCGAAATAGTAAAGGCCGTCAATCAATCTAGCACGTCCAATCATCTTCTCCGACTCCTGTTCCTGAAAAAAACAAAACGAATCACAGAAGATAACACGACAGTTAGAATCTTTAGACAGTTTACTAACCGATAACAAATTAAAAGTGAGTTTAGGAACATGAAGGACATTTTGTAGAGAAATTTTTTAGGATAAGCTGATGGCTCCTTTTCCATACACAGGAGAATAACTACCATCAGCTATTCTAACCTTATCATAGTACAGAGGAGAATAGGTTTGGAACAATTCCGGCGAGTTTGTCATATGATCTGAAGCTCCAGAATCTATGACCCATGGAGCTGAACTAGAACATGAAAAAGTGCGAGGATAATTACCTGTTTGTGCCAACAAGACACTAGGATTACCAGAAGAACTAGAAGTGTCCTTTAGCAGCTTTAGAAGTTGATCAACTTGCTCTTTATTCAATACACTCGATTCAGCATGATTTGCACTAGCGGCGGGAGGACGAGTATTCCTCTCCCCCTGTTTACTGTTTCTGTAGTTAGCAGGTTTTCCATGGAGTTTCCAACAATTCTCCCTAGTATGATATGGTCTATGACAGTAGTCACATGTAACTCGAGATTTAGTAACTTTATTTGAGGAAGCCTGATTCACCGTAGCATCTACTACCAATGATGAACCTTCGATTGTATCCCCTGACTTTCTTCCAATCATGACATACCGACGACTCTCTTCCCTACGAACTTCTGAGAAAGCTTCACTAAGTGTAGGAAGGGTAGTCTTACCAAGAATTCTACCTCGTACTTCATCAAATTCTACATCGAGACCAGCTAGAAATTTGTAAATACGACCGTTTTCAACAAGTTTCTTATAATGTTTTTGGTCCTCAGTGCATTTCCATTCATAATTATCGAATAAGTCCAGATCCTGCCAAATTCTTTTCAAAGAGTGAAAATATTGGGTTACAGAATTACCTCCCTGCTTCACATCTCCCAGTTTGAGATTTAATTCAAAAACCTGCGACTGATTTTCCAGGTCAGAATACATTGCAGTGACATTATCCCACAATTCCTTAGCCGTAGCATAACACATATAATTGCTGCCTATTTCTTCGTTCATGGAATTTACTAGCCAGCTCATAACCATGGAATTCTCTGAATCCCATACAAGGAATGCTGGGTCATTTTCCTGAGGAACTTTCTTATCGCCAGTCAAATATCCCATCTTGCCTTGGCCTCGGATGAACATTCTAACGCTTTGTGACCAACGAAGGAAGTTGTCACCGTTTAACCGAATGGTCGTTATCTGAACCGTAGGACTATTATTGGGTAGTCTAGCAATCACTTCTTTGGCCTCTGACATGATTATTTTTATTACTATTTTTCCTTTTTTTTTTATGGAAAAACCTGTAAGACCAGCATGTGACAGCAGCCGTGCCAAAAAAAAAAAAACAAAACAGTACCAAAAGAACCGAGCAAATGCAAAATAGAGCGGATGCAGAAAATTCCGACCAAACTGTACAGTAAACGTTACCAGAAACAGAGCAAAAACAGCACAGTGGCGACCCTAGACAGCGACCAGAACAGACCCGAAACAACGACCCGCGACTGTGACCAGAACGTGCGAGACCGTGACCAGAACGTGCCCAGAACGCGCGACGATCTGCGACCCACGAATATGCGAGATCTGCGACCCACGAACAAAACTGCAACCCGCGACCTACCTACGAGCGTCTCAATCGTACCCGTGCGCGAGCAGAACGGTGACCCGCGACCTACCTACGAGCGTCAATCGTCGCGACCCGCGACCAAAAACGGCAACCCGTGCGCGAGCAGAACGTGCGACCTGCAGACGTGCGACCCAGGTGGCGTGAACAGTGCGGCTGCTGTGAATTAGGGTTTTCCTCTTGAATTAGGGTTTTTCTTTTTAGTTAGGGTTAGGCTCTGATACCATGTCAAAAATAATATGGCGGAAAACTTTTCTTCTATTTCACACCTCTTAATAATACATAATAGGTTACTTAAATAGCAACATTAGTATTCCTATCTAGGAAAGGAAACAAATTAAAAATAATATAATAAGATATATTCTCCTTATTATATTTACAAAAATAATATTAAACCTTAATATAACCTACAACAATTATGCAGTGTCTAGTTTAAAATGCATCCAGTCAAATGTTCCAGAAGTAAATAACCTATTTCCATCAATGTAAGAATTGCATTTCAGAGTATAATTGGGGCCAAAGTAAATGGATGCAAAATTTATAAATTAAAAAAAAAACGGACTTAGAAACATTTTGATTGCATAAATATTAATATCTGGAGCACAACAATATCTTAACTCTAAAAAAGTGATTATACCTCAGGAGTAAGAATTATGGAGCGATTAATGTAAGTTGCCCAAGATTTGAATAAGTGAGCTCCTGCGCCACTGCAATCGATGATGGAGTAATGAAAGTCGGAAGCAATACTCAAAAACTATCCAATAATAACCAGGAATAAACCTATTCATGACCAATGTAAGATTTGAACAAATCGCCAAAACTGATTTCCATAAAAACTAAGCTAAAAGCTATACGTTGAATGCTAAAAATGTAACTTTTTTATAACCAGGAATTGGAGTGTCACCTCGCCAAACTGATATGATCCATATACCCTCCCTTAGAGTATTAATAGTTTACTTTAATTACCTAATAGAGTTAGTTAGGTTAGTTAGGCTTAAGGTCTATATAAGGGCCAACATAATATTGTAATAGATAGGCAATTAGTAAAGACTAAAGGGATTAGGCCCTAGTGATTGGGAGTTTGGGAGAACTCGAAGTCTTCCTAGTAACGTTTTCTCAGTTAATACAATTGGCTCTTATCATTTGGTATCAGAGCACGTTCCGATCCATGGATAGAAGTACGTATCTTGATGGGGTGATCAAGAAATTAGGTGACAAAAGTTTTATCGAATCAGTAACAAAGAAAGTAATAGAGGCATGTATGAAATCTTGGGATAAGTCTAAGAAAGAAAGAGAAGCGGCATGGGATTCGGCTTTTCAACCTCTACATGATAATTTAGCAAGAATGCGAGAGGAATGGTAGGACTATTTGGCTGAAAACAAAAGACAAGAAGCATTGGAGAAAAAGAAGGAAGAGAAGAAATTGATCCAATAAACCACTTTTTTGGAGGAGAACGATCAAGAAATGGAAAAATCGGATCAAGATCTCAAGAACAAGTGCAATGATGATAGTGAATTGATGTAAATCTTGGAGTTTATTCATATTTTTCAAAGGAAAGTGCTTCGAATCTTGAACATGAGAATCCAAGTAAGGGCAACATTGAAACAAACGAAGCTAATGTTATTGTAAGTGCTCTTTCTATCGAAACTGAAGCTGAAAATATGAATTAGGTGAGGAAACATTCATTGATAAAGAGCATTGGCCAACAAGATGAAGTTGTAAACAAGAAAAAGATGCAGAAACATTCTAGGAACCAAAGATGAATACATCCTTCAAATTCAAAGAATTTTGATCATAAAGAATACATCGACTTAACAATTCAAACATTTAAATGGAAGCAATTTTGGTGGAATAGAGAAGCATGTTCAGTTTCATATTTCAAGAATGGTACAGGTAGTTTTCTTTCTTCACTACCCTTTAATCTGTCGTGCTTCAAGGTGAATTTTATAGGGTCGGGTAATGTATGATCCATATACCCTCCCTTAGAGTATTAATAGTTTACTCTAATTACCTAATAGAGTTAGGTTAGTTAGGTCTATATAAGGACCAACCTCATATTGTAATAGTCATAGATAGGCAATTCGTAAAGACTAAAGGGATTAGGCCCTAGTGAATGGAGGGAGAGCTCAAAGTCTTCCTTGTAACATTTTCTCGGTTAATACAATTGGCTCTTATCACAAACCTATAGCCACCCGCTCGCGTCCCAAGGTCTGAACTTGAAAAACAACAAAGAATTTTACAATTAAGCTGAACTTAAGCTGACTCGTAGGTTTCAAACTGGAGACCTTCAAGGAGGCATACCTCGAAAATCCCAAGCCTCTACCAACGACGCCGTAACTTGGGAACTACTAAAAAAGTTTATGTTAACAGGCTCAATAACCAAGCCCAAGCATTGTCATTTCCATAAATATCTAATCAAATAAACTGCAAGAACAAAAACCTTATACCTTGGGAAAACAAATATGTGATCACGCCCTCCTGAGAGCCTGAAATATGGCATTTGACTTAAAACCTAAAAGGTGGGAAAATTTAGTACAATATGCAATATGATTAGCATTTTTTATACCATAACTACAGGAGTCATCGCTAAAGTAATGTAAATGTTGTGGCCTGTACTTCACAATATCAAGAAAAATAAGAGGACTGCACCTGTATGTATGCTTGATTAATCTCTTTATCATTGAGACCACCAAGCATCCTAACACATTTAACATAAGCTGGGACAAAGAAAAAATCTGCTTCTTCTTTCTTGCTTGTTCGAAATCTCGACTGTTGAAGCAATCTGTGAATTTTCACCTACAATCGATCATTGCAAAAATTAGTTAAGCGGGAGGAAACTAGGACCCTTATTAAGAGTTGACTTATTTAGTATTTCCCTGCTCAATTTATTATGCTTACTTTTATAGTTATAGTTTACTTGTATCTTTTGCTATTCTTTTATTAAGATTGCAAGTCACTATACCAAATCTGAGATTAGGTATTTAGTGACAAGGCTTCTCATCTTCCTTCATGTGTATTTAAGAGGCCATCTACCTCTCTGTAAAAACCATTCGAGAAGTTCATAGATAGTGTAAGACTTAAACTCTGAATATTAAGTTGGTATCCTGCTTACCTCGAACCTGCTCCCCCACCAAGTCCTTCCCAATCCCAACCCAAGCCCTTAGCTATGGCTTAACACCCCATACCCGAAATTCATATTGATACCACTATTACCAACCAACACTAAATGGTCACTCGGGCTGAATCCAGTGTTTGCAAGCCCAAAGTTCTCTTCACAGAGATTGGATAAGTCACTGGTAGTTTAGATTGGACAGCCTTGGAACCCATATTGTTGCTGGTATTCCTTAATGTTGCACTGCCATGGATGAAGAAATGTCTGCTCTACATCGTAACAACACGTGGTCTCTAGTTCCACCCTCACCATCCTACAATTTGGTTGGAACTAAATGGATCTATAAGATTGAACGTGATGTAATGGATACATTCAACGCTACAAGACTCCCCTTGTCGCCAAAGGATACCTCTGACCACTTGGAATTGACTATGGAGAAACCTTTAGTCCTGTGGTTAAGCATTGTACAATTTGTGTGGTACTCACCCTTGCTATCATTCATGGCTGGAAAATCAAGCAACTCAATGTGAGCAATGCGTTCTTACACGGTACTTTACAAGAATAAGTGTTTAATGATCAACCCCAAGCTACATCGATCCCCACCATCCTCATCATGTTAGTGTCTCAACAAGGCCCTCTACAAACTCAAACAGACTCCCCGCGCTTGGTTTGAAGCCTTACGTACTTCACTTTAATATGGGGGTTTTCATCATTCAAAGGCTGACAGCTCATTTTTCATACATAATTCCTCCAAATGTACCATCTTTCTCTTTAAATAAGTGAATGCCATGATCTTATCAGGCTCAAATAATATTGTACTCCAACAAACCATGCAACTACTAAACCAAACTACTACAATCTGCCTATGCCCTCTAGGACCTTAGGAATCTCCCTTACTTCTTTTGAATTCAAGACCACCATACTGTCTCAACTCTCAAGCACAATATGTTCAAGACATTCTCAAGCACCTAAATCTAGTTGATTTGAAACTTACATCCCCCATGGTCCCTGGCAAATAGCATGCTCAGAATGACAGTCCACTCTTCTCACTTCTCAGATCCTCACACGTACTGCAACATTTCCTTGGCCTTCAACAAATTAATTCTATTCAGTCAGGCATTCACCCTCAACCACTGGCAATCTATCAAGCATCTCGTTCGCTATTTGGCTGGCACCCCTCGGCTTGATATATCTATTCAAGCTGCATATCCCATCAACACTTATCGAGTACTCGTGTAGATTGGGCAGCTTCCTTGGACGATTGAAAATTCGTTTGGTGGATGTTGGGTGTTCCTTGGTGGTTCGCCCATACCCTGGTCCTCCAAAAAACAAGTTATGGTGGCTCGCTCAAGTACAGAATCCGAATACTAGTCTTTCACACAACTAGCCTGTGAATTTATATCAACTCACTCCCTTCCATTCTCATGGAATTGTGTGTATCCCTTCACTCAACACCTTTAGTTTGGTGTGATGACATCAATGCAGCTGCCCTTGCTCGGAATCTGGTGTTCCATGCCTGCACCAAGCACATTAAGATTTATGCTCGCTTCACCCGAGATTAAGTCCCAGCCAATTTTCTCCATATTCGGCACATCCATACTCAAGATCAGATGCCCATGCCCCTAACTCACACTCAACATCAACTCCTATGGGACAAACTCGGCCTTAGGTTTGCAACTATGCCTTGTTTGTGGGGGGGGGCTGCTAAGAGTTGACTTATTAAGTACTTTCCTGTTGTATTTAGTATGCTTACTATCATAATTTCCTTGTATCTTTTGCTATTCTTTTATTAGGATTGTAAGTCACTCTACCAAATCCGAGATTAGGTATATAGTGACAAGACTTCTCATCTTCCTTCGTGTGTATTTAAGAGGCGATCTACCTCTCTATAAAAAACATTCAAGGAGTTAATAGAGTGTAAGACTTAAACTCTGAACATTAAGTACCATAGGTGCCCTCCCTAGCAAACCAGATGGCTTACGAAAAACTTCCAAACGACCAAAAATTAAAAGAGGGAAAGTGGTAGAAGCTCAAAGAAAAACCTCAAAAGACAATCAATCTAATCCCAAGCCTCAATGACTTTTCGCTATCTATCTCAAAAATCAACGGGTTCCCGTATTTCCACACCTCCGACAGAGATATGAATTTCAGGAACATTCTTAATGTTTAAGGTAATACAATCTGAATCTTAGTATAAGTTTGCACATTTCCAGGTAGATTTTGCAACATGTTCTTTTTCTTAATCTACTCAGTCATGAGTTGTACCGACATTTATCTTCCCTCCCCTTAATGAATGTTCTTCCATCAAAATTTGTTAAAATATGTTGTCAATAAGAAGCTACGATACGCATTTAATCAAAATGATAAACAGTGAACTTCCACAAGTGATAGGGTGTGAGTAAAACTGTTCAGAAGCAGGGAAAACAACGTCGAAATCGAGCCAGTACTCAAATATAGGATGAAAATGATCGAGTTTATGAACAGTAAGCAGCAGCTAAACCCTAACTAGTCTAACCGAGGGGCTCACAAAACAATTTCAAAAATGAAATCAGGGTAAGTCGAACAACAGAATTACAAAACAAGATTACCTGAGTGCCCCATTGGCCTTTCAAACAAGCAGCAGCGGTGATCTTCCCGTCCCGCCCATACATTAATGGTTTGAGCCCCTGAATTTCGTTCTCGTCATAGACATAAATCTTGATAGATAGAAGGGAACCGTACCCTCTCTCCGGCCACGAAACGGATCCATCGTCATACGATTCAAGGGCGTAGTGTGATCGACGGAATCCATTGAAGGAGTTGTCGGCGAAGGGAGCGAAAAATCGATCGAATGCACGGGTGAAAATGAAGGTGGTGCAGACTAGAAGCAACGCCCCGATCTGGTGCGACCTGGTGCATAATGGAGGATTATGGTGAGTTCCGAATGGTCTCCCTTTGTTGTTCACGCTTCCCATTCTTCGTCTTCCTCACTCTCGCAGTGCCCTCCCCTCCGATGGACGATGGAACTTTGCAAACTTTTTAAGGGGTGTTTGATTTGAGTTAGTCAAGATAATCGGTTGATCATTGAAATTTTAGATGTCCAGAATTTTACGTACAGCATCTTCACACCTCCAAAGATGCACACATTAGTTTTTTGGGACGTTTGGATGGTGTGCTGAGAGCATAAGAAAGGGATCATTTCTTGTCGTTTAGTGTCAGCATCTCATCAATCACTAATTTAGTTACATTTTCCTTATTTTATTCCTTCATTTTCTTTTTTGTAGCCAAACATGTCATTTATGAATACTTAATATATAGATTACATACTCGTTTATGTAGGCAAAGCGAGCATAGTATCACAGTCCTGTTTGTCCAATACTTGTTGCACATGACCGCATGAACCTCTAGACCTCTTTTTATCATGCTTTCCTAGTATAGAATTTACTTTTCATGTTATTGTAATTTCCTTTATGTTTTAGAGTTGTATGTTCAAGCCTGTCACATCAAAAATGGTCCAAAATGTACTATAAGGGTATGACTCTTGAAGTTTCCCTCCTACTAAGCTATAATATGATGAATGCAACTAATTGTTGTGTCCCTTATTGCCTCTTGTCATATAACTTTCGAAGACAAAATGTATTTCAAAACCTTCTTTCTCTCTCTTTCGAAAACTTTTTCACGAGGCCCGTGATAGACGTTGCAACTGTTGTGCTACCCGCTCTACGATTTTCGTTTGGCTGACTTGTTTGCCGGGTTAGAGCGGGTGTCTCATGATCGCTTTGCAACGACAAGGAAGTTGGATCATGACAGTTGGTATTAGAGCTTTGTTAGCTTCGTTCGAAAAGTAATTACGGAAAAGGTCGAGAAGAAAACGATGGGCAAAGCCCATGTCGACTGGTTGGTTTAATTGGAAGAAGAGATGATGTATCTGAAAGAGCTCCCAGATACTGTTCGGCTCTTGGAATCTCGCCTGGAAGAGATTAGTTCCAAAATCGACATGATTAACGTGGTAGCTGGCCGCGTAGACGGAATGTCCGTCCAAGAGTTGATGATAAGGGTCGAGAACCTCGAAGGCAAAACCACATGATTCGATACGTTCGAGCGTGGTGACAGTACATCAGGTCGTTGCCCATATGGAAGAGCGCATTGAGAAAATTGAAAACGCTCAAAGGTTAATTAGACAGTTAGTTGCAGACCTTTCGGAACGTGTTAAAGCGGCACTCGACGACCTCAAGGCTTAATTAAGCGAGATGAATTCCTGTGTAAACCTCACCACAATGGCGGTGGGTAATCAAGTCTCAACTGGAGGTGTTGTTCATCTGAACAAGATCAAGGTGTCTGAGCCAAAGCCTTCCGAGGCGCTTGAGATGCCAAAGCTTTGGAAAACTTCATGTTTGACATGGAGCAGTATTTCAAGGCTACAAACACCGTCGTTGAAGAATCAAAGGTCACTCATGCGACGATGCATCTAGGTGATGACTCAAAACTGTGGAAATGGTCGCGATATATGAACATCCAAGAAAGAAGATGTACCATCGACACATGGGAAAAGCTGAAGCATGAGTTGCGGTCTTCGCTCTTCCCCTAGAACGTCGAAATCCTGGCAAGACGTAAGTTTTGTGAACTAAGACATACAAGGTTGATCCGAGATTATGTCAAGCAGTTTGCTGGACTAATGTTAGACATTTGGGACATGTCAGAGAAAGAAAAAGTCTTCTGTTTTGTTGAGGGACTAAAGTTGTGGGCTAGATCAAAAGTTTACGAACAAATAGTTCAAACCTTGCCAGAATCCTATGCAGCCGCAGAAAGGTTGTTTGATTTGAAAGTCGATGGCAACAACAATAAAACTCAAGATGTAAGGCGAGACAAGGCCTCCCCGCGACGAGATACCAGGAACAGTCGCCTTAATTCTCCCAATAATGGAGGAAAAGGCCGGTCAGGGATAAGTAAAGAACAAGGGTCACCATCGAGACCAAGGCGAGGACCTTCCAGCCGACTGGCTATAATCGAGGGTCTCTTATTTGTTTTCTCTGCAAATGTCCCCATAAAGTAACTGAATGTCCTAACCGACCAGTCCTCGATGGTTTATAAGCGACACTTGAGGAAAAGACAAGGGCCAAAGAGGACGAAGAAGCGAAAGTGGCACAACTAATAGCTCTCGAAAATGAAGAAAAAGAAAACCCTCATGTCGGTGCGCTCAAGTATCTGTCGGCCTTGCAAAAAAGTGTCACTGAGCCAAAAGAGTTATCAAGCAAAGGTTTTATGTATGTTGATGGTCGGATAAACCATAAGGCAGCAAAAATCACTTTGGTGGACTCTAGGCCACCCACAACTTTATGTCTGAAACAGAAGCAGCACGTCTGAATGTAAGCTGGCATAAGGATGAAGGACGGATGAAAGCCGTCAATTCTGCAGTCCTACCCGTATTAGAACTCGTGAAGAACGCGAGTGTCAAGCTGGGCGATTGAACCGACAAAGGTGACTTTGTGATTGTTAAGATGGATGATGTTGATGTCATATTGGGGATAAAGTTCCTTCTCAAGCACAAGGTCATTCCTATACTGCTTACTGAATATTTAATCATCACCGGGTCCAGCCCCACGACCGTGAAGACCAAAATGAAGCACCCTAGTAATGTGTGCTTGTTGTCGGCCATCTAGATGCAAACGGTGCCCAACAATGGCCGAGACAACTGGTCTCCAGTCGAGGAGTCTCCCTCAAAGAATAGAAGACAGAAGTTTGTAATGGGGCAGAAGTTCCTCGATGATACGCTCATGCACACAAGCGACAAGGTCAGCCCGAGGCGGCGCCCTTTTGAAGTAAGTAGTCTGTCGGTTCCTCTGTGCAATGCCTTTGAAGTCTTAGCTGAAGAGACAGACCAAACCGACATCAAGAGTCAAAGCCTGCAGAAGTTTCTTGAAGACTGACAAAGAGTGGCGAACATTGAAGTTTGATGGAACCGCAAGGACAAATGGTAAGTCCTCGAACAGTCACTGAGTTTGAGTATAGTTGGTTGACGAGGCCATCAACGGCTTAAGTGGGGAGAATGTCACGATATTGCTTGTTTAGTGCCTGTTACACATGGCCGCATGAACCTCTAGACCATTTTTATCATGTTTTCCTAGTATATGATTTACTTTTCATGTTATTGTAATTTCCTTTATGTTTTGGAGCCGTATGACTCCTCGTCATTTTGACGTTCAAGTCTGTCACATCAAAAATGATAAAAAAAATAGGGGGTATGACTCTTGTAGCTTCCCTCCTACTAAGCTATTATACGATAAATGCAAGCTAGTTGTTATGTCCCTTATTGCATCTTGTCATATAACTTCAAAGACAAAACGTATTTCAAAACCTTCTTTCTCTCTCTATCGAAAACATTTTCACGAGGCGCGTGATAGAGGTTGCACCCGTTGTGCCACCTGCTCTGCGATTTTTATTTGGCTGACTTGCTTGCCGGGTTAGAACAGGTGTCTCATGATCGCTTTGCAATAAAAACTAAGTTTGATCGTGACACATAGCTCAGGTGGCATTAATGATGGATTAGCATCGACTCGATTATTGGTTCGAGTCCCCCTCCCCAACTTGTACTGAAAAATATATATATAAATAAATAACTGCATTTTTGAAGAAAAAAACATCATAGATTCAAACCAGTAGCACAAGTATGAGGTAAGAACCTTCCATACAAGAAAATGTCAACAAAATGAACAAACCCCGATCCACAAGTTGAACTTACAAACCCCAATCCACAAGTTAAACTTAAGGAATTTGACATTACTAACATAGAGGATAATAAACACAAAGGCAAAAACATGCAGAACGATCTATAGCCATTTTGAGCGCCGACTTCCAAGATCCCAACAAAAAAGTCTTGGAATCTCGTAAACTATCCTTTGGTTGAGTTTTTGGCAATCTTTGAAGGATAAACCAAAATTCATTTCGATGACTAAGGTACATGATCCCACTAAAGAAAAAATGGATGAGATTGTACTCACGAACCCATGCTATACACTCATTTGAAGCCAAAACGCAAAAAATAGCCTATTTGAGTATCCTTTATCCACTCATTTGAAGCCAAAACGCAACAACACTCACAAACCCATGCTAGACACTAAAACAAACAAAAATAGAGCTAGAAACGACAATTTTAAAACAAGGCTTGCTAAATGAAAACAACTCTTCAAGAAACACTAGGAGAAATGAAGTCAATGTAGTCAACAACAATACCAGAAGAAGACTATACCTCTCGGGAGTACTGGTTTAGTTTAAAATCTTTATTAAAGGGCTCAACCAGCTATCTTTTCAAATTTTTGCAAAGGTCAGTGTAAATCCAATCGTTGGCCTTATCTTGAGCAACTCACTAGACATTCGCTTAGTCGTTTCAATTGACAATTGGACGTGTGTCGGCCTCCTTCCCACGACGAAGCTTGGAAACACAACATTGAAACCCTCGAATTTTACCACTGAGAACGCGTTTAAATCGTCAGCAACGAAGATTATGACAATGGCAATTGTCGAAACCAAAGCTTTCATTCTCAGCATCTAAAAGCATTGCCCATAAGGTGCTTCCACCCGAAATTCTACTTACTCTTATTTTTCTAAAGACTCACAGCAGCAAGTTTCATTCCTTTGTCATGTAGGAAGCTTTTTCTTCCCCTCTCTTCTTTGGCTTTACAAGTAACCTTTTTCCTCCTTGCAACAAAGATCTCGATGAAAGAGATGTGGTTCTTACCACATCACAACAAACAAAAGGGAGGACAAAGAGATCTAGGTGATATTGGCTTCACTTTTAACTCCCCCCAAACACGAACGAGTTGAAGAGCAACCTCACGCCAAACCTTTATTTGCCTCTAACCTTTAGGCATATCAAGTAAAAAAAAAACAGTTATCTAAATGTTCGGATGAGGTTATTTAGACGACTGCTTTTTGTATTTGATATGAATATAATTGTAACACTTCATAAACTACAAAGTAACGTTCTATAAATAACTACAACAGGATGACAACCTTAATTCCAAATTTGTGTCTCTAATCCAACCACAACCTCGCATAGGCCATCAATCTCAAACAAGTCTCACTACCACATCCATATAGAAACCTGTTATAAAACATTATAGCACAGAGTGAGTGTATACATATAAAATAAGTAGCTTTTCTGTGCGGTAAACTATCATTCATCAACGAAAGCTAAAGGGTCACACTAGTAACTCTTGTACATGGATTTGCACTGCTATATTGTACTCAAGATCTCAAGGTTGTCAACCTCTAACAATGCACCACTTTATCTGACATGCACCTCTATACTCCAATCTAGAATGTAATTATTTAATCAATAAACTGTTTCACAAGAGCGTGAAAATCTATCTACACATACGACTCGAAAAAATATCACTAATGGGTCAATTGATAACTAGCTAAAAACACAACTTATGACTAGATAAGTGCCACAAACAAAAAATCATGGTGATATTGTTAACTACACATCATTCAAAGGTATTCCAAAACTAACCCTTGGCATTAAGAGCAAACCAATACAACATCACTTACACTTGACCACTCTCTCGACCCTAATTATCACTCTGCATTCATGGTTACCATAACGTACATACTCCTAGGGCCAAAACTGTCCAAAAACTCAATCGAACTCAATATAACCGTCAAAACCATACATGAAGAGTTGTTAACAAAATATGGAGTGTCATAGGTAGAGAGTACACTAACCTATAATTCCAAAACTAATTGGTAGAACATGGAATAACGTCTCAACTCTAGACACTTGGAACATATTAACAAATTAATGTTTCATAAAGAAGGAACATAATTCTTTTGGAAATGGTTTGGTCAATTATGAGCTTTTACTCGACTGCCAAATGTTTTGAGGATATGCGTTAGAGACAACCTATGATTTTAGAAGGCATAAAGGCAGTTTACTCCACTTCAAGATTTGTAAATGTTCAGCATATGTTCTGAATGAACATCCAAAGAAATTAGAACCATGTTCGAGGTTGTGTATAATCATAGGCTACCCCAAGGAAATGAGAGAATGGTACTTTTAATGTCCCGAGGAGAATAAGGTATTTATTTTGACAAATGTCATGTCCTTGGAAGAGAATTGTGTTAGAGACCATAAACCTCAAAGTGCAGTAGTGTTGAAAAACTTATCTACGTATAATGCTACAAATATCGCAACGAAAGTTGTTGCACCAACATTAGATGTTGAAAACTCATCAGTTAGGATAATTGATGAATACATGTGATTTGATAGCCAAGTCACACCGAGTCATTAAAATTGTGTACCATGTTGCACTTTTATTTTGATTTACTCTTCTTTAATTATTTTATTTAATCATTACTTTTATATTTTCTATTGAATTATTAATAAAAACAAATATTATGTTAATTTCTATAAAATTGAAAGTAAGTAATAAATGTATATGCAAATTATGTCATTTATTTTTGTTGTTTTTAATTATCTAGGACATCGAACTATGTCATATAATTTTGTTATTATGTTCTAAAGTTGAAATATTATGTATGAATTATAAATGTATGACTAATGGTGGATGATTTTTTATTGGTAATTTGCATATTTAATATTTATATTCATTTCATTAAATTGATATGATAATGATTGGAGAATGTTTATTTTTTATCGTATGATTAAAGATATTTATATTTTCAATTTATTGATGAACGATGATCCAACCTAACTAAATTTAAGTTGGGTTTGATTGAATTGTCTCTTTTATTGAGTTGGGCCGAGTTCAAAAAGTGACAACCTAAATTTTTAGTTCGACAAAATATTTTCCTTAATCTAAATCTATCTCACATGCACCAATATAATTATTTAAAGAAAATAGGACAAACTCTCCTTAAAAAGTAAAATTATAACATAATTACATATATAATCATATTATAATAAATACTAACTAATAACAATATATTATATCATAAAATACTAATTTAATACGAATGTTTAATATTCATTGTGCTTTGGGAATGTGTAGGTATTTATAATTATCTTATACATTTGAGAAAGTTTATTTTTATAAAATCATTTATCACAAAAATACATGATAGATATATTTTTAATACATTCGAGAAAGTAAAAAAAAAAAGAAGTAATTTTAAATTTGGCCTAGTTTGAAAAAAGTTAAAATTTAGTCTTATAGTTTAAAAATCTAAAGTTTAGTTCTTAGATTTTGAAAAATATAGAATTTAGTCTTTATAGTTTGGAAAAATATAGAATTTAGTAGATATGATTTGGAAAGATATAGAATTTTGTAGATATGGTTTCGAAAAAATAGAATGTAGTTCCTATGATTTGATCAAATATAACAAATAGTCTTTGTTATTAGTAGAGATATTCGTTTTTCCCGCGGAGATTCTCCCCTCGAAGAATCCTCAGTTAGGCGGGGGACGGGACAAAATTTTTCTTGTTGCATAAACGGGACCAGGGACAGGAAATGCATTCTCGTTCCCATTTCCCATCCCCACCCATAATTTTTATTACTTATTAAAAATATTTTTCTTTATATTTATACTTTTACTTTATATGTGTGTATATATATATATATATATATATATATATATTCATAAAACTGCATATTGAAATGACTATTTTTCTTTAAAAAATTTACAATATGATTGAAATTGCTAGATATATTTTAACAACATCTAAATATTTGAATTTATTACTTAAACAAATATTTAAACAATAAATAAAGTATAAATAAATAAATTTAAAAATTATTGGCAAACCAGATCCTACACGGATAGGATTAATTTTTTAAAGCCATGATAACCTATGTCATCTCTAATTATTTGTAGATTGTATGCGCATTAAGTAGATGTGACTTTTGATATATGAAATGATGTATTTTCTTGTTCAATCAATTACTCAGTCACTTTCTCATCATTAAAGACAAAGAACTAACATCTACACATTTGTCAAAACGTGCATAACTCTACTAGCACTAGTGATATCTTATCATCCACTCGATCAATGGTTCGAGTCTTTCCAATTCCCCTTTGTTATACTAAAACAAAAAAAAAACATCTATGCATTCTATTCAACAACAATTACGAACAATATATAATATTTTTAAAATTTTATCTATCTTTAAAGACTAAATTCTAATTTTTCAAATCATATAGACTAAATTATAGATTTTTTCAAATCATAGAACTGAAGTCTAGATTTTTTTTAAACATATGGACTAGACTCTAAGGGCGTGCCACGCCAATTTCCCATAACTCGAGTTGTTGTTTTTTTTAAACTGCATTTGACACGCGGTTTTAGCCTTCATTAAATGCAACTTTTACTTTTACTAGCAGCGGCAAATCCGACTTTCTCTCCCTCATTCGTGCATAGTTTTGGTTTCCTTTTCCCTATTTTTCTCTCTAGTTTATCTTTCTCTTTCTTCCCTATTTCAAAGTCCTTGGTAGGATTTACCGTGCATTATGTTTAGTGGGGCATTCAGATCCACATTAGTATTTTTAACATTTTATACCCAACCTATGATGTTTCTTACACTTTTTCCTGCATATTCCCCACCGATTTTGTTGTGTGGTTTACAATTCTAGTCTCTTCTTTGTAAATCTGATTATTCTCGACATTTTTTATACTGTTAGATTCAACTACCATATTAAATATATTTATTTTCATTTGATGATCCTTTCAAATCTTTGGATTTGTTTGTGAACAAGTAAATTCTCCCGTCAACTACCCTATTAAATGTTTGACTTTTTTTATTCATTTTCCTCAACTTCCCTATTCCGTGCTACAATTGATATTCTATTTGTTATCTATTCTTCTTTTGAATATATATTGGTTATTATCAAATTAGGATCACACATTAACCACATTAACTCTTTACCATTGATATTCTGATAACTATCTTGTCATTCTAATAGCTGCATTCATTATAGGATTTCTTTCACTTATTAAGTAGATCTCACACAACCACCACTTTTAATAAATCATTGGTATAAATAAGCTTGCTCCCTTGTTCATTGGGAGACCATTTCACTATGTTAGTTACATTTTCCAACTTGTGAGTGAACTTTGATTTACTTAGTTTCACTTTCTGTTGCTTTTGTCGATTTCTTTTCTTCATACACATGTTTATGTTTTATCGTTTCTCTTTCATTTGCATTCAATTTGTTATATGTTGTTTCGAATTCATTGCTTTATTGCACCATTAATGAAAATCGTTTTTAATAAAATTGGAATGCAAGTGATCTTGAATGAGAAAGATAAAGGATTTTGCATTCCTCCCTGAGATTAGGGATTTTTTAATTATATATCAAATATTATCTTTCTGTCTAAATGTATGTTCTGTTCTACTTTATAATTTCTCATTTATGTAAGTTTGTTGATTATATGTTTTAAATTGTTTTTCAAGCTAATTATTGTTCATCCTCATCTGGTTCAACTGAAGCTTTGTATACAACATTAGTACTCTTTCATGAATTTGTTACTGAACTATAGTTACAGTTCTTTTGATTCTCAAAAAATGTTTGTTTATAGTTCGGATCTAAATGTTGTATATGTGTATTAAACAATAGTTAACCTTCTTTTCCAACTTTTTTGTTATCGTTTAAAATCTTTATTATCTTTTCAATTTATTAATCAATATTAATTTACAAATTTATTTTCGTAAATTCAACATTCTTTTAATTTAAGTTTATGATTAATTAGGTAAATCTACATCTACTAAACTAATTTAATGAATGTCTAAAACGTTTTAAAATTAATTATTTAACCATTTTTTTAATTTCAGAATTTTATAAATAAACAATGAAATTGCAATGTACTATTTTACCATTTTAATAACTTATAATTTTGAGGATAAAAAATTTTGTTTTAGATTTATCTTAACCGCCTAATAAAATCTAAAAATAAAGTTAAATATTTTCAAATTTTATAATTTTGAAGAATAAATAATTTTATTTTATATTCACTTTAATCACTTAATAAAATATAGAAATCAAGTTAAATATTTTTAAAATATTTAATTATGAGGAATAAATAATTTTATTTCCAGATTCACCCTAATCACCTAATAAAATCTAAAAATCAAGGAAAATATTTTTAAAATCTATAATTTTAAAGAATTAATAATTTTATTTTAGATTTAAAATCTATAATGTTGAGGAATAAACAATTTTATTTTAGATTCACCCTAACCACCTAATAAAATCTAAAAATCAAAGAAAATATTTTTAAAATCTATAATTTTGAGGAATAAAATATTTTATTTTAGATTCGCCTTAATCATCTAATAACATCTAAAAATATTTTTAAAATCTATAATATAATTTTGAGGAATAACTAATTTTATTTTAGATTTACCTTAACCATCTAATAAAATCTAAAAATCCAGTTAAATATTTTCAAAGAAAGGATCACATAATTTCAAATAACTTCGATTAATTTTGTATATAAGAATAATTTAACTACTTAACAAAATGAAGTTCAATTAAATAATATTTTCTAATGTAATAATTTTTTAATCTCTTTTGCTAAAGAGGTATGGTGTGGTCTTAGTTAATATAGCATCCCATTTCAACTCTTATTATAAATGGATGAGCACATAAATGATATCAAATTTACTTTGTTTTTTGACATAAACTAAATTCAAGGTTAAATTATGTCAAATGTAATTTTAAATAGCTTATTGTACTTACACATTATAAATTGATCGTCACAAAAAGAAATTCAAATTTACTTATTTTTATTTTTTGACATAAACTAAATTCAAGTTTAAAATAATTTGGTTTACTTGATTTTCATTGAATGATGTGATTTGAATTATGTGAATATTTGTCCTAAGTCGAAGATTTACTTATTCTAGATTATATCTATAATGTTGAAAAAATGAGTTTAGTAGACTAATCTAAATTTTGTAAATTGATTCTAAACTATGGAAAAAACAAAATTTGAATAAATAAATTTATTTGGAAACAATTTTTGAATAATAAAATTCGATCACACTCTTTTAAAAAATATAGTTGGTGAATCAAGATTTCGTAAAATTTCAATTTCACAAAATTAATTAGTAGTTTAGGATTATGTCCATAATGTTGAAAAAATGAGTTTAGTAGACTGAGCTAAATTTTGTAAATGGATTCTAAACTATGGAAAAAACAAAGCTAAAATTTTGATTTAAAACCTACACATAAAAGTTGAATAATGAAAAAGAAATAAATTTTATCTATAAAGAAGTTAAAATATTGCAAACTACTAACCAATTATACATTTTATTACTACATTCTAGGTGCATCTAGTAGTTGTTTATTTGAATTGTAGTTGTATAAATAACATGCGTACGAAATTCAAGATTTACTTATTCTAGATTATGGATATGGATCAACTAATAGCAGTGTTGGCGATACTTAACACATGGCAAAATTGATTTGTTTTATTAGCGAACCTTAACTTCAACTACAATCATAGGAAGAAAAACTACAACTAATTATTTAGACACAATTTTTGACAAATGATCATTTTCCAACTGATAAGAAAGAGTGGCACAGCTTGTCGCGAGACAACAAGAATGGACCGTAAATGTCTTTGAACCCTATTCGACATGCTTACGATGCACGATGGTCTTAGAGGTACCGAATGCATAGACGTTAACGAAATCGTAGCAATGTTTCTGCACATGATGTTAGAAACCGCGTTATTCGACGAATTTTCACTAGATCCGGCGAGACAATGCCAAAACACTTACATAATATTTTAGTTAACGTAATACGTTGTCACACAATTTTGTTTAAAATCCATGAACCTATTCAATCAACATGCACCAACTACAAGTGAAAATGGTTTAAGGTATTATTACTTAAATCTAACTATTACCACATTTCTTGAATAGTCACCAACCATTTTTAATGACTATTTTTTGAAAACCTGTAGAATTGTCTAAGTGCTTTGGACGGTACTCACATAGAGATACACGTCCCAGCTGAGTATCATGCATCTTTTAGGAATATGAAGAGTTTGATCGCAATGAATGGTTTAGTTGTTTGCCCTCAAAGTGAGGAGTTCATATACGTTTCCACTGGATGGAAGGGGTCGGCAGCTCACTCTAGAGTTCTGAGGAATGCTTTGTCAAGGACCAATGAATTCCACATCCCACATGGTAAATAATGCTTTAAGACATTCAATAGTCTTACTAATTATGAATACAATTTAACAAAACGTGTAATGAGCCAGGATATTACTACCTTTATGATGTAGGTTATCCAAATGCAGAAGGATTTTTAGCACCTTATAGAGGCGAGCGAGATCATCTTTCAGACTGGTAGAGAACAAATCCGCCTCGAGAATTTTTTAATAAAGCACACTCATTAACAAGAAATATAATAGAAAAAGCTTTTGGTGCATTCGTTGGACCATTCTACGAAATAAGTTGTTTTATCCGCCTAAAGTACAAGTGAGGATAATAACAACATGTTGTCTACTGCATAATTTGATCTGTCGGGAGGTCCTACTCCTCAACCGGTACACAACCCATTACGTGAGTTAAGACAGGATTTTCTCGTCATCTGGTATCTTCGTTCCAGGATCCACAACAGTTGTTGCTTGCTTCCTGAGCCTATACCTGGCTCTCCCTCTCCTCCCTCTTTCCCTATCGGTCTCATTTTCTCTTTTTTCTCTCAATAATAGGTATTGAGATATCAGGAGACGATGATGTTTCTGTTACTCAAGTTGAAATGGACGAACATCCAAACATTAATTTCATTGAGACATCCCCATATTGAACCAATTTTTTAGATTTACTTGTTGAATGAATGCATAACCAAGCTTCTAGGTCATAGACTTCGTTATTATGTAGCACGTTCTACTACTTGACGCCCTTTGTTTCATTTACCCTTTTGCTTCATGAACCCTTTTGTTTCATGTACTCTTATGTATTTGTAGTTGTTGTATGGAATGGTAAACGTAATATCAAATTTCTATTTATTCACATAATATAATATATTCTTACCTGTAGAGTGATGTCAGGACCATCAAAAAATGGGAGTCACAATTGGACTGCATTAGAAGAAAGCACAAACTTTTGTGCAATGTTTAATGCATTTAGTTTAGATTGGTGGATGGAAGTCCGACACTGATACTTTTAGGAGACCGCCGTCATTTTCTGTTAGAGAGAAGATAAAGAGGATATCAGACGAGCATGAGATGATTGAGACACTACGTGTCAGAATGTAAATGCAATACACTTAATTGTGTAAGATTTATGATTGACATAAAACTAAATTAAAGGTTGCGAATGAGGAAAAAAAATGAAACACGATCTCATGTTGCTACCGTTATTAGTGAATTAATCACTTCACTCACTACTTCTTAGAAGATTGTGTTAATAAATGTTTTTTTTCAAAGACATCGAAGAAGTCGAGTTCTTTCTGGTTGTCCCCTACAAACTAGTGCAGCTGCTACCCAAGGCAAGATGATGTGATGCTAGCTATCTTATCTTTTTATCTACCTAGACTTATTTTGTTAGCAATATATGATTTTATTTCATGAACCTTGTTTCTTAAATCGTCTTTATTTTATTTCATTGTTAATTGATACTTATATTCTAATGAATTTTATTTCATGGTTAGCCTACGTATCCAATATATTATTGAATTTCTAAATTGAACATTTACTAATATTTTAAAATAAATTCATACTTTTAATATGGTCATTATGAAATAAAAGTTAGTTCATCTAATTCATTGCATTTTAATTTTATTAAAAAAAATTATTCAATTAAGTTTAACTCAACATTCCTAACCAACATGATTTATCTCTACTTAATTTAACATTGCTTAACTTAATCCCTACCACAAACAACACTCAGCTAAATTTTACTTAACTTAACCCACGAATACAGTTTCCCAACACTCCTATTAACCTAACACTTCTCCACTTAACTCGTTTTAAATAACTCTGCATAACTTTCTTTAAACTACAGGATTAAATCAATAATTTACAAAAAATAAAAAAAATAAAAAAAATACCTATCTCGTCATGAGAGGATTCTAGTATAAATACATATAATTGCAGCTGGAATTGGGGTTACTTCGTCATTAGATCCACCAACCATTTAACACTTGCGAATTTGGGTCGTTCGTGTAGGCTTAGGGCGTAGTTGAGCTTGCTAGTTTCGGTTTCAGAGATGCCTCGTCGAGGGGACGACGACGACGACATTGACGCCGATGAGGAAGAGTACGAGGCTGAGTCTCTGGACGAGGAGGAGGAAGAGGAAGAGGAAGATCGCTCGAGTAGGAAGCGTAGGAGATCAAGTTTCATAGACGATGTTGCGGAGGAGGACGAAGATGAGGAGGAGGAAGACGACGAGGACGAGGATTTTGGTGGCAGTGCCAAGAAGCGGCGTGCCAAGAGGCCCAGTGGTTCTCAGTTTTTGGATATCGAGGCTGAGGTTGACAGCGACGACGACGAAGAGGAGGACGATGCGGAGGACGGTAAGCTTATTGGTTCTGTGTTTTATCTGTTTAAAATTGATGGTGAATGGGTTAGCGTATAATTAGTGTGCGCTTAGGGTTTTTTCCTTTTGTGAGTTCCTTAGTAATCTTCAATTTAGCTGTTAAAAGTGGTTGATAATCTTATATATATTTTTTCTCGATGAGTCATTTAATTGCGCACATACATACAGTCAATCCAATTTGCTTAATGGATAGGATTGTTAGTTAGGAGTTTTTTTTTTTTTTTAAAAGGGAATATAAAGAGATTATTGCTCAGCCATACTAACTCCGATTCAAATTCCATGATTGAAAATAAAAGCATAAAAAAGAGTGAAACAGAAACATAGTATACTGAAACTCAAGAAATACGGCGAACAGTGCATGTGGAAAGAAAAGCATCCAAATTTTGTGTTTACCCTGCTAGGAAAAACCCTCATATGAGTTAGAAAGGTAACGCCATGAAGAGGAATTTAAGCAAGCCGAATCAAATCTGTTGCATCATAATAGATGATAAGAATGAAAGATGGCCCGATTCCTTTCCCACCATAATTTTGAAGAAGTGTCTTGACTTGCATCCCCTCAAAACATAATTTCCTTTTTCTTACCACAGGACAAGAGATTGAGAAGTATCTCCATATTAGTTTCTGATGCTATAAGTCATATCCTCTTCTCCCCCTTGTAACTCTTTTCATTCAATCAATGAAAGATTTTCGTTTCCAATAAAAAAAATGCTGTAAGTCATACCTTGAGGTTTGGTTTTTGAACTGGAATTTGATATACAGTGGTCGCAGCCTATTATTTTCCTGCAGTAATTTGATGAAATGGCAGCAAGTTTATTTTTTAACTAGAGACGAACTCTTATTTGTAATGTGAAAATGAGAAGTTATACCATACCATAAAACTGCTACTCCATTTAAGTGCATAGAAAGAATCTACCTTTCATTAAATTTATATCTTATACTACGAGAATTCTAATTGAAACCATTTGTCAGAGTTTAATAATACACCCTTGCTGTAATAAATTTCTGGGGAAATTTTTTTTTGAATGTGCTGGACAAGGCCAACCAGGTGAGAGCCTTGAAATTTAGCAACAGCTATCCTTTCTGCTCACTATATAGACTTTTCTTCACATGATTGTGGTAGAATCTAACCAATTTTATGTATCAAAGAATTGAGAGTTGAAGAGCTCTCTCTCTTTTAAACTGAGATACAAGAATCAAGAATGTCTCCTTGAAAACCATTCCCGCCTTCATACATTCTTCCTAATTATTACAACCCTAACCGTCTACACCTCACATGTGCAACTCAAGCCTCCCACACGTACAATACTAAACCTTCTCCTTCTTTCGCCTACGAGAGTACACACGTGTAACCGGAGACATATTAGATTGCTTTAGTCAGTGGCATTAATCTTATTAAAGCTTAACATTTCTTTAGAGCCCATGCTTCACGCTACAAAGTAATTGTAATATGTTGTCTTAACAGCATCTATCAAACATTCTCTTTGAAATGTGATAAAGGTTTGAATTGTGAACTAGTTTGTTTGTCCTCCTATGCCTTTGTAGAACGAATATAATGAGTTGGGCATATTGCTGCCAACTTGTTTTTGTTATGTTAATGCGATCCATTCATAGAATCCACAACACAAGTTTTCCCCTTCTCGGACTTCTCAATCTCTAGCAAACTTCCATCGAAGTCTTCTTCCTCGTATTAAAGGTTGAATGTTTGTGTTCAGTTGTCACAAAATACTACTAGTATTGTTAAATAGTGCATTGGGGTGTTAGAAATTGGCTACCTACACTAGTATCATTCCGAAAAGAAGTTCTTCTATCACTACCAATACTAATTACTTCAAGTTCTTGTAACCACCATGGGTGGCCTAATGGTCAAGACGGGCCTTGGGGTGCTTAAGGAGATGAGTTCAATTCATGGTGGCCACCTACCTAGGAATTAATTTCCTACGGGTTTCCTTGACATCCAAATGTTGTAGGGTTAGGTGGTATGTCCCGCGACATTAGTCGAGGTGTGCGCAAGCTGTCCCGACAGTCACGGATATCAAAAAAAGAAAAATTACTTTAAGTTCTTGTAATTGGCAATGGCCATTCATTTTTAAAAAATTCCCTCAAGAATTTCTTGCATGGCCATGGACACAATTCCTCTTATTTATAGTACTACCGTACTCACCCATTCAATAAACGCTTGCCACCTTATGCCACGATAAAACACTTGCATCATGGAAACCATAACCTCTTAGTTCCTCAAGACCCTCTAGGTGAACTTATATTCCTATGAATTTGTTGATTTTGCCTAAATTTTGGGCTTATTTATTTCTTTAACGGTATCACCCTCAGTAATAAACATTTGACTGGGGAGCAAGAGGTTTTTTTAGTGCAGTGCTATAGTGTATTTTTTGTCGTTTGTTCTCTGGGTGAGCTTATGCATCCTGTTCACTCTAGAACTATTTATTCTCACTAGTTTCTACATTGGCTTGAATTTATGTATGGGTCTACTAAATCAATTTTTTTAATCATGCAGACTTCATTGTTGATGGTACAACTGATATACCCGATGAAGATGAAAATAGAAGGATGCATCGCCGTCCTTTGTTACCACGAGAGGATGAGCAAGAGGATGTTGAGGCTCTTGAAAGAAGGATTCAAGCTAGATATGCAAAGTCAATCCATATGGAATACGATGAGGAGACAACAGAAGTGGAGCAGCAAGCTCTTTTACCTTCTGTAAGGGATCCAAAATTGTGGATGGTTAAATGCGCGGTATGCCTATACTCCCAAAAATTTCATATCTTCTTTTAGCTTCTTTTTGTTCCCTTACAATTTCCCCTTTTGAGTACTTATCTGAGGAAATTGTTGTTGTACCAATTAATGCACATGCAACTTTTTGTTTGTTAGATTGGACATGAGAGAGAGGCCGCTATTTGTCTAATGCAAAAATGCATTGATAGAGGGCCTGAAATGCAAATAAGATCAGCAATTGCTCTTGATCATTTGAAGAACTTTATATACATTGAAGCGGACAAAGAGGCCCATGTTAGAGAGGTACATTATGCTCTTTGATAATATGTTATTGAATAATAATCTAATTCAATTATGCAGGCAATGAAGACTCTTTAAATTTAAGTTGGTTATTTGTACATCCTTAGACTGAAATCAATTCTGTATGTAGTCACTTAACTCCTTAAATTTGTTTTTTCTCCTTCTATTGTTTTAGGCTTGTAAAGGCCTACGCAACCTATATGCACAAAAAATAATGCTTGTTCCAATTAAAGAAATGACTGATGTTCTATCTGTCGAAAGCAAAGCGATTGATCTTTCTAGAGATACATGGGTCAGGATGAAGATTGGGACATATAAGGGGGACCTTGCTAAGGTTACTCTGGCACTTTCAATAAGTTTAGGTATTTCATTCAATCTGTCTCTTTTTGACCTATTTAGCCTTTTTTTCTTTAGGTGGTAGATGTTGATAATATGCTGCAGAAGGTTATCGTGAAACTTATTCCTCGAATAGATATACAAGCTCTTGCAAACAAATTGGTAATGCTAACTGCATTATTTTGTTTTTTTCTAGCATTTTATCATTATGGTATTGATCTAACAATCTTCAAGTATTTACGTTTTCTTCTATTTGCGGTCCTCGTTAATATGCAAGTTCGTTAATATATTCTGTAGGTAGCATTTCTCCACGTCTTAATGACCTTTGGTATATAAGTCAATGTGCACGATTATATATTTTTGTATCTTCGTGACTTTTAGTATATAAGTAAATATGACTTGAGCTTTGAAGGTCTGCTCCCCTCGAGGTTCTAGGTTTGAGACCCACCTGCGACATTAATTTGTAGACACCTCCCGTGTCTTTATTCTTTTGGTGTCTCCCAATGCCTGGCCTTGGGACGGGTGTGGTTACTCTGAGAATAGTGGAGCGAAGTTTCGATTTTTCGGGTTTCAAAAAGAAAAAGACATTAGTAAATATGCACTAAGTATGTAAAAAAAATGTTGGTTCATTCTTCTTGGATCTTTGTCTTCTTTCTATGAGTGATGAATGCTGCTTTTGATACCACCTTTTGCTTCAGGAAGGTAGAGAAGTCTCTAAGAAGAAGGCATTTGTTCCTCCACCACGATTTATGAATATTGATGAAGCTAGGTATTCCAAATTGTTTCTCTGAATGTAACCTGACATCCATATGTTTGATATAAATTTTTGTTTAAAGTTCATGGTAACTTACTCTTCTTCACATTTAGAGAGTTGCATATCCGTGTAGAGCGCAAACGTGATCACATTTTTGGAGAATACTTTGAGTATATAGGTGGCATGTCTTTCAAAGATGGTTTCTTATATAAAACAGTCTCCATGAAGTCAATAAGTGCCCAAAACATAAAGCCAACTTTTGATGAACTTGATAAGTTTCGAAAGCCTGGGGAGAATGGCGATGGGGATATTGCTAGTTTATCTAGCTTGTTTGCAAACCGAAAGAAAGGGCACTTTATGAAGGGTGATGCTGTCATTGTTATTAAGGGGGATCTCAAGAATTTGAAAGGATGGGTAGAGAAAGTAGAAGAAGAGAATGTCCACATCAGACCAGAAATGAAGGACCTTCCCGTAAGAAATACTCAACTCAACTGGTTCTTTCTTGTTTTTCATCAATTTATTCAAAGGGTCAAAGCTTATATCTTATGTGATCTTTTGTTTTTTATAGAGAACTCTTGCCGTGAATGAAAGAGAACTTTGCAAGTACTTTGAGCCTGGGAATCATGTAAAAGTTGTATCAGGGACTCAGGAGGGGGCTACTGGTATGGTTGTGAAGGTGGATCAGCATGTGCTTATTATACTATCTGATACAACCAAGGAACATGTGAGTTGGACTTGTATGTATTATAGAATCATAAGTCTTGCATTTGAAAGTTATTGACTGATAGGGTGCTGAAATGTCTTTAACCTCTACATTTTCAGATCCGGGTATTTGCTGATGATGTTGTTGAGAGCTCTGAGGTAACAACTGGTGTAACAAAAATTGGGGATTATGAACTTCATGATCTTGTGTTATTGGAGTAAGTAGGTGGTAACATCATTCTTAATTCTTGACTTTTAAATTCAAGATTTGAATTTGTTGTCAATAAATTTTGCAGTAATAAGAGCTTTGGCGTAATTATACGTGTAGAAAGTGAGGCCTTTCAGGTGAGAATGCATTGGATCTTACATTTAATTTTTGTCATTTTTAACTCAGTAAGCTTGAGTATTATTCTGCTCTAGGTTCTTAAGGGTATTCCAGATAGACCCGAGGTTGATATTGTGAAGTTGAGGGAAATAAAAAGTAAGATTGACAAGAAAATCAGTGTTCAAGATCGGTTCAATAACACAATTTCTGCCAAGGACATTGTGAGGATTCTTGAAGGTTCTTGTAAGGTTAGATCTCTGTTTCATGTTTATTTCTTTCTTGATGCCAATTTTTAAATTAGAATGTTGTTTGATCCTACTATAGGGAAAACAAGGTCCAGTGGAGCACATATATAGAGGAGTGTTATTCATTTATGATCGCCATCACTTAGAACATGCAGGCTTCATATGTGCTAAATCACAGTCTTGTATTGTTGTGGGTGGATCCCGAACTAATGGAAATAGAAACGTAAGTTTTTGTTTTGATCAATATGAGATCTTTCTTTACTAGCACGACTGACAATTATGTCTTAATAGTTTAACTTTTGCTGCATTTTTCATGTTGCAGGGTAATTCATACTCTAGGCTCGCTGGATTTGGAGCTCCACCTCGTTTTCCTCAGTCACCCAAGAGATTTCCCAGAGGAGGTCCCCCCAATGATAGTATGTTGTGATCCCTCGTTTATCTGTACTCTTTTTTATTATTTTCGGATTTTTAATTAAGTTGTTTACTTGTGAATCAGCTGGTGGAAGAATGAGAGGTGGGAGAGGGCATCATGATAGTTTGGTTGGATCAACAGTGAAAGTTCGGCAGGGTCCGTACAAGGGTTACCGTGGGCGTGTTGTTGAAATAAAAGGCCAAATGGTCCGTGTAGAGCTTGAGTCTCAAATGAAAGTTGTCACAGGCATGTTTTATTTTTTATTTTTGGAAATACTTCGGACTACCTTTGATGTGTCATTTGCTTGTATAATTTATTTGTTTCGAAGGATGTCTGGTAATTGTTGTCTCAAATGGAAGTAAAATATTCGGCATAATTCAATAATGCTTGTTTTTTTTTGCAGTTGACCGTAATTTTGTTTCAGATAACGTGGCTGTTTCAACCCCCCATCGGTAATATAATATATGATAATTTGGTTTTGTCTGTTTCTTGTGGTTTCAAGGTTCTAATGTTTTGGTTTGTACCAGTGATGCATCTAGATTTGGTATGGGAAGTGAAACTCCGATGCATCCTTCTCGAACTCCCCTGCATCCGTACATGACCCCAATGAGAGATATAGGAAGTTAGTTCTCTTTCCATGCGGCCTTTTTGGTTTTTATTCTTATTGGGCTTATAAGGTTTATTCATGTTTTGCATATGTTTTCTTAGCAACGCCGCATCATGATGGAATGAGGACTCCTATGCGAGATCGAGCGTGGAATCCATATGCACCCATGAGTCCATCAAGGTAAATTTCATATGGACTAAATAGTTAGGACAATATTAATACAAGTATTATGCGAGATCGAGCGTGGAATCCATATGCACCCATGAGGACTTCATATGGGTAAACTTGACTAAATAGTTAGGACAATATGGATATCAATGCTGAATAGATGTACTATAGAGGCTAAGAAAATTAAGACAACAGGGATACCAGTATAGAATATATGTGCTGTAGAGGTTCAAAAAAGAATTATTATTTAGATTCTTTTCTAAGAGTTAGTTTTTTGGATATTGTCGTACGATCTATAAAAGAATAAATTTATAGCTAAAAACATGAACGATTTGAGTTTAGCTTTAACTATCGTTTATAATAATAATGATGATTTGAGTTTAGTTAAATTTCATCTTTTACAAATAAAATTTTGATGTTTAGCTTTAAATTTCATCTTTTATTTGAGTTAGTTTTTATTTATTATTATTTTTTTAAAGTTCTAACTAGTTATTAGTTAAGCTTAATGCATATGTGTGTATATATAGTATGAAGTAATATTATTTGTAAATTTAACTTTGAATTTATTTGCACTTAATTTCATATGATAATTTACACCCTCGACCTTCTTTTTATGCACATCTTCAAATGACCAACATTGCAACAAAAGAAAAGGAAGATGTCAACATAAATGAAAAGGCAGATTAACCATAAATATATGATGAAATTAAAAAAACGAAAAGGCCAAGAAACCATGAATAAAAGATGAAATTTAAAGCTAAACATGAACGATGAGATAAAACTCAAGTCTGTTTGAAAAAATGTTAGATGAGAGTTCTTAGGAGATAAAGTTACTAAACTTGTATAATTTTAGCATTACATAAACCCATACACTTTGGATATTAAGCTATAGAATTAAAGAGAGAGCTTTTAACTTTTTTTATCTATCAAGAATTGAATGTGAGAATATTATAAAGAGGTTGAATAATTAAGGTTAACTGTATAGTTTATTACTAGGGTAAATTATACATTTAGTCCCTAGGATTTGAAGAAAGTTAAAATTTAGTCGCTATGGTTATAATAACTAAAATTTAGTCCTATGGTTTGATAAAAATTAAAATTTAGTCCCTATGATTTGATAAAAACTAAAAAATAGCCTTTATCGTTCATAATTGTTGACGATAAGTACATGCAGGTGATCGTGTACTTCTAAAATTTGCTATTTTTTGTTGAATCAATCACTTAACTCACCGTTATTATTGACACATAAATAACTATTTTTTAAGTTTTATTAAATCGTAGTGACTAAAGGCTAGTTTTCCAAACCACGTCTCCAAGGGGCAGCGTGGTAGTTGAAGGCTTGGGCTTTGAGACCAACATATGACATTAATTTGTAGACATCTCTTATGTCTCATTCCTTTGATGTCTCATGGTGCCTTGTTTAGGGATGAGCATGGTTACCATTGGTATAGTGGAGCAGAGTTTCGATTTCCTGGTTTTCAATTTTTTTTTTGCTAGTTTTCATAACCATAGCCAGTGTTTTAAAAAGCCCAAGGCGCACTAAGGCGCAACGGCCTCCTGGGGCCTGAGGCGCAAGGCGCACCTTAAGGCGCGGGCTTTTTTACATAAGGCGCACTATATTAAAAAAA
>JBBMEG010000015.1:1923295-1937731 GCA_037832605.1 Cyclanthera cordifolia | reverse complement strand
ATGTCCACATCAGACCAGAGATGAAGGACCTTCCTGTAAGAACTACTCCACTCAACTGGTTATTTCTTGTTTTTTTTAAATCATTTCACTCAAAGGGCCAAGCTTATATCTTGTGTGATCTTTTTTTTCTTTGATAGAAAACTCTTGCTGTGAATGAAAGAGAACTTTGCAAGTACTTTGAGCCAGGAAATCACGTTAAAGTTGTATCAGGCACTCAAGAGGGGGCTACTGGTATGGTTGTGAAGGTGGATCAGCATGTGCTTATCATACTATCTGATACAACCAAGGAACATGTGAGTTGGACTTCATTGGAAGTATTATAAAACTATAGGTCTTGCACATTACTGATGGTGTTCTGAAATATATCATCTTCAGATTCGGGTATTTGCTGATGATGTTGTTGAAAGCTCCGAAGTAACAACTGGTGTGACGAGGATTGGTGATTATGAACTTCATGATCTTGTTTTGTTGGAGTAAGTAGCTGTTTGCTTAAGTTTTTTTATTCTTAACTTTTAAATGTAAGAGTTGGATTCATAGATTGTTCATAACTTTTGCAGTAATATGAGCTTTGGTGTAATTATACGTGTTGAAAGTGAGGCTTTTCAGGTGAGTATGCTTTGAATCATGCATGCTATTTTATAGTCATTAAGCTCAAGGGTATGATTTTGTTTTAGGTCCTTAAGGGTATTCCTGATAGACCTGAGGTTGATATCGTTAAGTTGAGAGAAATAAAGAGTAAGATTGACAAGAAAATTAGTGTTCAAGATCGGTTCAATAACACAGTTTCTGCCAAAGATATTGTGAGGATTCTTGAAGGTCCTTGCAAGGTTAGATCTCTGTTTCATGTTAACTATCCTCTCCTAGATGTCAATTTTTTAAAATGAGAATGTTGCTTTGCTTCTACTTTAGGGAAAACAAGGCCCGGTGGAGCATATATACCGAGGAGTACTGTTCATTTATGATCGCCATCACTTGGAACATGCAGGCTTTATATGTGCTAAATCACAGTCTTGTGTTGTTGTGGGTGGATCCCGAACTAATGGAAATAGAAATGTAAGTTCTTGTTTTGAACTTTTGATCAAATATGGGATCTTTACAAGCAATATGTTAGCAATTATATCTTACTAGTTAGTTTCTGCTGGATTTTTTTATGTTGCAGGTTAATTCATACTCTAGGCTTGCTGGTCTTGGGACTCCATCTCGTTTTCCTCAGTCACCTAAGAGATTTCCTAGAGGAGGTCCTCCCAATGATAGTATGTTGTAGATCTCTTGTTTATCATCTATGTGCTCGAATGATTGTTGTGATTTTTATTTGATAAATGATTGTTTATTGACTTTGTATTAAGTTGTTTACTTACGGTTCAGATGGGGGAAGACATAGAGGTGGGCGAGGGCATCATGATGGTTTGGTTGGATCTACCGTGAAAATTCGGCAAGGTCCTTACAAGGGTTACCGTGGGCGTGTTGTTGAAATTAAAGGGCAACTGGTTAGAGTTGAGCTTGAGTCTCAAATGAAAGTTGTCACAGGCACGTTCTTCAAATTTTTGGGAGATACTTATCTACCATGATATATATGGCATTTCTTGTATAATATTTCTATAGGATGTCTGGAATGTGAAGTCTCGAATGGAAGTAAAGTTTTTAACATTAACTGCATAGTACTTATTTTATTTGCAGTTGACCGCAATTTTATCTCGGATAATGTGGCTGCTTCAACCCCCTATCGGTAAATAATATACGATAAATTTGATTTTGTTTATTTATCTTTATTATGACTTCAAGGTTCTAATGTCTGCTTTATACCAGTGATGCATCTAGATATGGTATGGGAAGTGAAACACCCATGCATCCATCTCGAACTCCCCTGCATCCTTACATGACGCCAATGAGAGATATGGGAAGTTAGTTCTCTTTCCCTACTGCCTTTTTGTTTTCATTCTCAATATACTTAATACGGTTTATTCATGTTTCTTACTATCTGTGTTTATAGCAACACCAATTCATGATGGTATGAGGACACCTATGCGAGATCGGGCATGGAATCCATATGCACCCATGACTCCATCGAGGTAAACTTTATTTGAGGGGGAGTGAATGGGCTTTAATAAATTATTTTAATTCTTTTCTATAAATTTCTTTTCTGATATTGTCATAAGGTTACAACTGAGAAAAATTAAATTCAGCTTTCATTAAATTTCTCCTAGATCATGAATAAGCTTAAAAATGATTGATGCTATAGCTTATGAAGATTTATAGTTTGTACTGTTTGTCAGTCATGAATTGGAAATTTGGACAATTTCTGAGAGGTATATTTGTTGTGCCTTTCATAATTCTTCTCTTTGCCATTTTCTTTTTAAAAAGAACATTTTTATGCCCGTTACCGTTTTATTCTGCGTTTCTGCATTTTGATTGTATTACTGAGGGATTTAGCTGTTTTTGAGGTCAGAGGCCAGAATAAATTCCTAATGCCAGAAGTAGTAAGAAGGCACCATCTGATTGATAGGAAGTATGGCTATTTGAATCCACGTTGTGTTGTTTTCCTTCCCATTATGTGTGTTAAATTATTCACCAGCTTTTAGGTTGATTAGTTATTTTACATAATTCAACATGGTATTAGTGTAGGAGGTCTTGATTTTAAATCCACGTTGTGTTGTTTTCCTTCCCATTTAAAATTAATTCCACTTGTAAGATATTTCTAAAAATCTCTAAGTCCACAAGTGAGGGGAGTGTTAGTTAATATAATTAAATTTACCCTAACCTATCAGCTTAAGCTTTTAGGTTGATTGGTGATCAACATAATTTAACAATATGTATTAATCATTGAAGTGGTGGAATTAAGATCTCTAGTCTTACTACAGTATTCAATTTTCCTTCATTAAGTCTCATCAGAATACATTGGGTTAAGCAAGCTCGAATAAAGTGAAGTCAGACAAAATGTGGTATGTCATCTTTCAGAATACAGGGTAGTCATATTTGGTACATATACATCATCAGCTGCCTTCTGAAAGTGACAGGTTATATGATGCGACTGGTGGTAGTGCAATGCAATAGTGAAATCCTTTATCTGTTCCACCCTAGAGGCAATTATGATGGTGCTTGTGCTGTATGTTACTGCTCTAGGAACTCATTTGATGTGGAGAACACCCTTGGCTGTGGATGAATCTGTCTCATATATCACTAGACAATAAATATACAGCTTCTTGATTTGTTATGCCGTATTTTCTGTTTTGCATCATTTGTTTTTAGGCATCACCAGTTTGTCCATTTAAGTTATTTTAATTTTTTTTTTTTGACTATTGTCTTTGATGATTGATGCTGAGAGTTCTGATATTGCTAAACACCAGGGATAATAACTGGGAGGAAGGGAACCCTGCAACTTGGGAAGCGAGTCCACAGTACCAGGTTAGATCTTTGATGACTTTCCAGATGCTAATAACTCTTCTGGTTGGTTAACCATGATAGTCAGTAATATGTGTTCTCTCTTCAGCCAGGAAGCCCTCCTTCACGAACTTACGAAGCTCCAACTCCGGGTTCTGGTTGGGCCAACACTCCTGGTGGAAGTTACAGTGATGCTGGTACTCCCCGGGATAGTGGTTCAGCCTATGGTTGGTGCATTTGTATTTATTTTAACATTTCCTTACAATTGACGTATCGTATCTTGATATTACTTCTCTTTGTGTTCAGCAAATGCTCCAAGCCCATACTTGCCTTCAACTCCTGGTGGTCAGCCAATGACACCAAATTCTGCATCCTATCTTCCCGGTACTCCTGGTGGGCAGCCAATGACACCAGGCACAGGTGGTCTGGATATGATGTCTCCTGCTATAGGTCAGTATGCTTTTAGCATGTCTTGTGTTTTTGTATACCAGGATATAGTTTTTCCCCAAATTTATTTTCAATAATAAGTTCATCACTTTAATATTCATGAATTTATGCTACATATAGAGTTAGCAATTGTTTATTGAGTGGAGCACTTTTTCCTCCTTAAGAGGTGTGGCTCAAGCCTCGAGATGGTATGAGGCATAATTCTCGATTTTAATGAAAGTGACTATAGTATTGCAAATCATAATACTTGTAGGTTGTATAAAGAGGTTTTAAAATTTACCTTACAATTGCCTCTTCGAAAAAAATCTCCTAACATCACTCAATACTCGTCACTAATAAAATCGAGTTATTCTGAATTTTTTTTGTCTTCAATCTCTATACAACTTAATCACTAAAACTAGTAATTGTTTAAATTAGTATGATGTATTTTTGAATATGGAGAAAATTAATAACATTCCTTTAATCATTATACACGGTGTTTTAAAAGGCTAAAACTCGCCTTAATTTTAATTAAAAACATTATCCTAAATGGTACAATATTATACTTATATGTACATAAAATCTGACATGAATAATTGCCTTGCCACAAATAAAATTTCAAAAATGATATATTTTAGCATCAATACTATTAATTATCACTAAAAGATTGATTGTTTCTTGGAGTAAGAAATCAATGAAAAAACAATTTCATTGATGAATAAAACAAAAGAGAAATCTTTTATCGTTAATACTTAATAGTGTACAACAAAGAATTTCAAAAGATGTATAAGAAAACTACCCAACGATTGATCAAAATTAAAGATTGACTACACTAAAACAAATTGTCTTTTCAACAAAAGGATATGTTAGAGAAAACTCGAAATCTGTTATTTAATGGATGACTAAAGCAAAGCATTAGATCACAAACCAGGTCGCTTACGTTCCTAAGCTTACATCAGTAATGAACGAATAGGTATTCTATAAAATATTGAAGACAAAAATTTATAGGATAAAATTCTTTTGTAATTTTTTGTTGTCATTGTTTTTAAGCACAAGTAGTAAAAGTGGTAGTAGTTTAAATTGTTAATGGAAAAAATTGATATTATTCTTCTAATCATTTTATTAGATGTAAAGACTGGAGTCTATATTATAGAGGCATGCCTCTTATTGGTTCCATTTTAAGAAGGCATAAGCTTCAATAAGTTTTAAAAACATTGATTATACAAGGGATAGAGCCTTTTAAGTCCCAATGGATTTTTGTGATGGCGTAAGCTTCTTTGGCACAAGCTTTTTATGGTCTAAAGAAGGTGCAAGCCTCGAGGATAAAGGTTAAAACCTTGCCTCAAGACGTAAGCCTCAATAACTTCTGCATCATTACAATTTTCTTTTGATAATACCTTATGATCCGTATTAGAGCTCATCTGAACTACCTCAAAAAAAAAAGGAGTTCTTCATGAGAGCTGGAATAAGATGTATTTCATTGGTACATAATATCAAACTTGAGGAAGTTTGATGTCTTGCAGTGGGGTCATGGGCGTGGAAACAGGAGCTTTACATTTTCCATTGACATTTCTAATTATCGATTCTTTGGTCTATTGATGTTTAAAAAAATAAATTAAAATGGCAGGTGGTGATGCCGATGGACCCTGGTACATGCCGGACATATTAGTCAATGTACGAAGAGGAGATGAACTCATCATGGGAGTAATCCGTGAGGTGCTTCCGGTATGTTTTTACAAAATCTTTGCCCTCTGCATTTGATTTTTATATTATGTATTTGCTTCTGATGAGTAAAAAGGTCTGACGAAAAATGTGGCTAGGGTTGGCTCTAGTACCAGTGTCTTATAGTTTATGTTACATAATATTTTTAGGTTACAGTAAGCTTTATTATTTTATAAGAGTCAATGAGCTATGATTCTGTTCCTCCTGTACTTTTGTAGTCTAGTTTAGGACAGAAGTCTCAGGTAGGAAGGAGAGAAAAACATGAACATATGCACCGTGTTCTACCGGCTTAAAGACTTAATAAAAATGGATCCAGAATTAGAGAGATATTGGGAAGGAACTTACAAATCTGGTAAAAAATAGAAGTCTTCCTTCATGCGGCGTTTCTTAAGGTTAATAAAAAGAAGAAACCATTGGGAAAATCTCTAGGTTGCAGAGAGTTTTGAAGTTTTGTGCCAGTGAGAGCATGGAAAATCACCACAATTCATACATGAAAAATTATAGTACTTCCCGCATTTGCTTGCTGTAGATGTTTAATGACGTGTGCCTAGTTCTAGATGAAAGGTTTCATACTACTGGGTTTCCCCACATTAATTCTTTATTCCTGATGTAATGAATGTGTAGTTAGATTGGGTATATGATTAAAAAACAATGTTGATTTGGGTAAATTGGCTTTGCTCAGGATGGCTCATGTAGGGTAGGTCTTGGGTCAAGTGGAAATGGTGAAACCGTAACAGCCCATTCTAGTGATGTAGAAGCCATTGTTCCTAGGAAGTCGGACAAGATCAAGATAATGGGTGGTGCACTGCGTGGTGCCACCGGCAAGTTGATCGGTGTGGATGGAACGGATGGAATTGTGAAGGTAGACGACACACTCGATGTTAAGATTTTGGATTTAGCTATTCTTGCAAAATTAGCCAATTCATAATTTTATTGGTAATAAACGATAAATTATATATTGTATACTACTAGTCTAGTATATGTTCTCTTTTTTCCCTACAATCATAGTTGAATTCCATGTTCCTTTACCTCTTGCTTCATGGTGCTTGTAACGTAGTTTACTTTCTTTCACACACTGCCAGTGCAAAGGCCTTTTTTAACCTTCCAAGTCCTTGCAAATGGCAACTGTATCATGGGTTAACTCTTTTTTCTTTTTTTTTTCTCTGTGAACTCTCTCTTGTTACCTTTAGGGTTGTATATTTTCAGGTATGTTGCTTTTCTTTCTGAACTTTGTATAGATTTTAGAACAATTTCTTTACTGGTACATTTATTTTGTGTTCGATATTTTTAGTAAAGTCTTGCATGATATAAACTTGTGGGTTTATCTTTTTAAGTTGTATATATTCTGTTTGGGATGGATTTTAAACTAGATGATTTAAGATTTATGTATTTATATAAATGCTCAAGATAATATTTTAAAGTTCGTATTAGCATAGCAAGTTAACCAATCAAAATGTTTCTCATTTCTCACTGAACTACTTCTTAAGCGCAAACATTCCAAATCCTGCATGTTTGACGGTAACGGGGAGGGAAAGGATAAAGAAAGAAAAAGTAAACTAATTATTGATGCTACGTAACTTTGTAGGTGAAAAAAGCTCCCCTTTCTATTCCTTCCCACCACTCCCAAGCATTTCTTATTAGTAAATGACTGATGGGAGGTTTGTATACTTGGCCATTTGTTGTTTTGTTGTGAACTTGTGGGATTTTTTTTCCGGCTTTCTAGTATTTACGTTAGGGTATTTTAGTAATTATTGAAGGAAGTTTGTGAGACATCAGTCATAAACGAAGGGTTTGTGTATGAAGAAAGGTATCAAATATCTTGGCCATTGTGGTATTGGGAGTTGATTGATTTCAAGAATAGGAGGTTCAAATATTTTAAATTTGATTTATCTTGTTATTCTGATAGTATCTTAAGGTGAACTCTAGGACAGTTAACTAAAATTATTTTATTATGCAATTTTGATCCTTACATTATGGTAGCACCAGGAAAAGCTCACAGTTAACTAATATTTGTAATTGTCCTCTATGTAGATCTAAGGCTTTAATATTATTTTGGTGCATGGACTTTTAAATGTCTAATTTTTTCTTCACAGTTTGTTACATTTTGTTTATTAAACTTTTTTTTTCTTAAAGTTAAAAATTAGTTTATATGATAAATTTGAAGTTAAATTTATTAAATTGATTTAATAAAGTTAATAATTTTAATATAAAGAAAACATGAGAACTTATTACTAAAATTTATAAAAAAATATGTTAATTTTTGTTAGAAAAAAATAGTTAAAAAAAGAGAGTATATATATATATATATTCTTCAAGTGCAAGAACTAAAATTAAGATTAAAATAGAATAAGTTTAAAAGTCTTAGGATTAAAATGAATCTTATATAAAAGTAGATTAAAATTTAACTATTTAAAGTTTAGAGATTAAAAACAAAGTTCAATTTAGGTACCAAATTAATATTTCAACCTAAATCTTGCTCTATCTATTATTATCACTAACAAGAGTTAGTAGTTTTTTTTTTTCTTATTTTGAAAAGGAAGATTAAATTTATCAATAATTATCAATATGAGTGCCAAAAAAGCAGTAGTTCAACAACATCAATGTATATGAGATTACGGGTTTGAATCCCCACCCTCAATTGTTGTAATCTCAATAAAAAAAAGTCAATTAAAGTAAAGCTCAAATGGTAAGTTGTACAACTTGATAATTTAACTTTTTGTAAAGTTTTTGCACTTTTTATAAAGTTTAGTTTATGACAAGTAGAAAACTTATCTGTTGATTCAGGTGTACGGTGTTCTTACATTTTATTTATATGATATTATAGAAACATAAAAATATAGAACATCCTATGCCATGGACAAGTAAGAAAGTTTATCTCACATATCAATTACTTTCCATTTTTATTTAGATTAACATCTGAAAAGTTAAAACTAAAATGTAATTAGTTTAACGTCTTTATCATAAATCAACACTTTGCATTAAAAAAAAAAAAAAAAAAAAATCAACACTTAATGTCAGTTGATGGTATCGTTGGTGATGTCAATTACACTTTAGTTGTGTTTTGACTCTTTTTCTTTCTATTGTGGTACTACAACCGTTCCTAATGGCCATCAGTTTTATTGAACATGTTAAACATATTAACAAAAATGTGCTCTCTTTTATGTCACTTTAGAGGGTTATTTGAGACTTGCCAAACCCATCCTCAACACTATTGTTTGAATGACAATTGGTTTAAGAAGTGCTACGCTTGAACATGGTAAAAAAGGCTTCATTTAGCCAAAGAGACGCTTCTAATCGACTTGTATGACCTTTTAGACACAATCAATTTGTCTAACAATTGCTAAAAAGAACATTGTTTCAATAACATTTTGTACGACCTAGTTACTTAAAAGTCACGTGCTCTAGATTTCCTTAACCCTATCAAATTTATATTTCGCTAAAAGATTAATGATCGATATAAGTTGTCAAAACAAAAGAGATAGGTGATATAATATTTTGCTTAAAGATTATTTACCTTTAGAGTGAAGATTAATTTTCAATAAATTCAGGTGGCTCATATGTTTCAATAACTTTCCATCCATTTCATGAGAATCCAATATTACAATTACACTTGGGTATTAAAACACAAACCACGCGCAATTTCTGGAAAATGAAAAAAAAAAAAAAAATCAATTCAATTTTTACTTATTAGTGAGAATAATTATAATCTATATTTACTTGGGTTTCGTTTATTTTATTCAACTGTTCATGTTCATTCCAAAACGAACAACTTTTGAGCTTAGGAATGCTTTTGATGAAGGTGATCAATGGAAGACGCTGCCAGTGCTTGCGCTTCTTCAATAATGGTGCCTGGATCGCATGTTTCGTGTGTATGATGTAACCCTTTTCCCCCAACCTTTTCGCTCCTTACGATTTCTTCATTTACATGGATGTCATCTTCAACTGATAGCACCACAGTTTGGCATGATCCATTGGGGCCTGCGACTATGGCTTCCTTGATCTTCCTGTGTTCGTCAATGTGAATGATTTCTGTTTCTTCCACAGTTTTTTCCTTTCTCTTTTTCATGAAACAAAAGAGTGCTGCTGCCATGAATCCAAGAAGGCAAAGTCCACCCAATGAGACAAACACTATGATGATTACTGTTGGGTGGTGGTGGGGAGGTGGCGGTGGCGGCGGCAGCGACGGTGACGGGGGAGATATTGGCTTGTATGGTGGTGAAGGTGCGATTGGCTTGTGCGGTGGCGGAGGTGTGCGTGGTTTGTGTGGAGGAGGTGGTGCAATGGGCTTCTTAGGGGGTGGAGGCGCAGTTGGCTTACGTGGTGGTGGGGGATATGTTGGTTTATGAGGTGGCGATGGGGCAATGGGTTTACGTGGTGGCGGAGGAGTAGATGGTTTATGAGGTGGTGGTGGAGCAGTTGGTTTTTGAGGTGGCGATGGAGCAATGGGCTTACGTGGTGGTGGAGGAGCAGTCGGTTTTTGAGGTGGCGGAGGAGCAGTTGGTTTATGTGGTGGCGGAGGAGCAGTTGGTTTCTTAGGTGGCGGAGGAGCAATTGGCTTACGTGGTGGTGGCGGAGCAGTTGGTTTCTGAGGTGGCGGAGGCGCAATTGGCTTACGTGGTGGCGGCGGAGCAGTTGGTTTCTGAGGTGGCGGAGGAGCAATTGGCTTACGTGGTGGTGGCGGAGCAGTTGGTTTCTGAGGTGGCGTAGGAGCAATTGGCTTATGTGGTGGTGGTGGGGGAGCAGTTGGTTTCTGAGGTGGCGTAGGAGCAATTGGCTTATGTGGTGGTGGTGGGGGGGCAGTTGGTTTCTGAGGTGGCGGTGGTACAATGGGCTTATGTGGTGGCGGAGGAGCAAATGGTTTCTGAGGTGGTGGAGGCGCAATGGGTCTGCGAGGTGGTGGGGGAGCAATTGGTTTATGAGGTGGCGGTGGCGCAATGGGCTTACGTGGTGGTGGAGGAGAAGGTGGTTTCCAAGATGGAGGTGAGGGTACAACAGGGTTGTAAGGTGGTGGAGTAACAGGTTTGTATGGCGGAAACAAGGGAGGAGGTGACGGAGGAGCAACCGGCTTATGCGGCGGTGGAAGAGGCGGCGGCTGAAAAGGATGATAAGGGTAGTAGTATTCACTATTATTGATAAAAGCCATTGGAAAGAATCAATATCACAAAAGTCTTTGTTAAAGAAAAGGATACAAAGAAGTTGGTAAAATGGTAAGTATTTTATACAAACACAAACACAAAAGACTTGGCTTCCATGCTAAGGCTAATGATTATGTGCATTAGAAACTTGTTTTGCTTTTGCTTCTGCTTCCTACCCTTTCTTTTTCTTCTCAAGAAGCATTTTTAGACACTTCAATACAATTAACTAAGCAGCTCAATCATACAAACCCAGTGTGTATAAAAAGCTATGTGCTGTAAATTTTCTGTTCTTAGCATTTTCCTTCAAGTAAAATTCTAAACATAATGAAGAAAGAGGGAAAATAAACGAACTGCTAAACAAACCTTGCATTCTACTCTTAGAATTATCATTATCAAACCCATCAAAATAAACACAATGAAGTTGATTAGTTTGTTTTGTTTTGTTTTTGTTGATCAATGGGTGAGTAGAATTAAGAGATTAAATGTGAAGTTCTGGAGGGCAGGGCAGGTTTACCTTAAGGGATGCCCCTAGAACCATTGTAAAAGTCGGTATATTGCCGTACTCGATGGCCCAGCAGGTGAGCTTCGAAGGGTATTGAATCAAGCTTATGTTGTTGAAGTTTGAATTATGACTTCATCTACCTCGTCTGCTCTAGACCAAAGTAAAATCAAATAGACAAAATAGCTAGAGTGACATTGTCTATAAAAGTTGTTGCACATTTTACTCTATTTTTCAAGTAGTCAAACTTTTTTCATCTATATATCTCTTGTAATATCCTATCATATTTCAACATTTATCCATTAAACATGTTAAATCATTGTTTAACCAGGTAAAATATAGAATAAAAGATGACATTCTTATCCAACAAGAGCAATAACTAAGCGACATCAATATATATCCATGATTAAGAGGTCATAATTTAAGTATTTAATTATCAATTATTGTTGAATAAAAAAAAAAAAAGGGAAAGAATAAGACGAGTTTCATAAAACTAAGAGTATCAAACACGTGACAGGTTTATATAGTTAGTGAGAATACAAACTTGGGAGTTTATAACCAAGGGAAGTAAATACCTTAACTAACAGTAACTTCTTAGTCACCACTTTTGTTTTTTGTACTTTCATTTTCTTAATAAAAATGTTCTCTCATGCGCACGTTGACATAATAATATATTATAGTGAACCAGGTAAATTTTTGTGTTCATCTTTCATCTTTATTGTTTTCTTTTAAATTTTTGTTTCCATTTTTGCAACACTTTTCTAGTTTTACTCTGGTACCAGAGATGTCCTCGATACAGAGCAAGTCCAGGAAATGACTTCCCTTCCCTATCACCAAACTAATATTTGTCTGGTTTTTTTTTTTTTTGCGAGGATCGAGTACCCTCCGAAAAATATTTTCAATTTTTTCTATATTTTACAATTGTTTTTTTTTTTATAATAAATTCAAATAACTAAATTTGTATACAAAATATCTATCATGTTTCAACTATATTGTTAATTAATAAAGAAAAATACTTATTTGAATATATAATTTTACTAACAAATGTTCTTTTATCTAAAAATTAAAGGGTAAAAAGAATATGTAAATCGATAGAAATTGGGAAGATGCAGAATTAATCACCAACCCCACAAAGAAAATGAACATTTCTATCTATTACATACGCAAAGGTACTCGTGCATGTCCCAAGGCTTTGACCTGGGAGACAATGAGGAAAATTACAATTAAGGTCATTTGTGAGTTTTGAATCTTAAGGGGGTGTTTGTTTGTGAATTTGTAGAGTGTTTATGTATGAGGAGTTTGTTTGAGTGTTTATAGATTTTTTAAATTTCTAAGAGTTTGTTTGTTTGCTTGTTCTAGTTGAGGATTTATAAATAAATGTTTGTTTGTTTAATGGTTTTAGAAAGGAGTTTGTATATGTCTATTTGTTTGTATGATGTTTTTGGTGTGAGTTTCGAGGTAATTGCTTGTTTGAATGATATTTTTAGTAGAATAGTTATAAGTGGGCCAAAGTGAAGTTTTTATGGGACTTTTAAAAAACTAACTTGAGGATTTACTTAGTACTTAACTGGGAATTTGTAATGCACTTGCAAGTGCTCAATTTTTAGATTACACAAACAGACTTTTGCTAAAATCCAAGTCCAAGAATTTTTGTAATACTACTTAACAAACACCCCCGAAACTTTTAAATGAAGGTATATTAACGAACACTGCTAGGGACTTCTGGTCGTTAAATTTGATCAACAATAATCTTTTTTAATCATAAGATCAATAAACGAGCATTTACTATACAGCGACTCTTGTTGAGGGGGCCTGAATTCCCACCTAATTTGATTGCATATTAGCAATCCGAATACAACCTAACCAAACGTAATGAGTCAAAGGGAGTCTCTAAACGCCATTCTCTTTGCTTTTTGCTAAGTGGTCTTCCCTTCCCTGCCTTCTCTCTATTTATCTTCACGTCTGCTAAACCCCAAGTGCAGCATCTTGCTTCTATGTCGAACGACACGAGCTTGAAAATGCCATCACTCTCGGAGGTTGAATTGGCTGTAATTACATCATTTGTGTATTTCACATACATTGCCCTTTCTTTGAACCGATCCAGATCGTCGGGAATGCGAACAGCCCGTTCAACTCCAGGAGATGAGACCTTATAATGTAGGAAGGATAAAACATTTATTGAGACCCAAAAGCTAGCAGAGTAATTCTGAGAGAGCAATTCTCTTTTGCTCTTGTCAATTAGGAAACTAATTCATATAATGTAAGTGAATAACTTATCATTCAGAAGGTAGAGATAAGATTGGTTGATGTCATGAAAAAAAGAGGGAATCGAACAAGGAAAAAAGAAGCATACCTCTAACGCTATGTTCTCTGGCACGGTTTTTGCAAGCTCTGCTTCATCTAATCGAGCTCGATATGTTTTAGAAAAAGCCTCAACATCTTCCATACTAGGGGAACCAGATCTAAGGTGCATTGTTGAAAATTAGAACCCACAAAACGATCCTCAGTCTTACCAAGAACATATGCACCGACAGTAAGCTTGGGAAAACAACATCTAAAATGAAACACATCTTCGTATGCATGCTTAAAGTAGGTTCAACTTTTAACATCTTTAAAACCTGGAAATCTATTCTATTTGAATTGCATGGTGAGACAGGCTCAGTAAGAACACTAACACCAGGAGGAAAACTTGAAGCCAAAGGGTTAAGATTTTTTCTCAATTGACTTGAAAGCAAAAGGCTTCTACATTTCCAGCTTAAAAGTTAATTACAATTGTTAAGTCAGATCCAAACCAAACTCATCCAAAATTTGATTGAATTCAAGAACATATGGATGGAAAGATTTGAATCTTTGACTTCTTAATCAAGAGTATATGTCTTAACTAGTTGAACTGTATTTGGATTCATCTTATCGAAAATTTGATTGAGGACATGCAGATGTTGCTACCGCGAGATTTGCTTAATGCGAGCGTCATCTATCTAGAGGTATTAGACATACAAGCACCAGAAGAAAGGCTGGCTTCCAATGGTCAGCACCATGTCCCAAGCAGCATACTTCACAAAACTTAGCTATCTTTCTTTTTCTGAAGATAATGGGGGTGAAGGGACTATAAGGGGCTTAAAAGGAATTCGAGTAGTATTTAGAGAAAAACAGTGAGAAACTTGTCTAGTAATCGTTACTGTTATCTTCTCCCATTCATTTGATAGGGTTGGCCATTTAGAAGAATTATGGTTAATATAGGGGTATATGAATAATTAGGGAGGGAGTTTGTTAGGG
>JBBMEG010000015.1:1890509-1901595 GCA_037832605.1 Cyclanthera cordifolia | reverse complement strand
AATTGAAATTAATTTGAGAAGGACTTGATTGACAAGTTGGAACTCCCAACTAATCTTGTAATAAAAATATTTTAGTCAAAATGAATCAAGTTGACAAATAATGTCGGAACGTGGAATTACTATATTAATTAAATTCCTCCATTTTCACAATTCAATTTTAACAGCCTTTTATTTTAGTAATTGTTAATTCCAAGTGTTTTTTAAAGACATCTTTCTTACTTTTATTAATTTTTGGCTTCAAAATGAAATGTTGCCCTTTAAAATGTTGTTTTCAAACTTTAATAAAATAAAAATATTAAAAAATATAGAGGAGAATTTATATTATTTCATATGTCAACGACCGAGGGATTTTTTTAATCTCTTTAAAAAAAATTTAAAAAAAAAAAAACAAAAACAAAATAGAACTTGAATTCTTTAAATCAAATGTATTTCCTACTAAGTTATTTTAGATTCAAATGTATTTCTATTCCTCCAACTAGTAATTTTCTTATAAGAAAAAAAAGCTTATTCACAAAGTCAAGTTAGTACAACTAATATATTGAAACAGTGCATTAATAAGTAATTTGAGTATACTGAAAATCCCTCTTATTTATAATAGAAAAAGAAAATTTATTTTTAACAACAATATATATTTTACTTTGTAATTTAAAATAATTAGTAGAAACTATATACAAAGATAAGTTTTTTTTACTGTGATTATTACTTTTAAATACCTAAAATAAATATTCATTTTAAATATCCTTATAAAGAACAACCAAACAAGATTTTGGTTGTAATCATTATTTCGAAATGTTTAAAATAAATTATTATTCTAAATACTCATTAAAATCTCATTCTCATCTCAGCCTCATTAAATGTCATTCACATCATAAGTAATGAATATGAAAAATAAAAATAGATATATTCCAGGTCAGCATGGAAATATCCGATGTGGCAAACAAAAGACTTGGGTTGGACGCTTTCAACCTGAAAGAATAGATGGCTGAATGACGTCGTAAGGAAATTTTCAAACTCTAAACCACCAACAAACCTTTTTATACATACGTATATACTTACATATATACATACATACACACATATATATGTGTGTGTATATATTATAAACTCTTAATATACTATTTCAAATCTCATATTTCCTCTTTCTCATTTCAAACACCATGGCTGAAAGAAAAGAGCTTCAACTCCAAGGTCCCCGTCCCTCCGCCCTAAAAATCACCCGAGACTCACACAAGATCAAAAAGCCGCCTCTCCCGCTCCCGCCGAACCATCGTCCCGTAATAATCTACACCGTCTCCCCCAAGATCATCCATACAGATCCTACCGAGTTCAAGGACTTGGTCCAACGCCTCACCGGGCGCCTACCCGATGCCCCCGACAATCATGATCAAGCCCCATCAGAGACGATGTCGATGTTGATGAGTAGTAGTACGAGTACAATAGAACGAGGAGTCGAGAGGATTGGTCATTTTCCATCCGGGATATTATCGCCCACCCCGGGGTCGCTACCGCGGATTTCGCCGAATATCTTCAGTGTACCGCCTGCGGCTGCGGCCGATCTCAGCCCTCTTACCCGCTTCTTTCAAGACCTTAGCCCTATACCAAGTAATTTTTCATCTGATTTCTTCCAAAATTTTCCTGATAATTTCCATTGACTATTTTCTTAACTTCCATGATTAATTTTTGTTGGGTGTACATAAATTATATATCTTCAATCCACAACTTGGATCCTTCTTAATGATTTTCATTTTTCTTTTATTTGTTGTTTTCTTTCTTTTTCTTATTTGGTGGCTTTGAGAATGGGACATTATAAATTGTAGGAGCTTCTTTTTTTCTTTTTTCTTTTTTTTTGGTGCCCATTTTTTGTCACATATTCAAGAAATTAAAAAAAAAAACAAAAACAAAAAATCTCTCTTTAATTCATTTTAATTTTGCAATAATTCTATACAGATCACTCTAATTGTTCTTAGCAGCCATAATTTGTATTTAGCAGTTGGTTGTGTATTTCAGAGAGGAAGAGAAGAGAAAGAAACCTTTGACTTTTATTTATTATTTTTCTATTTCCATTTGGAGATAAAATTTCTAATACTAAAGTGGCGGAGAGAAAATTCAACTTAAGACAAATATTATTTAAAACTAATTGGATTTTAATTATCAATTGAGACATTAGGGTTTTATGAGATACATAATCTTGTTTTACCCTAAGAAATTATTTACCAAATTAAGAGAGGAGCAGCTTAAATAATTTATAAGATCACAAAAGGCTGCAGGCATAGTTTTTGAATGAGCTTGATTTAAAAGAAAAAACAACACAATAGAGCACAAGAATTTACGTGGAAAGACTCCAATAAATCGGAGAAAAAATCACGGACAGAAAGAACTTCTACTATGTGAAAAATTATCACAATCACACATAATTCTCTATAATTCTCTCCTTGACTAATTATATAAACACTCTCTTCAAAACTTATACTACTCACACTCTTTCCCGGAAGGAATTTAACTAGAGTGGCTTAAAGTGTTTCTGACTTGGGATGCTTTGAAACCAAAGTCACGTGCTCCTAGAGCACACCACTAATTACTTGTTTCTTTCCGTTGTTGGATAATTCCCTTTTAATATTTTGCCAAAAATCCAATGTTATGAATAATAATTATTTGTGTTTTTGGTATAAGTAAGGGTTAATAGAAATTTTTTTAAAGATGTTAATATTGAGTTGTATGATAACGATTATTGAGCAGTATAGCAATGATAATGATTATTGGTAAGTACAACCACAATGGTTACAGGGCAATACAATGATGAGAATTTTTTTTTTTTTTTTAGATTACACAAAAATTCGAATGGTAGATTCAAACCCGTGACTTCGTAGTCCTCGAACATACACTAATATCATTGAACTATTGGTCTTTTGGAACGATAATGGTTATTTGACACTACAGTGATTTATATAATATCCTGAATACTGAGTTTGATAATTGAAGCGTAGTTTGGTTCACTATTTTAGTTCTCTTTTTTTTTTTTTGTATATGAGCATACCTACAACTTGTGGGTTTTAAGAAGAGAATAAAATTAAGTATCAACTCTCATTTAATGTTAATACTCGGGGTGATTTAAATTTACGATCTTAGAAAAGGGGTTTATATTAATAGTTGATAATTAATTTATAGATAAAAGTAATACTTTATTTGTTTATTGTTTTGTTTTTCCGACAGTTTTAATTGTTTATTATTAGCAACCGATTGATTTGGTTTCTAATTCAATGTTGTTTTTTTAGATTACAAATAATTGAAATGGGAGACTCCCTATGTTGCTGAACTTTGTTCTATAATAACTAGTTAGAATAACAAATAAAAAATAAATTTTTTTATAGATGTCAAAGTTTAGAAAAAAAATTTTATATAACAAAAATTGATTAGATCACGTTAAGTTAATAGATCATTGGTTTTTTTTTTTTAATTTAATAATAATGGTAGGTGGTGAATTTGTATCTTGATGGACAACTTATACCAATTGAGTTATTGTTATCAACTAAAAATCTATAATTGATGTTGAATAACAAAAATATTATTCAAAACCGTCGTGTTAAAAAAAAAAAAAGAAGTTATTTTATGGTGTAAAGCATGCTTTGTTTTCGATAGTTATCGTTGAATAAAAAATATTTTTAGTTTTTTCCCAAGCTTTTAAAAATATATCTACATATGAACTAAATAAAGCATAACTCAACTGACATTAGAGATGTACTTATCTGTGGTTCGAATCTCACATCCCTAATTTATAACCTCAAAATATATATATATATATTTTTTCTTTTTTTTTATTTTATTTTTTTTTTAATTTATTTACCATGGTAGTAAGATGAATTACTTTTTACCCAGTATAGACAGAACAACTCACAAAATTTTAATCTTGGAAAGTAGATTTGTACAGGTTTTACCAACCCTCCTGGAAGATTAGAAAACAGCCAAGCTTCATTCTAGAATATGACTTTTTTGTGAGAAAAGGTGAATATTATGGCACCTAGATCAAATGACAATCATAAGACAATTCACATTTCTAATATTTCTATTATAATATAAAGTCTTTATAAAGTTAAATATCATTGATACAATGACACTTTCCCCCCACTTTTTGTATAGTTTCAAGTGGGAGTGGTTAATATCTTCCAAACCTCTTTTTGCATATTTAATTAAATAGATAAAAACCCAAATAAATGGTGAAAGAAAAACATGTCTCTTCACATTTGCTCCTCAAGGAAAAAATGAAATTTAAACACTACTTTAATTGCAGAATTAAGTCATTAAGACGCAATCATGACGCGTTTATAAGTTAACCCAAAAACTTCATTCATGTTAAAGTCAATATATATATATTAGCCAATTTCAAAGACAAAGAAGTTAAAGATCGAAGACCATTGCTGAATTTCACTTTAACTATTTATATTTGTGTTTTTTTAGGTCAATATATTTGAATATTTCAAGAATAAATTTAGTCTTGAGAATCTTGACAACAAGAAAATAGTTCAACTGGCATAAAGTATTGACCGAAGATTGTTTGTTTTAATGAATCATCCTACCTGAGTGATTGTTTGAACTAAAAAACTACAAGTTTTTCCTTTGAATTCTTACTTCATTCAAACTATCATTACCTTTTCTTTAATGTAAGAATCCTAATATCAAACAAGAAAACATGCAACAAACCTGTGGTTTCAATTCCTTTTAGTGGCTTGCAATCTTCCTGGCGCCATGGAGAAAGTCGGTTATTGATTCGGCTAACTAAATTGACTCTTAGGAGTCATCCACGCTGATTCTTCGAGGTCGAGATGCTCGCCAAGATGACTTCCTACATCTCGAAAATCATCCGGAAAAACAGGCCTGATATTGACCCTTGGTTTCTTTGATGGGAGTACAGGAAGGGAGGCTTCCCCTTTGAGCATCCTGGCAGCTTCTTTCACAGTTGGCCTCTTTTCATGATCCGGATGCACACATAAAAGCCCCACCATCAGCATTCTCTCCATTTCTACTATATTGTAATTCCCCATCAACGTTGAATCGGATGCTTCAATCAATTTCCCCACTTCCCATTGATCCCAAATCCAATCGACAAGCCCCGTCCCGTCTTCGTTTACGGGCCTCCTTCCTGATGCAACTTCAAGCATCACTACACCGAAGCTGTAAACATCGGTTTTGATTGTGGGAACACCGGAATAAACATATTCAGGTGCAAGATATCCCATCGTTCCAGCCGGTATAGTTGCTTCCCGTGTGATCGAGCTGTGTTCGTACACTTCTGCAAGACCAAAATCCCCGAGTTTGGCGTTGAACTCCGCATCAAGCATAATGTTGCAGGTCTTTACATCCCTGTGGATAATTTGGCACTCACATTCTTCATGAAGATATGTCAATGCAGAAGCAACACCAAGCACTATGGAAAACCTTTTCTTCCAAGGAAGAACAACTTGTGAATTGGAGCTCTTGTGAAGAAGTTTGGCAAGGCTTCCATTGGGCAAAAACTCATAAACAAGCACCAGTTCATCTGCCTCGCAGCACCATCCATGAAACTGAACTAAATTCTTGTGTCGTAAGCATCCCGCCATCGTCGCAAACTCCGTGGTGAATGGATTGCATAGATGATCGCTCCCCGTGCCTCGTTCGAATCGTTTAACCGCCACTTCTCTGCCTGACGAGAGAGACCCTTTGTAAACAGTTGCCGAACCACCTTCCCCAACAATTCTGTTTTGATGAAACCCCATTGTTGCCAACTTTATCTCCCCAAGAGACAATCTCATTGGAACTCTGTTCATCTCAACTTCACAGGCTTGCTGTCCTGCTCTGCCTCTACACGTTCTACCTCTCATCTTGTTCATCAAAACAAAACAAACAACACCAACAATAGAGCAGACAAATGCACCCAACCCAATGGCCATCTCCCAAATCATGTTCCTCCTACTTCGAGGGCCAACGAAACGGCTGCCATTGACACTCGAGTTCTGAGCAGAGCACATAAAACAATCCCCATCATTAATGGAATCAACAGGAGTGAAAGAAGGGACTAACCCAAAAGTGGTAAAGCGCCATTGAGCAACAATGTGAAGAGCAGAGCCATGTCCATTGGAAGCAGAGAATCCAACGTACATAAACTCCTTGAACTGTTTGGAAAGGTCAATCTGCGAAGCCAGAAGTGGATTAGCAGGGCGAATGTGGGAGTATCCAACCCAGACCTGGATGATCTTGGAGTCATCCCTGTACTCGATCCAAACAGTAACCTCCCTCCCATTTTTCAAAACAATGCCGATGGATCCAAAATCAACAGAGGTGAGAGAGGTGAGCGAGTCAACGTCGAGGCCGAGATGGTTGTCGTTGATGTCGCCGAGGATGGGGTCGAAATGGGTGTCGAATTCGATGGCGACGAAAGAGAAGGGGGAATTGGGAGAGGGGATTGGGAGGCCCATGTGGCCGGGAGAGCGGGTGAAGGAATTGGAATCGGAGGAAATGAGGAAGGCGATTCCGTCGGGGGAAGGGCAGAGAGGGGTGGGGACGACGGAGAGGGAGAATCGGGAGGAGAAAGAGGCGGCGGAGTTGGTGGTGGAATCAAGAAAGCGAATAGGGTTAGGGTAGAAGGCGGTGCCGGCGCCGGAGGAGGAGGAGGGGGGATTTGAAGGAAAGGGAAGGCAGGAGAGTTCTTGAGTGAGAAGAATGGCCGAGTTTCTGAGATGGGCGTCGCCGGAGAGGGTGAGGTTGGGCAAGAAAGAAAGGGAAAGAGGGGTGAAAATGGAGAGGATCAAGAACGAGGTGATGATCGGAGAAGAAGAAGAAGAATGCATGATAATCGGAAGAACACGGTGGTTCAGAATGCTTGATGAATTGAAAGAACTCGATCGAATTCCATAACGGCCCGCCGGCGAGCTTCTTTTCTTTGCCCGTCCGACTGTGTGACGGCAACCAAATTACTTCAATTTGTTTTCACCGTCAGCATGTTTTAGCATCGCAGCGTTTATTTACTTGAAGTTTCATTTGTTTAAGCTATATTTTCAACGAATAATTTTAAATTTCATTTCTACCTTTATTTATTTATTTTAAATAGCATTTCTACCACTAATTAATTTTTTGTTAAAATACAATTTGTATTATTGATATTTAAAAATAATAAATTCTTTTTTAAACAGGAGAATTTCGTAAAAATTACAAAACTACTGCAACGTAAAAAAAAATTAGAACGTTAAATCAACTTCTTAATATTACAAAATAACATACAACTATAGCTCACTTATTTGTATGCCTCGAAATACTTTAAGAATCGTATTCAAACATATTAAAATCTTCGTCTAACATTTTAACATTTTTCTCCAATATGAAATAACTCAACAATTTAGTGTATATTTAATGAAATTATAGCTATTTACTAAAATGTCATGAATTCAAATTCGAATCCAACCAATTCAATAGTTGCTATAGAACTCTTGAACACATTTCAATATTTTATAATCTTTTTATTTTTAAATAGCATGAATCTAAATTTAAATAGATGTTGGAAGTTTAGAAATATATAATTTACCTAAAAAGTGATATAACTTTACCTTTTATTTATTTTTATTGAGGTTACAATATTATGGGTGAGAACTTCTAAGATGCTAGTGTATTACTAACTTTAATGAACGTAAACCGAGGGGTTTTTTTTTAGTGAAATATAAATAGATGAGTTTCTTACATACAAGTGAAAAAAAATAAAATCACACTAGTATAATATTTGTTGAGAGCTCTTCAAAAAAAAAAAAAATACATGTTGAGGAGAACCATATACTATTATTAAACATAAACCACATACTACTAATTAATAAGAACATGGTTCTAATATGACTGCCAAAAATTCACCACTTCAAATGATAATTGAATTTAAAAAATATATACTTATTATTAGCAACATCACTTTTACTTTAGCATACACATACAGGGAGAAGTCATCGCCATAAGTAGTAAGCCTCGTATACGCCCATCGCCTACCTTCGAGAAGCCAATTCAAAGCTTTCTTGGCATTCTCAATTCTCAACTCTTCTTAATGGCTTCAAATGTTCATTCCTGCAATTGTATAAACATTCATCACCACAAAATTTAACTAAACCAGGAACAGAAAGTTAGTTGTGAAAATTTTGGTGACTGTCGCCATAGGTCGGCCTCATTGATCTAGGCCGTATTGGAGGTCCTAGATCTAAAACTCAGGAATAAACGTAACTGTGGAACTATTTATTGTCTTTTGGGTCTAGGCTTTAAGACAGGCACAGGTGCCTCGAGTGTGTAATGAGACAAAGTTGGCATTTGTGGTTATCGAAAAAAATGTTGATGACCAAGTAACATTATTGCAATGCAAAGTTTCTCTTACTTAGGAGCATAATGCTTGTTAAAACGGTATCCACCACGTATAGCTCTATCTTTACTACAAAATCTACTGGCGTCTATCCTTTACATTGGCCACCCTTTTCACTAATAACTCAGATAATAAGATAAGAAATTCGTACGAAATACTTTTCATTGGCGAATTAAACACCTCCATTGTCCCCAAAGACCAACTTATTTGGTTGAAACTACAGAATTCGAGGTATACTCCCTTGAACGTAGTCCGAGATCGTAAGAAGCACTTAAACTAGAGAATCTTAGGTCCCGAATACAGGGGAGGGTAGCTTTGATTTACAGGTTTCAAAAAAATTTGAACTCTTTAATAATGCAGGCTGATAGAGACACTAACATGAAGATAAGAACACATACCACTAAGATTCGTGCTTATAACATGAAGTTAATAAATTCGTTAAATTTTCAACCCAATTATTTCTTCCACAAGTGATCTCTTCTTCTCTACATTTCAATTTGAAGTGGAGTGCATGTTTGTCTTTATAGAAATGATGGATTTTTTTCAGTTCAATTTACGAGGACAAACATACACTTGGATTTGAATTGATGTCCTTCTATTGAATCCTCCCATCCTGGTTGTTGTTCGAAAGTCGAGGATTTTTTTTCTTCAAGTGCTCAGAGAGATGACAGAGATGGAAGATTGATTGATTGTTATCATGTTTTGTTTATTCAAATCAGGTTTTGAAGCTTTGATGAGCTCTTTCACTGTCCTAATTCTAAATAGAAAGTTCATGAACTGCATATAAAAAAAGAAACACTCCAAAAATGTAAACATGTTATTGCGGTCACCTGAGATAGGATGTCAATCAAGTTGAAGAAGAAGCCAATTCCGAAGCCTCCTTCTGCCTAAGATAATGATGCAAAATAGCTAGTTTTGCGGTCTCGAAGGCGAAGTAGCCGATAGCTGCAAAGCCAGCACTGTGAATAACTCTAGGACCCATCCCTCGGGTTAACCCGATCCACCCCTCTTCCTGCAGTATTTGCTTTATCGTTGCCGACACCCCACTGCGCATTGCAGCCTCCCCATGAAGTTGAGTCATTAACCTCGTCTTCACCACATCAAGAGGTGTTGTAAGAGTAGCCGATATAGCACCAGCCAATGCTCCACAACAAACACTCTGAAATGGTTCCAGATTGTTAGTCTCTGTCTTGCTTAGAACTGCAGCTTTCAAATACTCAAATGAAGAGTAACTCAAAACCCCAGCAGGTAAATTCCTAAGCAATGTAGCAAAATAGCCAGCATAAAGACCCATTATACCATCTTTCTCAAGAATCTGAATCAAAACCTCCCAAGATCTCCCTCCAGCTCCAACCTGCATTCTCTGAGTAATTAACTCTTTCGGCACCATTATAGCCGATGACATGATATTTCCCATAGCCCCAGCAATAGGAGGAATTAGCAAAGAAGGGCAATCGAATTTCGACAGAATCGACTTACCAAACTCGCATGTTCCAAAATAAACGGCGGAAGAAGCTGCAGAGCCGACGATTACAGCCGAAATACCCCGGTAAAACCCGACAATCCCGGTGGATTGGAAAGTCTTGACGACGGCGTCGAATGTATTCTTGTAAATCTCCGATGCCCCTTTCGCCTGGAGCCTGGTTTTGACTGTATCCAGTGGGAGGAGACACACGTAAGTAAACGCGCCGGCCATGGCTCCACCAGCGGCGCCGACGACTGCCCGTTCGAGGACGGTCAAGTTCTTCATAAGGGATTGGATTTTGGGGCTGTTTTTAGAGGAAGGCTTGAGCCTATTAGTGGATTTTGAGGTGAAAACTTTCTCGTCGGTGGATAAGGACAGTGAAGAAAATGGAAAGGGAGGGTACTGGAAGTGATTCCGATCATTGGAGGCTCTGTTACCGGCGAGAAGTGAATCGAAGCTGGAGAAAATAGTGGGGAATTCGAAAAGGGAAGGATAACAAACGGGATCCGGCGAAGGAAGGCCGAGCGCAGCGGAGAGTCTGGTTTCCATTGCTGAATGCCTCTCGAATTGGCGCTCTGGTCTCGCCGGAGATGGGGGAGAAGATCGGAGATGATATAAATAAACGATAAAACCCTTGATTAATTAATTCCATTTTGCTGGACAGTCAAAAACCATGCCGAAGTGGCCGACGAACAGCCTCGCAAAGTTATGACCTTCCGGTTCATGCCCTAATCATAAATAATTATTTATTTTATTAAAAATAAACTGTAGTTTTCCAAGGCTGGGCTGGCCCTGCTGAAATGAGTTGCTACTTTGGGCCGAAAATATGGACACTTCATCTATTGGGCCTTTAAGCTGGCCCGAAACTCTCGTTTAGTCGAATTTGGGCTTCCTTTTAATGGATCAAACTGATTGAAGTTTATAAAGCTGTCACTTTTTCTCTTTTCAAAGTGGCAAGATCGGTAATTTATACCTTCTCCACTTAACTTGGAATAAAACCATAGATTGACCTTAGACTCCTACCCAGTGATTAAGAAGGCATTATGAAACCTAACATTTATATGTTCCAACCATGATTATCTAGTATTAATATAAAGAAGAAGAAAAGCATGTGTTTTTACCAAAAATTATAGGACAAGGCTACACGTTAATATTTTTATTTTTATTTTTTAAATTGTCTAATAAATGATTTACTTATTCAAATTACATATTTCCTAATCGTCAATAAATTCAATTTTTCAAATGAGTTATTGCTACTTTAGCCC
>JBBMEG010000015.1:1803029-1879907 GCA_037832605.1 Cyclanthera cordifolia | reverse complement strand
AACTTTAAACAAATTTAACGAAACTTTAAACGAAATAAACATGTAATCTTACCTTTTGGAAGAGTGGTGGTGGTTTCTGGTGAAAGAGGTGGCGAAGAGGATGAGATTTTTTAGAGAATTTGGGAGAAAATTGAAGATTGAAACGGAGAAATGGAAAAGAAATGGCAATTTTTGCATTCTGTAATCGGGGGCAAATGCGACGGAATTAAGCTTCGTCGCCTTTGCCCACCAAAACTAATAACGTTAGGGCAAAGACGACGGAGAAAGCGGTGCAGTCGCCGAAGCCCAAACATTTTTTCGCCCAAAATTGGTTTTGGGGGGAATAATTGAGCAAAAGCGACGAAAACGCTTCTGTCGTCGCCTTTGCGCAATTTAAAACACTTGATTTACATCAAAGGCGACAGAGGAAGCATGTCCGTCGCCTTTTCTATGAGGGAAGACGACGAACAAGTGTTCCGTCGCCGTTGGTTTGAAACAAAGGCGACGCTTTGTTTTTCCGTCGCCTTAGAGTCTCAACAGCGCCAGAATTTTCTTCTGTCGTCGTTTTCCTCGTCGCCTTTAGGCTAAATTCTAGGTTGTTCGTTTTGAGTGTGATTGAGAAGATCTTCTAGAATGTGAGCTTGGTTTTTGGGTTAGAAGGTGTTTTGAAAGCTTGTTTTCAACGCTAGTTGCCAATTAATTTATAATTAAATATAATATTAATTTATTTCATAGAAACCAAACTTATTGCTAATAAAAATAAGGGTAAATTATAAATTTAATCATTATGATTTTATGAAAGGTAGAGTTTAGTCTCTATGGTTTGAAAATCTAGACTTTAGTTCTATGATTTGGAGAAATATAGAATTTAGTCCATATGATTTGGAAAAATATAGAATTTAGTCCCTATGGTTCGAGGAAATAGAATTTAGTTCCTGGTATATAAAATCTACAAAATAGTCCATGTTATTCGTAAATCATAGACAAATTAAGTAGGTAAATGTGATGTATGAATTATGTTTTTTTTTCAATTAATTACTTATCTCACGTTCTCATCATTAAACACAAAAATAACTAATTTTTACGTATTTTATTCACCAACAATTACGAATGACGAACTATTTTTTAGATTTTATTAAATCCTAGGGATTAAATCTAATTTTTTTAAATCATATGGATTAAATTTATAATTTACCTTAAAAATAAAATAAAAGAAGAAGAGTTAACCATTACACTAGCGATAAGAACACTTACGTTTATGATTTATTTGCAAGTAGTAATTTACTAAATTTAGACATTTTGGAAATATTTAAATATAAAAAAAAGTCAAAATTTAAAGATTAAAAATGGCATTCCATCAGTATTTTGATTAGAATTAATACATTAACATAAACGTTATTGCAAACAGAATTAAAAAAAAAAAAAATGAATGACATGTTGGAAATGATAGTTTTGACCTAGAAAGAACGAAAAACGAAGAAATGAAATTAATAGAATGTAAATAGTTATATTGTTGATGTGAATCATATCATTAAAAATTTGGATGCACTGTTTGAAACATGTCACATGTAAGCGTGTGGGTTTAGAAGAAAAAAAGAAAGTATACCCTAAGCCATTTAATTCCACGGTGTAACTCTCACGTGACAATTACTTCCTAAGTCGTGAAAAACCATAAGATAGGCATGCATATTAAATTTTAAATCAAAGAATATTATATAATATAAATAAAGTAAATGAAAAATATAAAAAAGAGTGGACAAAAAGCGAACAACCAGGTGTTTTTTTTTTAATTAAAATTCTAAACTTACTAAGGAGGTTTGTTTTGAGTCTTTATGGAAATTTTATAAACAAATTTTTATAATCACTCTTTAAAAATTTGTACAAACGAGTTATCATTACAATTTCTTCTTTATTATCATTCAAAATAACTTATCGTTTCTAAACACTCCCCAATTTAACAAACATTTTAATTAATAGGAGTAAACTTTTTTTTTTTTTTTTTTTGTAGCCTATTTTTGAAAATTTAGCCAACTTTTAACTACTATGGTCCTTTTTTTTAGAAGACCATCTTTGTTTTTGTTTTTTTTTTTTTTTTAAATTAATAATGGAACGAAAACATAACAAAATAATAAAACAACACAAAACTTGCTTACCTTATTGTCGAAGTACCATTATACAAATTATTTCTTATATTCAAATATATGTGTGTGTTATGAAATTGTAAACAACAATCAAAGAAACAAAAAAAGAAAACAAGAAATAACATGACACATTAAATTACGTGATTTATTAACGATATGTTAGCTAATCCATAGATAGAAAGGATAATGGTTTGATTAGAGAAAAATGAATATAAGAAAGTTGATTAAGAATTGCTATGATTTCATGAAGAGTTTATCTAATTCATTTTCATAAAAATTTCATAAAAATACTATTACAACAAATTGCCTCAATTACAATAAAACCCATATATATATATAAGTTCAATTATAATTTCGTAAAGGTTTGAGGAGACCCGCATCAGAACGTCGCCTTAGACTCCGACTTGTTGATTAAGCAACGAGGCTCCGACTAAATAATCATAAGACATCGTAGTTCAAAACATATGTAAACAATATAATTTAATAATGAATAGGTTATAGATTTAAAGATGGAGAAAAATAAAGGTAGGATTTGAAGTGTGTGCATGGTTGGGGTCAACAAATGAAAGGGATGGGATAGGGGGAGGTTTAAAGGGGTCCCTCCTCTCTTTGAAAATTTGGCTTCTTGTATGCAAAGGTAGCCTTTGGAAGCTGCCTGCCTGCCTGCCTTTTTTTATCTCTTTTTTAACGTTTTATATTTTGTTTATCGACATTCTTACTCTTCTTTGTCGCCACTTTTCACTTACTCTTGCTTTCCCTAATTGCTTAATATATATATAAACCCCACTTGACGTTTATGCCCCTAGTACTCTTTATACTCTCCCCTTTTATTTTATTTTTTATTTTTTTATTTTTATTTTTTTTGAATACGTAAGAGCTGGAGGATTTTAACCATAGATTTGATAGTCGATTTTATATTCAAGTGCCGATTGAACCATGTTTACTTTTGTTGATGCCAAAAAATGGTCAACTTGGATCAATGGTACAATTTGTTTACCAAGGACTAATTTGCCTGCAAAACGACAAAAATTAGGTACACATGTGTGGTGTGAGCCACATGGCCTCCGATGCCTAAGTCAGTAATGTATTTTAGGAGAGTTTAGAGAGAGCTTGAAAGCATGTGATTAGCTTACAAGAGGTTCTTAGCGCTCAGCTTGAACAGAAATGAGAATCGTTCTGACTCTTATAGCACCCGGTAGTGTAACCCTTGCAGCTCACCAATGGTGACTTAATGGTAAGTCGTTTGTAACAGCTGTCATTTAAGCCTGACATTAACCCAGTGTAACCCCTGACCGTTACACTTGAGAGGTGTAATGGTCTTATCTTGAGGGTAACTTGGACTCAGCCAACCTTTACAGGTCCTCACCTCCATGGTCGACCCTGTAAGGGTGTGGGCCTCCTCGGTGTAACTTGAAAGCATTACCCTTTAGGGGTGCAACGACCTAGGATGTTACTTGGACTCGATCGGCTCTTAGGGGAGCCCTGACCTCCACAGCTTTCCCCTTTAAGGGGGGGTGTTCGCCTCGATCGACCTAGAGGAGCTGGATTTGACATGGTCAGGGTTCCCACGACTGACTCCCCTAAGGGTGGTCATACTTCTCAGCGTGACTCCTGGCCATTATCGGCGGCATCCAGTTGTCACTTGGACTTGGTTGGCTCTTAGGGGAGCCCTGACCTCCACGGCTTTTCCCCCTTAGGGGGTGTTCGCCTTCGACATAACTTCTGGCCGTTATCGGTGGATCTTGTAGTTACTTGGACTCGGCCAGCTCTTAGGGTAGCCCTGACTTCCACAGCTTTCCCCCTTAGGGGGTGTTCACTTTCAACCGTCCCTTCAAGGATCGGTTTTGGACTCGGTCAATAATAACCTCCATGGTTTGCCCCTCTTAACGGGGTGTTCACTTTTGGCGTAACTCCTAGCCGTTATCAGCGGATCTAGTCGTTACTTGGACTCGGTCAACTCTCAAGGTAGTCCTAACCTCCACAGCTTTCCCACTATGGCGTGTTCGCCTTCCTTGGCCAACCCTCGGAGGGGCTGGACTTACTTGGCCCACCCTAGGGGGTCCTAACCGACTTTGGTTGACTTTTAGGGGGTCCTGACCTATTTTGGCCGACCCTTAGGAGGGGTTGGGGTAGTTTGGCAAACCCTCTGGGGGTCCAGATGGACTTGGCCGACCCCCTGGGGGTTGTGGCCTCCCTTGGCCAACTCTCGGGGCCTTTCGACATCCTTTAGCCGACCCCCGGGGTTTTCCGGCACCCCTTTGGCCGACCCGTGGGGCTCCCGACTTCATTTGGCCGACCCTCTAGGTCTTTCGACACCCTTTAGCTAATCTGCGAGGACGTACTCCCGACATCCTTTAGCCGACCCCCGGGGTCCCGGCCTTGTCCAAGTACTCCGAGATATTTTAGCCTATAACAACTTTGACATTAGTATATTTAATCCAATTATTGAAAGAATATGACAATAATTTTAAAGAGTATGACTAAGATATCACTAATAATGAGAAATTTCAACTCCTTACTTTGCCTGGCGAATCTAAACGATCATTTCGATACAATTAAAATTGTCTCTTATTTCTTGATTTTTCACCATCAAATCTTTTCATTTTAAGAAAATTTAGAGTAGATCACAAATTTTACAAATATAAAATAATTAGATAACCCATTTTTATTGTTAATCAATTTTATATATTTGTTTTCCATCCATTTAACTTAAAGTCATTAATTTTACTTAGATTAAAATTATCAAATACACTTAATTGAAATTATCAGTTCTCTGGACTAAATTGAAATCATTAGTATAATTTGATTGAACAAGTTTTTATTACCTTTAAATTGTTTACATCCATAATATAATTTTTTTAGTTAACCATGAAAATTTTCTTTACTTTACTGTGTTTGAATTATTCCTTTGATTTTTCTTTTGTGATAATAAAAAAATATAATTAATTTCCTACGAGTTTTCCTTACTTTACCGTATTTGAATTATTACTAGTGATGCATTGACATCTACTCGTTTTGTGATTCGAGTCTCCTTTGTATTACTCTGTGTATAAAGTTTGTGGTCTCCTCCCCTAATTCGTATTAAAAAAAAATCTACAAATTTTCTTGACATCCAAATATTTTAAGATCATGCGATATGTCTCGTGATATTAGTTGAGATGCGCGCAAACTGTCTTAGACAATCACGAAAAAAAAAAAAAATCGTAGATAACAAACAATACAATTAATAACTTGTTATTTGTCTTTATTTGATGAAAGGTCGAAAGCTATATTGATCTAATAAAATGTCATGGATATTGGGATCAGAATCCCTTATATATAGCTTTGGTTCTTTTCACAAGGAATTATTTATTACTTGCAAAACAAGTTTAAATGATGTTCCCACTAATCACGTGCTATTATTGCTTTTGGAATTTGTTCTCCAACAATGTAATTGAGCTTCACATTTTCTAAATTACAATTTTTTTTTTTAAGTCCATAAATCTTATATAAGATTTGTGTCAAAAAAACAAAATTGTATAAGATTATCCAACAAAAGCAATAGCTCAACGACATCCGTGTATGTTTAAAAATCATGAGATCACTGGTTCAAATATCTATAACTTTAATTGTTGTAATAAAAAAAAAAAAAAAAAAAAAAAAAACTTTTATAAGATTGAATTGTAATAACATGTATGAGGTCAAAGTAAGCCATAAAAACCAACCAAAGAATGAGTTTTGGAAACTCCGTAAGAAAATCATTTTACAAAGTACTTATCCCGATTAATCATTACTTAACACAATTATCAAAAATAACATTACACTTCAAGTATTTTACCATAATTCTAAACAGTAATACCAAAAAACTAGTAACAGTTGGAGATACTCACATTGTGGTCATTTGTCTCACATTGAAAATATGAGGATTCTTTAACATATTATAAGATAAGGTAAGTTACTCCTCTCCTAGTTTATTGGTTTCGAGATGAATGCTCATACTTTCTTATATGGTATAACCCAAGCGGGCAAAATACTCAAGCTTTCTCAAATATAGCGCCTTCTTGAGAGGGCACGTTGAAGAGTATGGTGAGCTACTCCTAACCTAGCCAATTGGTTTTGAAATGGGCATAACATCGATCATCCATCAACTTACTCAACTTACCACACTTCTTCATTCAATAATACTAATCACAAATTTGTACCCATTTAGGCCTTGACTCATAATATAACCATTCAAACATGCTGCACTTTTAAAGAAGTGCAGTGCCCTTAACAATTCATCATGCACTTTCAAATGAGTGAAACGCCCTTAGCAACTCACCTTGCACTCTCAATGAGTGAAACATCATTAGCAACTCACCTTGTACTCTCAAAAGAGTGAAACATTCTTTGCAACTCACCTGATGTACTCTCAAAAGAGTGAAATCTTACAATCGTGTAATATATACTATGAGAAATAAAAGCTTAGACACTTATTTTACTTCTCAATTTGTAAATTATTTGGATTAAAATGTGTTGTCGACTTGATTATGCGCATTTTGATCCCTTGAGTCCAAATCAAACACCCTCAATGAGTGATGTAAGGTACTTATTATCTTTTATTAATGATTTTTCTAGAAAAAATTACGTGCATTGCCTAAAAACTAAGGATCTAGCATTTGATAAATTTAACGAATGGAAGACCTTAGTTGAAAATCAAACATCCAAGAAAGTAAAGGACCTTATGACTGATAATGGACTAGACTTATGTAAAAAAGATTTTAATGATTACTATAAAACTCATGGGATTACAAGGCATAGGACATTTTGACATACACCTCAATAGAATGGCGTTGCTAAAAGATTGAATATAACCATTATGGATAGATTGAGGTGTCTTATTTCTGATTTTATGGTCCTTGAAAAAAAAAATCTTTGTTAAAAGCAATATCATATATTATATATATACTCTAAACAGATGCCCTCATACTTCATAAAAATTGTTAATTCCTAAAGAAAAGTAAACATCACATCCTCCCAATCTAGAAAACGCGTAAGGGTTATGGGGTCTATAAGATATTTTCACCAAAGCATAGGTAAACTCAAACCTTGAGTTGTAAAATGCATGTTTCTTGGGTTCATAGAAGGTGTGAAAGGTCTTATGTTATGACGTCTCATTGACAAAAGATGTGTCAATTCAAGGGATGTAACGTCCAAAAAAGATTTTATGTTCATGGCTTTACATCCCACCATCTAACCCTATTGTTTTGAAGTATGATGATAGTGAGCAGGAACCTTCAAGCAGCGAAGAAGAAGAGGAACAAGATGAACAATTAGAACTAAAAAGTTACGCACTAGCTCGGGATAGACATAGTATGACAATAGTTCCTCCATCCAGGTTTTCAGAAGCTGACTATATGTAAATCTGGCTTTGAATGTTACAAGTTACTTGGAAGACTAAAAACCTGCTATAAAGATGATGTCAACAACACTTCTACTTCTCACTTATTCAATCTATGAATGAGAAAATGAACTCTTAAGAAATAAACAACACTTGGAGGTTAGTTTCCTTACCAAATAGATTTAAACTTATATCTTGTAGGTGGATATATAAGATTAAAGAGAGTATTGTTGAGGCAAGTGTACCTAGATATAAATCTAGGTTAGTTGATAAAGGTTTTACTCAAAAAGCTGGCATTGATTACAATGAAATATTCTTCTGAGTTGTCAAACACGTCTCTATTAGAATTCTATTAATCTGAATAGATAAAAAAAAAAAAAATTGAATTAGATTAAATGGATGCCAAAAGAGCATTTCCATATGGCAGAAGACTATTTACATGAAACAATTGGGATGTGAAACTAAAGTGAAAGAACATCTTGATGTCATCTAAACAAAATCTCTATATAGTTTGAAGCAACCCCTAGGTGTTGATATCATAAATTGGATACTTAACGACTAAAATAGGTTTTAAAAGGAGCTCATTTGACGGTCGTGTATATATAAATATCACATCTTATGATTCTCATATGTACTTGCTTCTTTATGTGGATGATATGCTATTGGCTAGCAATTCAAAGAAGCTTTAAAGAAAGTAAAACGAATTCTAGGCATAAAAATAATTATAATAAAATTCGCCCTATTGTAATAAAATTCTAAGCAATGTGTCATAAAACGAAACATAAATGAATGTGTCATAAAAATACGCCCTATTGTAATAAAATTCTAAGCAAGTTTAACTTGTAGGAATATTTGATCCCTTACTTAACATTTTAAACTTTCAGTTAATAAGTCACCTAAAGAAGATGTCTATGACCACATTCAAACAATGGCAAATGTTTCTTATTCTCAAGTTGTAGGGAGCTTAATGTACTTAATGATATCTACTATTCCAGACTTCTCTTATACAGCGAGCTTAGTTAGCAAATACATGTCAAATTATGGTAAGAGACATTAGGAAGCAACCAAGTGGATAATTAGATATCTTAAAGGGTCTGTTAACTCTAAACTTCCGACAGAAAGAGCATTATCCTAATGAACTTTATAGTTTTGTTGATTTTGACTATGTAGGTGATTTACATGTGTAATTTTGCTCCTTCGTTTACATGTACTTTCTTGATGGTCTTTGCGGTGGACACTCTGTTTTGCTCAATCGTGTTCTCGTTGAGAGAAGTTCAAATTTCTCAAGGTTTTTACATTAAGGGGAAATGGAAACGACATTCAAAAGACTCTAAACAATCTAAGGGAAAACCCAAATCCAAAACCAAGTGTTGATACGAATCCAACCAACAACTTATTGTATTCTCATGAAGGAGCAAGTACAAGAAGCAAGAACAAGAAGCTTCTAGAGATTTTTAATTAAATTGCAGAATTTTAAATAATTGTTTTTCCAAAATTCTTATTTTGATCATTTTAATGTTCAAATTTTGTTAAACAATCTCATAATCGATAAAGACTTTTTAGATGAGTTTGTTAGATGTATTTAAAGCCAATCTACCCTTTTCCACAAAGTGCATTTAAGAGGTTTTTTAGATCTTTTGTATTCCAAGCCATGCACTAAATTTTGGTCTTAAAAATTGCTTGTAATACCTCAGTTTGGATAGATTATTGATATCAAAACTTGAATTTTCTTGACCCCATTTGGTGTTGTCTTTTTTTTTTCTTCAAATCTTGCTTTAGTTTTGAATGTAAAATCAATTCATTGGATTAGTCTTGATCAAACTAATTCTTGAGTGAGTTGTCTTAGGATCTAAGAGTGACCATCATAGATTTTAAGTGTGATCTAAGAGTTTTCATCATTCTAACTTAACTCTTTGTTGGAATCAAGTGTTGAGTTTTTCCATATTTGTGAGTTTTTACAAGAATCCTAGAAGGACTTCTATCTTTGTAAAACCAAGCAAAATTAGAGTTTATCAAGTGTACTATCTTCAATAAATTTTGTCATCCAAAGAAAAAGTGTTGGATCTTAAAAAGGAAACATATTGGAGAAAAGAAAGGAAATTAACCAGGAGAAGTATTTGTTGGTGAGAATTCCTTATCCTATTCTAATGTTCTTTCTACATCGGATGATATGGCAAATGAAAAGGGGTCTATACAGATATCCAAGATTGGGCATTGGACTCTGATTGATCATTACATGATTTTTGTCGAGTTACAGATATCCAAGATGGGTCAGTAAAGCTATTGAAAAATATAAGGTCTTTTGAGTTACAACAAAATTCAAAATTATGAGGGTGTATGTTCAAAAAAGATAATGTCATACCTATGTAGAGGATCCGTATAAGATAGTTATCCCCTAACAAAGTGGTATCAGAGTCATGCCCTTTCATAGTCTTTGTTGACCAAAAACTCTCTAAAAATTGATAGCAAAAAATGAGTTTAGTTATAAGTCAAAGCCGTAAAAGCAGAGTGCGGTACTCAAATGTAAATCGGTCAAATGACGTACATCTTAAGGGGAGGCCCATGGTACATTAGTCGAGAGAAGGATGTTGATGTTGCAACCAATTGTCTCAATTGGAAAAGAGAATGGAGTTTAAATGGGATGACAACCACGTTCATTTGTATGAGGCATTTTGTGTGAAACAAAAAATAAAGTCTCGAGAACAAGCAAAAAAATAGACAATATCACATCAATATAAAACATCGGAGGAAGATTAATTATCCGTCATACAACCTCTGTACAAATTCATGTATATTACACTTTTAATTTAAGGTTCATTTAATAATGCGTTGAATGAGTAAATACTATGTATGGTTGGCCAAGTATTAATTGAATTCTAGCGGATTTGAAATTTGAATAGTTGAAAAGTAAATAAACGGGAAAAGAAACAGTAAGGTTTGTGGGTATTTTGATGGCTGTATTCAGAAGAGGGAAAGTGATCCACTAGGAATTGGACAAAGAATGGGATGCCCTTCACAATTATTTGTGGGAATTTCATCAATTTAGATAAAAGGCTATTTTCTCATTTAATGCCCATAATTTCTTATTCTCTTTCTCAACCTAAAAATTACAAAATGCCATCATTATGTTACCTATTGTTTTTTCTTTTGTATGGATAATTATTTAGAGTGATAAATTATTTTTTATTTTTTATTTTTTGAGTACGAACAGGAGAAGGAACCACAAACATCGTGTAGAGGGAATTACTGCTCTCAAATAAATAAGAATCATATGACCATCATGTTGAACTAGATTATCGCCAAACGATAAAATCAACGCGCTATCCATATTTTTAGTGAAAAATTAATCTTTTGATTGGGAGGTTTTTAGTATAGATATTTATTAACCTATACTTATTTTGATGTTACATATTAATAATTGATATGCACTCCTTTTGTTTTGTTTCTTCCCAAAATACTTGCACATTAAAAAAATTATAAGAGGAAAAAAAAAAAATCTCATTTTCAAATTGAATGTTCTGTTTTTTTCTCCAAAAAAAGAATATATATTATTTTCATCTATCAATTTTTAATAGGTTAAAAAGACTTAATTTAGCCTTGAATGATCATAATAGTTGTGGTTTAGTTCTAGAACTTCATTAATAACAATTTAATTTGTTTACTTTACAATTTTATAACATTTTAAAAATAGTTTTTAGCATTTTAACAATTTGTAGCCTTTTAACTTTTGTAATTGTGCATGGAAAGAGTCAGTGATCCTTTGAGAACAATAATGTTATTTATGTAACGTTTGTTGTCTCTCTTCTCTAACTTGTACACAGAAAAAAAAAAAAAAAAAATATATATATATATATATATATATATATATATATATTATGGTTGTGCACCCTATATTTGTCTTGGAATACTTTTAAAGTGATTTATAACATTATTCATGCTAGCATGCATCATGATTTTTTTTTTTTTTAACTAATATATGAGGGGTTATGCTTGTGATAGAACAAACTTTTATCTTAATTGAGTTAAATTCATTTTTTTTAGATTCATTTTTTTCTAGCATGTACATATTTCGATTACATATACTAATTTTTAATTTTAACTATGTCTATCGGTGAGAAGATTCAAATAAAAAATTCTTTAAATTTTAATTATTAAGCTTCGCATCCTAGAAGAAATTGAAGAATAAATGTCGAGCCCTAACTGATATCTTTGAAAACAATGTCGCACAAGACCAACATCTATCCTAGTGACTTTGTCTTCCATGTCAGTATTAGACGATCGTCTCCTTAGATCATCAATGACAGTCGTCGTAAATCGACATTATTCATATCTCTTTACAGTCTTTGACCAACATCGTAGATCATTGACAATGGTTTTATTTTCCGTCATTAGAAATTAATAATGTCGACCCGTATGTTGATCGATATTGTTGTTTTCTAGTGACGAGCATTGTCGTCATTATTGATCTTCAAAGACAGTTTTTACTTGAACGACATTAAAACCATTTGTTATTAAATTTTTTTTTAAGGTTCTTTTTTTGGACGGTAATACACACAGTTTCTAACGAAAAAACAATATTAATATTGCTGCAAATATTATTAACAATGATAAAGATATTTAAGAATATTTAGCAAATTAGAAAAAAAAAAAAAAAAAAAAAAAAGAGGTACGCGAATACTTAATTCAAAGATATATAACCAAATTAACTAGAAAAATAAAATAAACAAAGAACTTTAAAATCTTAAATTAAAATGGAAAGGGTCAATCACGCATTGGTTTCGTTGTTTGGTGTCGATAAAGTTCAGTGAAACTTTGATTTCATTGTTTAGAGGTAATGTAGTTCAATATCACGGTCACGAGTTCAGTCTTAGAAATCGAAATTTATAATCTCCTCCTCTAATTTATACTAAAAAAAAAAAAAATCATCCCAAAATATAAGGAGTTAATTGGAATTAAAAATATTTTAAGTGATCCATTTAGGGTCACCATAAATGAAGAAATGTGTTATTTTCTTCATTAATGTGATTTTGAAGACCCTATCGTTGCTTGGACCTGCTACTTAATTAGGGAAGTTGTGAGTTCAAAAAAAAAAAAAAAAAAAAAAATTTATATATATATATATGTATGTATATATATGTATGTATATATATGTATGTATGTATATATATGTATGTATGTATGATATTTTTTCAATATATATTTACATTTTTAAAAAAAATATATCTACATTTGAGAATGATCTAAACTTTATAATTTTTTAAGTTTCCACAAATATATATATCCATAGTACATCAAATATTAAATTTCAAAATATCTTCAAACAATTCTAGATAGTGTATAATATTCTAAATATCTACTAATTAGATCGTAGATAATGTCTAATTAATATTCTAAATATTTACTAATATTCAAATACTAAATTAACAAATCTAGAGAATATCTCATATCGAGTTTAAGCATGTAAATATCAAATTGATACCAAATTTATTCCACACCTGATTCTACATCAATTGTCGATCACACCATCGAACGAAAAAAAATACTACAATAAGATTATGAAGTTATTGCACCTCACGAATCGCACAAATTTCATAAATCATCAAATTTTCGTGAACCATGCCACTAAACATAATATACCGTAGAAATGATACTTCATTTCACAACACGAATCGCGTAAATTTCACGAATTGTTAGACTGTCGTTGATCACGTCGCTAACTATAATATACCGCAACTATGATGTTAAGCATGCATCATACAAATTATGCATATTTCAAAAATCGTCAAATAACTTATGTGATAACACACACTATCTGATCTATTGTAACTTTCCCTAACGTAGAGAGATTGTGATGCCATGTTAAAGTTTGAAAAAGGTCTAAACCTTTTGCTTTTTCATTAGCTTTCCACAAATATATTTAGTATACAAAATATTAAATCTCAAAATTTATCGTAAGAAATCGTAGATAATGTTTAACTAATATTCTAAATATTGAAGATAGTGTCTAACCAATATGCTAAATATATATCTATTAATATTAAAATATTAAATCTTCTCAATGATATTTATTTATTTCACTTAGCTACCAAATTTGAGGATCAATTGTTAGCCCTATCATAAAATAAGTAGGATATGTTCCAAAAAATGGGATCAAAGCCCTATATGTCAACTTATATTTTGGAAATATCCTAAATAAGATCGTTAACCTCTCTAGAATCAGATTTTATTGAGATAGAAAGGATAGTGTCTAACAAACTCTCTAAAATGTGCCTTAAACTATCCTTAATCGTCAATCCTTCCATAATCTTAGCCAAAGAAATTTTGATACCGCCTTTAGAACCCAATTGGGTGGGCATTCCTGCGCAATCCTGAGCAATCAATCTCGTTCCACCTGTACGTTTGGCTGCCACCCAAGAACCATTGACATTAATATTCAATGATCCCGACGGAGTAGAACCCCGCCCTCCCTTGATGTGACACTGAGTGCTTCCTTGTCAAAGAAACATCTTCTTCTCGGTACCTAAAAACGGAAACAAAATTAGTCAAATAAGGGAAAACATAAAGCCAAACTTTAATTGTAAATTTGTAATCCTCAATCAAATGCTTATTCGTTTCTTTAGCGTTACCGCATAACGTGCAATAATTAGGTATATATATCCCTTTAAAGAGAATGTTAGCTTTAGAAGAGATCACATATTTGAGAATATTTTTAACACCAATTTGGATTTTAAAGGAATCCTCAACTTTCCAAAACGCCTTTCATAGGTTGGCCGTCAGAAAATCATCCGAGGATGAAGCCTCCTTAGAGCGACCTAAATTCATAGTCAATTGGAAGCACTTTTCACAATGAATATCTTGTTATAACTAAGGTTTCAGGTAATTTCAAACCGGGCTTATTACAACCATATGCTGCTTTGATTTGTGATTTCAAAGAATAGAGTCTAGCAAAATAAGCAAATCTCTTTTATTTTCCTCAACGACCAAGGGTATTATGATAGTTTTCTAATTTTCAACTCAAAAAGTTGTTGTCATCTAGACCCCCCACACCTCAGATTGTTCCAACAAGCACCAACAATTTCCTTGCATTGTTGATCTTTGACACAAATTCCTCAAAATGGAAAAAGCATTTACCAAATTTCTCATGTCAATTAATGTTATAAGTTTCCAATTTCAGAAGAATAGGGCGATAGTCATAATTCACCCAGTTCAAATTCTCGACCACCAGATCACGAAACAAATCACAGAAACCCACATTTGTTAAGAAATGGTCACGAACTTAAAAAAATATGATTCACTTGAGTCCACCTATTAGACCAAGTGAAACCATCCCCTAAAAAACCTAGGTCTACTAACCGGAGATTCTCACAAGTATCACGAAACAAATCCATACACAGGGAAGATCTCGAAGAACCATTTTTTCTTCAAGTTCATAAACATTCATTCAGGTCACCACCAATAAACTAAGGCAAAACATCATTATTCTCAAGCCGATAAAGTAAGTCACATATAAGATGTTTGTTCCCCCTTCAAGACACTCATATAGACAAGTAAAACGCCACGATCACCCCTCAGAGACCACTCCACAGTCAATATGGTTACAAGAATAAGAAAAATATGACACTTTCATATCATATCCTTCCAAAACAAACCAATACCACCACTTTTACCTCAAAATCTACAGTCAAACAAGAATCGAAACCAAATCTCACCTTCACACTTTCCATTCGTTTCTGACCACACTTAATTTCTGATAGAAACATAAAGTCGAGATTGGAGCAGCTCATGATTCCCTTCAGATCACTGAATGTCCTCGAGCTCTCCAAACCCCAGACATTCCAACATAGCGTTTTTATGAAGATCACTGAATATATTTAATAACTAGACCATTCGGGAGAGCTTTTGTTTTTTACACTAACACATGTGTATTTTCAGTAACCATTTTTCGTTTTGTCTTATCGCTCATTATGTGCCAAAATTAGATCACCTTCATGCACCACCTCATGATCGAAGTCAAACTCTATACGACCTCCTACTCAAAGCTACAACTGAAACCCCCTACGCTCTTCCCTTCAGCCAAATGCGATCCCCCCTAAATGACCCACATCGCCCTCCAACATCAGCTTTCTCTCCCTAGCCTAGTCGTGTACGGGCCCACTTCACCTTTATTATCATTTCTTTCCTATAACACCACTAATCTTTCTCCATTACATCTTCCCTTCTCCCAAAGCCATTACCGGTCGATCCTCTTCCCCAACTCTCACGCCCTCTCCCTTGTACACCCACCCTTTCACCTGAACCTTGAGATCCATCCATACCTTGAAAAAGCAACGTTTCCTTACGAACAAAGGTCGCTCACATCCAATTATCATAAGAAAAATCATTAGCAAAATCACAGTTTAAGTCTCCCTTCGAGCACTCCCTAAAAGAATGCCCCAACCGACCACAACAGAAGCAAAAATCAAGCAACTTCTCTTAAAGGCACTAAACCTCAACGTCATGTAAACGTTCTAATTTAAAACATGCCAAAATGGATAGATCAACTCTAACTTAACTCGGATTCTCATAACTGGTCTTGTCTAATCATTCTCAAATTCATTATCAATTTCAAGAACTCGACTCATATCATCCCAAAAGCTTGGCTATATTCAATGACTGACGATTAGTTGATACTTAGAGAATATGCACCTATAATAGACAATGAGAAAAGTATTTTATTTAATCAAAGGAGTATAAATTTAATAATATTACTTATGATTAAGTAATCAAAAACAATTTGAGATTCAAAATCTTTCCACCAATAAATGTTGTTAAATTAAAAAAAATAAAATTACATTTTACCAAATTTAAAAATAAGGGATTAACTAATATAAATTATTTTAAAATAAATGATAAAACTAATATAAAGAAAAAAATTATTTACTTAAATTATAATTTCTTTTTTGCTATAAGTATGTTAGTTGGTTTCCTGATATCTTCCTTTCCTTAATTTTGTTTTAACAAGGTGAAAATCAAATATCTATAGTCAACAATCCAACACTACTAATCAATAAAATTAATGTACACTTAATGACTAATAAATATTAAGTATTTTATTTAATCAAAGGAGTATAAATTTTAATCTATGTATATACACAAAATCTTTCCCATTAAAAATTAAATTTGTAATATTTTTTGAGTAAAAATTAAATATGCAATTGTCATTAAAAACAATGGTTTAACATTTCTTAAATTTTTTTCTTTTAAAGGAAACGTATAGCCAAATTCAAAAAATAATTATAAATATAATGATCTTAAAAAGAAAATGAACCAACCTACTGACATGAGTATTATAATGTATTTTCTTATAATAAATTTGTTTATAATATAAAATTAATGACTATATAAATATTTTAAAATTTGACTTAATAATTATTTCGTGAGATTAATATATCCACTATAATTATTTTTTTTAATTTAACATTTCTTAATGATTTTATCATTTCTAAATGTTTTTATTTATTTATCATTTCGAATGTTTTTTAATGTGTATTTTGTACAGATTTTCGAAGAACATTATTTAAGTGCAAGGACAAATTTTTCGATTATAAATTAATACAATGATTTAAATTTGGATTGTTTTGGCAGCTACTTTTTACCATTATTATATTTTCCCTACACTCGTCCCGTAAATACGGTGTTAAAAGAAAATTGCTAATTTAATCCAAATGATAATTGGTGTATGATTCTAATAAATTCAATAAAGTTAGAGTTTAATGCAATTTAAAAATTGAAACTTTAATTTTATAATTAAAAAAATATGAAATTTAGTCGGTATGATTTTAAAAAATAGAACCTAAAAAATAATTTATGCTATTTGTAAATCGTAGACGAATTAAGTACGTAGATGTAATCTTGTGGGTATGATGATGTGCTTTTTTATCCAATTAATTATATATCTAGCATTCTATCCCAACACAAAAATATTTTATTTCTACGTATATTATTTATCAATAATTATGAATAATTGACCTTTTATATATATATATATATATATATATATGTGTGTGTTTTATGAAAGTTCAAACTTTAAATTTTAATTTTTAAAATTATAAGATTGAAATATAGAATTCTCCGATCAAAAAAATTAAAATCTATATTTTTAAATAATAGATAATCTAAATTTATAATTAAGCTATATTTTTAATACCATTTTAGTTTTTGGTTTTCTTCTTTTCCGTCTTTGACTCTGTACTTTTACAAACTTCCGACTACGTCTTTTCTCTCTCTAAACTCCTTGTCTCTTCCGCCGGTTCTTGCTTTGCTCCGTCACCGGCGACTTATCTCACCTGACATTTCTCGCCGTCGGGTGCGGTAACTTCGCTACAAGGCATAATTTCTTGACGAGAATCTGCTTTATCCTCTGTATTTTGGTTCCTGCTTCTCATTTCGAGAGTTTAAGCCGAGGCTGTGACGATGTCTTTGAGTCAGTGTTTGAAATGGAGTTTGTAGGACTTCGGCTTCGAAGGCGCGTGACAGATCTACAAGGCTATTGGGGAAGAACGAGAGGGGAGGGAGCTGTGAGATTTTGTTTTTGTTTGCCAGTGAGTTCTAGAAAGAGAGAGGAAGCTTTACGGTGGGCCTGATGTGACCGTTGATGTTAGTGTACGGAAGATTTCGCCGCCGTATAGGATGACCGGAGAGCGGTGGAGTGATCAGAGCGGGTGGTGGCGCTTTGGCGATTTTTTCACATGGAATGGCAGATCCTTTTAGCTATGCAAATGCCGACCGTGATATCAAGCAGGTCTCCTTTCTCCTCTCTGTTTCCGCGTTTTATCTTCATCGGTCTGAGCTATATCTTTTCTTTGTTTCCCGACTTTCTTGCTTGGTTTTTTCTTAACAATCCGAAATTCTATTTTTCATCTACCGTCGTTAGCTGAATGTTCGGAACTATTGAGATGTTCTTGGTCAAAATTGAATCGAGGAAGAGAAAATGATTCATGATGTTTTCTCTGTACTGGACAATTTTAGCTTGTGCTCTCCATCTCTCTCTACATTGACTAAAATCTGTTAGATATACGAAGTCATAGATAGGTCTTTGGCGTTGAATTTTGATAGGCTGATAAAATACTTTCGGAATTGAGCTTTTCCGATTACCTTGGAGCCAGTAAAGAGGATTAATTTGAATCAAATCATGCTCTATGTTCAATTCCGATATTGATTTTACAGACTAAGCTACGTGCAATTTAGGGATGCTATATCGATTCTATTTTCATTCAATGAAAACATTGGCTGGTTAATTAACGTTTATCGATATATTTTACTTCAAAGACTACGAATACCTGAATATGTGGCCAAATAGTTAATTGGGGAGAGTTTATGGAGATCTTTTTATCTTCTTATACAATTCAGAGAATGATTGTCAAAAGTTTTGATCATTCTTTGTTGTTCTGTTTATTTTGGTCAGTTAACTGAGTGGGCCTGTTTTGTTCACTTTGTTATCTCCACTTTGAGATGAGAACAAAGAGCGTAAAGTAATCTGTGACTTCTTTCTTGCTGTTCGATCACTTAACATCCTTTAACTGTACTACATAATTATTCAGTACCTTTCTACAATTGCACACGGATGACTGTGGAAACACTTCTTTTGATTTTAGTTAGTACACTGGCATGATGTATAAATTGTTAGAAGTTACGATCTAAGTAGATCAAAACTGAATAATTGGATGGAATATGGAGGTTAAATTACCAATCAACCCAGAAGTTACGACGAGTTGAGTTACATTTAATTAAATCAACTAACACTCTCTCACTTGTAAATTAGGAAATTTGAGAATTGCCCAACTATTTTTTTTTTTGAAAACTAGGAAATCGAAGTTTTGCTCCACTATACTCGGGATAATCACGCTCGTGCCTAGGCCAGACACCGGAAGATATCGAAGGAATAGAGACACGATAGGTGTCTACAAATTAATATCACGAGTGAGTCTCAAACCTGGGACCTTTATGGGAGCATACCTTCAAAACTCAAGTCTTTGACCACCGCGCCACCTCTTGGGAATAGAATTACCTAACTATTACAAAAATAGAAATTATCAATCAAAGAATGCTGGGAATAAGAGAGACAAAACATGACAATTTATGTGGTTCATTAAGTATGTATTAACTAAGGAGTGAATTGTTTTATTAGGAGATTATGAATACAAAAATGTCGATTAAACATGGGCTGGAGTTTTAAGGGAGTTTTATTATGCACTTTCATAAAATCCTTTTACAGAATATGACCAAATACATAAAAGCACAAATACAAAAAACATTAATTCAATTACATATTTTGTTAGCTAGACCCTGCTCACAGACCGGGGCAGTGATACCCCACCAAAACAATAGAGGGTTTATCATAGTTCAAAGGTATTTCAACACCAACAAATGAAAATTAATATTAATGGAGGAACGAAACACATAAGGTTCAAAATCCTGGACCTCCTGCTTCTGATTTCATGTTGAATCGATAATATGGGAGAAAGATGAATTGTGTTATAATGATTACTGGAGTTAATACTGATTGACAAAGCTGTAAGAGTAACCTGGATGCCAATACTCTGTACTGACTACTAGTAATGTTCTGAAGCAAATCGAATCATGGTATTGCTAACTTGTGTGAGTTTTTTTTGAAACAGATGGTTTTTTAAAACAGATGGGCGATGTTATTTTTCTTGAATAATCTGTAATGGAACTTGTGACAACCTGCATTACTTAGAACTGACCTGTAACTGACCTGTGATGGATGGTTATGTGCATTATTAGCACTTAGTGCTCAAGGCTAAAGCCTAAAATTATTATCGTGGTTTCTTTCGATTCTTTTCTCCCCTCAAATTTAACTTGTTATTGTTTCAACCACTTTGTAAAGTTGAAACCAAATGCTTCCAGCCATATTTCTTAGTCTGCCATTGTTCAATATCCAACTCTGCTTATAATTTCAACATTTTCTTTGCGGCAGTTTCACAAAGTTGATTTCATCTTGCAGGCATTAATTGCTTTGAAGAAGGGTGCTCAACTGCTTAAATATGGTCGCAAAGGAAAGCCAAAGTTCTGTCCATTTAGACTTTCTAGTGTGAGTTTTGTTCCAAAAGTGATTTAATTAGTCTTATTTTTTCTGAAAGATTTTAATTAGTCTTATTTTTACGAAAATATTTTATTTAGTCTTGTAAATACAATCCCTTGGACATTTTTTATTTTGTGTTGTCAGTAACCAAACTAGCGCATTATTATTGATGAAAAATTGGTGGGATTACTTTATTAATTTTTATATTTATGAGTGTCTCGGCTAGCTTATGTGCACCTCGACTATTCGACGGGACATATTGTTTGACCCTACAACCTTTAGATGTCAAGGTTAGAAAATTATTCGCTAGGTAGGTGGTAGCCCCCATAAATTGAATACATAACTTCTTGGATCACTACAACCCCCTTTTAATTACTAGGCCAACCCACAATGGTGTACTTAATCATCTTTCTTTGCAATGCTTGTGCGTTACTGCTATTTAGCGACATTTAATTACTAAAAGTTGATAATATTTCCGTGCAAGAAACTAGGGACTAATTTTTCTGATTTCAATACTAGAACAAAATTGAAGAACATAATTTTTTTCATTTTATTTTTTAGCCGCCCATGGTAGTTCATGAATTACCCGATGAATTAGAATGTGATGCAGGGAAATTCTAATGTTCTTAACTGTTCTAATGATAAGATTCTTCCTTTCACAGTTCTTTGAACCTTGTAATACAAGAATGTAATTGGCATCATGGTTTTAGATAATTAGTTTATTATCTTAAACAAAGCCAGTTATGAACAGCTTCTGGCTGCATTTTGATGAAATCTTGCAACCAAGTATGATAATTAATAATTATTTGTGGTGCACATTTTGTTCTTTTGATTCTGCATGAGAGGTTGAAGCAGAAATGAATCTTAATGATTTTTTATAGATTTCATGTGGACGTACGCATATGGATAAGTTGGTTGTCAACTAAATATACATATGAGCATAAATATATGCACACTTACAATAACATTAAAAAACTTAAAGAAATTTGATATTATTTTGTGGCGCTGTCACTGTTGTGCTGGAGTTATCCTACAAGGTAGGTCTTTTTTAGATAGGATCCTACAACATGAGCTTAACTCAACTTACAATAAATAATCTCCATGACTTGACATGAGTTCGAATCCCCACACCACTAAATGTAGAGTATATGAAAAAAAAATCCTACAAGGTAGGTCTTTTTTAGATGGGGATCCTTCAAGGTAGGTCAACCATTTTGAAAAATATTTTGTTATTGGCTTGGTGCACATTTTTGTGAATGGAGTTTTATTTTTTCTGTAAATAACACGAGATAGAAATGTATGATGACTTATCTATCTTTTTCTCTGGGAAGGTTAATTTTGGTGGTTGGAGCAATGAAGTGCTTCAGTTTGAATTTTGAAATTTATCGTCTCTGTTTATATGTTACTTTTCTTTTCATTTTCTTATGTTTACAGTGGCTTGATAGTATTCTTGCATAATTACTTATTTATTTACTTTCTATTTTCAGGATGAATCTTCCTTGATCTGGATTTCAAGTAAAGGTGAAAGAAGTTTGAAGCTAGCTTCAATCTCACAAATTATTCCTGGTCAAAGAACGGTAAGATATTAATTTATTTGTTATCAATCTAATGCAGCTATATTCATTATTCTTCTTACTTAATGCAATTAGCACAGTTTAATGCTTTTGTTGATAATTATTTCACAATTCAGGCTGTCTTTGAAAGTTATCTTCGTCCAGAAAAGGACCACTTATCATTCTCTCTTATATACAACAACGGGAAGCGATCCCTCGATCTGGTTGGTCGCGAAGTTTTTTTCTCTATTTGTACTTAATAGTCATTATTTTTTTTATGGTCTTTTGATTCAATGGTACCGATAATACATTCTTGCTCCTTAGATTTGTAAGGATAAAGTTGAGGCAGAGGCTTGGATTGCGGGCCTGAAAGCTTTAATAGCATCTGGGCAAGGTGGACGTTCCAAGATCGATGGCTGGAGTGATGGAGGCCTCCATATTGATGTAAACTCTTTTTCATGGAAGCTTTTTAAAGCTCAAATTCTTTATAAAAAGAAAAAAAAGAAAGAAAAAATCAATTCAAAATGGAGATGCAGCTTCAAGAAAATGAAATCATGCTGCCACTACTATCCATGCACAGGGAAAATAACCTAAGATTTCTGAAGAAAAAAAATGAAGAGAAGAATAGGCATTGAGGCGATAATAAAACTGGGACATAGGAACTAAATCGTACCTCTGTGCTGTCTGCTTGCATTACCTTTGTCCCCATAATTTATTGATATTGATGTAAATTGTTATGTACTCATATCACGATGAACAATTTTAGAAGTTCATTTCGTGTAATTTTAATTTAATTGTCTGTTTTAACAAATCTGTTTTTAAAAGAACAAGTTTCCAGTTTTAAATCCCATTTTTATGCACTCAATAAATTACACACACTGTCAAAATGTTATGTTATAAGCAATATGCATAATTGTATATTGCGTGTAGCTTGGATTTCCTTGTGGAAAGCTGTTTAATACATGGTTTGCTGTTGTAATTTCAGGACAATTGTGAATTGACTTCAAATAGCCCAAGTGACAGTTCGCACAGTGTGAATAAAGATAACAGCTCTCCAGAAGTTTTTGTTAGTTTCAACGCAAATAAATATCTGAAGACTTCTCAACCTGAAAATTACATTGCAAACTCTGAAAGGTCTCATGTATCATTAAACCAAACAATCATGCATGTGAAGGGGTCTAGTTCTGATGTTATGCGAGTTAGCGTTTCAAGTGCTCCCAGCACCTCTAGTCATGGGTCTGCTCCAGATGATTGTGATGCTCTAGGTGATGTATACATATGGGGTGAGATTGTTGGTGACAATATTGTGAAGATTGGGGCTGAAAAAAATAGTAGTTACATGACCTTGAGGACAGATGTACTTCTGCCAAGACCTTTGGAGTCTAACATTATTCTAGACATACATCATATAGCCTGTGGGGTCAGGCATGCTGCTCTCGTAACAAGGCAAGGAGAAGTTTTTACATGGGGAGAGGAATCTGGAGGCCGACTTGGTCATGGTGTGGTGAAGGATGTAATTCAACCCCGTATGATTGAATCCTTGGCAGCTAGTAGTATTGATTTTGTTGCTTGTGGAGAGTTCCATACGTGTGCTGTTACAATGACTGGTGAACTTTACACATGGGGTGATGGTACCCACAATGCAGGGCTTCTTGGACATGGCAGTGATGTCAGCCATTGGATTCCAAAGAGAGTCTCTGGTCCGCTTGAAGGACTTCAAGTTGCTTCAGTGACATGTGGTCCGTGGCATTCAGCTTTGGTAACATCGATGGGTCAACTCTTCACATTTGGTGATGGAACATTTGGTGCACTGGGCCATGGAGACAGAGAAAATATTTCATATCCAAAAGAAGTTGAATCTTTATCAGGCCTGAGGACCATTGCTGTTGCATGCGGGGTGTGGCATACTGCTGCTGTAGTTGAAGTTATTGTGACACAATCTAGTGCCAGCATTTCATCAGGTAAACTATTTACTTGGGGTGATGGAGATAAAAATCGTCTGGGTCATGGAGATAAGGAACCCAAGCTTAAACCCACATGTGTGCCGGCATTAATTGATTATGATTTTCACAAAGTTGCTTGTGGTCACAGCATTACTGTTGGTTTGACCACTTCAGGACAAGTTTTCTCAATGGGAAGTACTGTTTATGGCCAACTTGGTAATCCCAGTGCAGATGGAAAGATGCCTATCTTGGTAGAGGATAAGCTTTTTGGGGAATCCATTGAAGAAGTTTCATGTGGTGCATATCACGTGGTCGTATTAACGTCCAAAAATGAGGTTTATACATGGGGAAAGGGTGCAAATGGAAGATTGGGCCATGGTGACATTGAGGATCGGAAGACACCGACTTTGGTAGAGGCTTTGAAGGACAGACATGTGAAATATATTGCGTGTGGTTCAAATTACACAGCTGCCATTTGTCTTCACAAATGGGTTTCTAGTGCTGAGCAGTCACAGTGCTCTGCTTGCAGACAGGCATTTGGATTTACACGAAAGAGACATAACTGTTATAATTGTGGACTTGTGCATTGCCACTCTTGCAGTTCAAGAAAAGCAATAAGAGCAGCCCTTGCACCTAATCCTGGGAAACCATATCGTGTATGTGATTCATGTTATGCAAAACTGATTAAGGCATCAGAAGCTAGTATTAACAATAGGAAAAATACTATGCCTCGCCTCTCAGGTGAGAACAAGGATAGGATTGACAAGAGTGATATGAGAATATCCAAGTCAGTTCCTTCCAATATGGATTTGATAAAGCAATTAGACAACAAAGCAGCTAAACAAGGAAAGAAGGCTGATACCTTCTCCCTTGTTCGATCCACTCAAGCACCTTCTCTATTACAGCTTAGAGATGTTGTATTCTCAACTGCTGTTGATCTGCGACGAACAGCTCCCAAACCAGTCCTCACGGCTTCTGGAGTAAGTTCTAGATCAGTGTCGCCTTTCTCAAGGAAATCAAGCCCTCCTCGATCCGCTACACCTGTTCCTACAGCATCAGGACTTTCCTTTTCCAAAAGTGTCACTGATGGTTTGAAGAAAACAAATGATCTTTTAAATCACGAAGTTCTAAAATTACGTTCACAGGTACCCATTCTTTGCCCTCGTCATTCCTTTTCCAACCACCCCTCCCCCAGCATAAATACAAGTGACAATCCATTTAAGAAAAGAAGATACCAAAACATCAAGTAATCTCTCACTCCGGAACCGAAGGGGGGTTGTTCTCATATTCTAATTGGTATGGATAAAAAAGAAGAATAGTCACAGAACTCTCTGAAAGAAATTTCTACTAAAACTTGTTCCTGTTCCTTTTGGCTGATGAAATTTGTAGCTATTTGGTGGATTTGGCTTTATGATTGAGTATGATTTTATCTTGATGTCTAACAATACAGGTTGAGAGCTTAAGGCAGAAATGTGAAGTCCAGGAACTGGAGCTTCAGAAATCTTTGAAGAAAACACGAGAAGCTATGACATTGGCTGCAGAAGAATCTGGGAAATCTAAAGCGGCCAAAGAAGTCATCAAGTTACTAACTGCTCAGGTCATTTTCTTTTGAATGCATTTACCCTATTCTACAAAGTTTGCAGTCTCTGGAGCTTCCGGTTGATCTTTGTTTGAGTTCAAAGAGAATAATGCATTAAATATTATTACAAACAATCATTTGGAAAATGTCACGCTGTCAAGTGTGTGGTTTTCGTGTCTGATGAATAAAATATTCACTCATAAAGAATTAACCCTTGGCTGTTGGTGTAGTTGAATGAACGATGAACGATGATGCATATAACCTAGAGCAATAAGAGGAAATGACATGGGCTTCTTATAGAAATATTCGCTATATTATTATTGTTTCTTTTCTTCCGCAATTCTATTCCCGAGATTTGTTTTTAAAATAAAACTTGTGTTTCTAATAGTAGATTATATTCTATAATTGTTCCAGCTTAAAGACATGGCTGAGAGGTTACCACATGGAGTATATGATGCTGAGAAAATGAGATCAGGTCATCTTTCAAATGGAATAGAGTCAAATGGCATCTACCATTTGAATATGAATGGGGAGCGTCATTCACGTTCGGATTCACTTAGCAGTTACTCCTGTGCATCTCCCACAGCATCCGATGCTGCAGGTTGGCAAGGAAGCTATGGCACAGCTCATTCATTCAGGGAGCTTTCTGGAGTGAGTGAAAGTACTCTGCAACAAGTTAGAACTGACATTCGAGATTCTAGACTGCCAAATAGTGGAGGGGCTCAGCCAATAAGCAGCAGTAGTTCATCAGTGACAGCTGTTGGAAAGGAGTCTGAGTCTGTACAAGATGGTGAAAGTAATTCTAGAGCCAAAACTTCTGCACTGGTTAATGCAACTCAAGTTGAGGCTGAATGGATTGAACAATATGAGCCTGGTGTATATATTACTCTTGTTGCTCTGCGGGATGGTACTCGGGATCTTAAACGTGTTCGCTTCAGGTGATGTTTCTCTTTGTTTCTTTTTAGGTTTCAGCATCTAGAAATACAGTGAATTTTGTCTCTTTGGTGCGTCTTGCATTTTGACTAGTTTCTAATTTAATTATTGAGTGAGCAATGCAACCCATGAGCTGAAGCTCCCTTATTTGAGAAATGAGTATTATTCAGGCTCTAGAAGATTATAAAAATGACCTCCATGATGTCTTAAACGTGTACATATTGCACATTTTTTGACAAACTTGAATAATACTAATTTCTGCTTTTTTTTTTTTTTTTTTACAATTTTGTACAATTATAATGCCCATAATAATACTCATCATGGATTATCTTAGTGGTCAATTAGAGCCTTTAGAATCATAAAGACCTTAGAGAAAATGAGTTCAATCTATAGTGTTCACTTATCTAGGAATTCATTTTCACGACTTTCCTTGACAGCCATATATAGTAGGGTCAGATAGTTATTATGTCAGATTAGTCAAGGTGTGTGTAAGATGATCCAAACATTTACAAATAATAATAATAAAAAAGACTGTTCATCATTGTGAAATGATAGGGCTGGGACTTATTAGAATAAGAAGCTTAAAAGTGCTGTTGTTATTAATGTGTATTATAATTGCATCTACAGCCGTAGAAGATTTGGAGAGCATCAAGCAGAAAATTGGTGGTCAGAGAATCGCGAAAAGGTATACGAGAGATATAATGTTCGAAGTTCGGACAAAGCTTCAGTTTCGGGACTGACTTCACATAGAGCAGATGATGCAGTTTCAATAGCTTCCCAGCAACTTTAGCAAAGGGGAAAAATGAATCCAATGCAGTCTTACTCCAAGGCATTTTATGTCAGTTAACAATACATGTGAGAGGGTCTTGAAGATGAGAAGAAAAAATGGTACAAAAAGGAAGTAGGATTCTTTGACCTTTGTTTATAAACTTCTTTCCTTCTAACCCTTCTCTCTCTCTCTCTCTCTCAAATTATTTTGTCCAATTTATTTATGGGTTGTCTACCCCTTACCCACCTGTTGAATCTTGTGTATATAAAAGCATCCATTAAGATTATAGCAGCCAAAGATCATTCTCTCTTTGTTTATCACTCATACGAGAAAATGCTGTAGATTTGAACGCGTAATCTCTCGGTCATCAGGTCACATACATCATGCCAATGGAGTTCGGGCTACCATCTTTTTTTCTAGACCATTTCTGAAAACAGAATTTGGTTCTTTGGCAGCTGTAAATGTTGTTGTCTTTGTCTTTGTCGTTTAATGGACTGAAGTTGAACATGTCAATTATCTTGGTTGACATAGCCACGAGCTCTTTTTTTAACCTTTTATGCACAGAAATCAGAAACTGTCTCCTTTGTGTTTTATCATCGTTATAATGCTGTCCATTCGCTCTTAACCTTCAAATCATATCCTAAAAGAAAGAAAAAAAAATATTGAGAAAAAATGCTGTCAAAATCACATCTATTTTCTTTCCATCCATTTAACTTTTGTTTTGAAGTTTGTAAATTTGTGTCGTGTAAAGTTCGTTTGAAGTCTTCACTTTGAAATAAGTAACCATTAATTTACTTTCCTTTCTCTTTGTATGTCATATTATTGAGTGATGTTGCTAATCCTCTAAATAAATACTTTTGTCAATTTTTTTTTAATAGAGAAACCAATATCATTGCTACAACCAATTCTGAGGATACATCCTCCAATACAAGAGAAAACGTGTGGGAAGAAAACCCCTAAGACTATGCTAGGCCCAATCCACAAATTGAGAAAATGACCAAAACATAGCCATAAAAAATACAAGTAGAAAAATTAAATCAAATGCTGATCTTGACAAATTTAGATTTTGAAAAATCCATTAAACCAACTTCATTCAAAATTTAGTTGACTTTTGAAATTTTTTGGAAGATAATCGTTTAAATATAAAAATCACTAACGAGTGTGATCATACTCAAGTGAAAAGAAGAAGATGTGATCGATTCGTTCCTTTAAACAACCTATCCTTCACCCACCTAGTATATCCTTTGGCCACTAATTCCATATTCGGATGCAATAATAACAAGATGAGTGGACAACCAACAAAACTAAAACCTTATATTACGAAAACCAACAAACCGACAAAATAACACAAAAAACTAGAAAGAAAAGCAAATAAATGAACCACCAAGCTTTAGAGAACAGATCATAACAACTAGATTTTTTGAAAATCGGGCCAAGTGCCAACTCGATCCATTTTAACCAATTTTTCAGAATCAATACTCAATCTTCCCTTTGACAAACGTGTCACAACTCTTTGGCTCCTCTAGAAGGCAACTTCACCTCCCCTATCTTTGAACTTCGAATAGCTACGGACAACAACTACATCATTAAAATGATGATATCTCATGGATCACAACATTAGATCTCTGGGCAAGAACCGAAAAGCAATCTGGTTGGACTGTTTATATCACACAAACCATGTCACTCGAAAAACCCACATGATCTCGTCTATGAATTCTAGAGAATCTTGCCACATGAGCATTTTAATAAATTTTAAGGATAAGCAGACTTCCTTCTTCACATAATCAAGGGTCAGTATCGACTTTTTTTTCATAATGCAGAGGGTTGGAGGTTGGTGAAAGGCTTGGTCTTCTGTCGTTTATGTGGTGTTGTTTCTATTAAGACGAGAAGATCTATATAGAGTTGTATCATTCATCTTCTCGAGTGAAGATTCGATTTTTGGGATTAATTGAGTTATTTTTCTCCAAAATATTGCTAGTTATTTGTTGCAATGATCTCTCTCTAGTTTTTAGGTTAAATTATGTTAGGTTTGGTTTTTAGTTCTTTCGTGGTCAAAATATTGCAAGCTCTCTTTGAATTAGTAAATAAAGTTTTTTTTAGTCAAAATACTATGGTTGTGTTTCAATCAGTCTATTTCTTCGTAAGTTTTTCCACTATCATTTTGTAGTTAGTCTCAAATTCAGTTAGTGAAGTTATGTTTTCTTTATTTAAAAAGAATAAAAAAAATTAAATTGGAAAGTAAAAAATTAAAATGTAAATTTCAAAATCTAACAGGAAAAATAATGTACATTATTTATTATTATTTTTAACTTTAGGGATCAAGAGATTATACCTAGCTAGTTTCACTAACCAGAAGTATCTATTAGAAACTCTATAAATGCATAAAGCTGGGAGGGTATTATATATTGGATAATTACTTTATTTAAGCTAAGATTATTATTACTATTTTTTTTTGTAATTAAAAAAAAAAATTAGAGATTCAACTTTTGTTGACAATATAATAATTATTTTTTGTTGTGTTTTTAAAAATAATGATTGCAATAAAAAAACTTGCTTTTAATAATTTTTAAAATAATGATTGTAATAAAAAACTTGTTTAAATGCAATTTTAAGAGTATTTATAATACAAATTTATTATGAATATTTATAAGTATTGATTGCAGTCAAAATTTTGTTTAGTTGTAGTTTTAAAAAGTATTTAGAATGATAATTTATTTTGAGTATTTAGATGCAACGATTGAAGTCAAAATTTTTTTAAATCTAATTTTTAAGAGTATTTAGAATAAAAATTTATTTTGAATATTTAAAAATAATGATGGCAATAAAAAATTTATTTGCATGTAATTTGTTTTTAGGAAAATTCAATAAATATTATTTCTAAAAATTCAGTCAAAAAATCAGTAAATTTAATCCTATCTATAAAAAAAAAAAAAAAAACATAAACTGAATGTCGCGTAACACCTACGGTGAGGTGTCGCGTATTGGATCCCAATTTGTTTGGGGGAGCTTTGCCTTGTTTACTCGAAATCAACATTCAACAACAACGCAGCTCGAAATCAATCGTCCATTTAGGGTTTTAGCAAATCTCGAAATTCTGCGTAAAGGTCAAATTCATTTGTCTCCGGATCCCTAGATCGCGCATTTCTTTTGTCTTCTGCCTCTCCTGGAGCTCTAATTTTGGAAAACGACAGCATTTATGGCGGATGGTTATTGGAATCGGCAGCAGCCTCTGCTTCCTTCGCCAGGCATCCTTAAACGACCTCGTACTGAATATGGTATGCCCATTCGTTGAATTTGTTGCTCATTGAAAACCTCTCTTTGAAGTTCGGTTTCTTTTCTTGAATTCGAAAGTATTCTCGTTGTGTATGATGGGTTTCAGCAGGTTTGGTAGTGAATTTTCATGGGTTTAATCCCATTAAAGTTACTGGGAAACTAATGAAACCGTTTTTTTTTTGAATTGTTTGTGTTGATTTGTTAAGTTCATTGTGAATAATCAGTGTTCAGAAAGAGATAAAATTCAGGTTTATTCTGATAAACTTGTTGTTCAAAATTCCTCGTGAGACACGGGATATCGAAAAAACTTGATGGCCCAGTGCACTTCATCTGATAGTTGAGAAATGAGATTAGGCAATTTTCCCTTTTTGGTTCCAACGGTGGATGTGCAAGCCAAATTCTTTAAATAGCAGTATAAGGGTCTTATAAAAGGTTTAAATGTTCATGTCATTGACTGAGATCGGTTTGTAACGCCCTTAATTTTACCGTACGAAAGTCAATTTTGGAAATTTTACTTCATACTTTAAAACTTTTACAGAATCCTAGGAGGCTGAAAAAAAACTTTATAAGCCATTCATTCAACTTTCAAAATCTCAAGGAAGAAATCATCCGAATAAATCTCAATTGTGCTAAGGGTAGCTGGTTTGTTATTCTATATATGTATGCTATAGTGCTATACCTTAATGGAGAAATCCAGACTTGACAATCTTTTCATCTTCACTATTGGAGAAAGTTCATACTCACTAAATAAAAGATTGCTCTATGTTAACACTGAACACAGTGTTCGGGTGAGTATCCTGAAGATATTGTAGGGATCCTATTGTGTCGCGGTAAAATTATGGGTCACTGACTCACTCATAAGGTCCCCTTCATGTTGCAAAAGCTGCTGCCCTGCAATCATAGAACTTATAGCTGACTTAATATGTGGAAGCTTTAGACGGGATAACAGGTCCCAAACATAATGTGTCTGAGACATAGTAATGAGGGAGTAGAAACATGTATGCTAAGAAAATAATGAAGGGATCCTAAACCTTTGAGGGAAAATATTGAGTGCAACTTCTGATTGACCATCTGCAAGTTTTGGACCCATTAATAATAAGATCATCAACATAAATACAAAACCCTGATCTGTGTGAGAAATATAAAGGGAGTGGTTTGCTTGGGATTGATTGAATTTCCACTGAAGAATTACCATTTGAATTACCATTTGTTAACTCTTCGTACCAAGCGCAGAGAGCTTGCTTGAAGACATAAATTGCCTTAATCGATTTGCACATGTGTTTGGAATTGAATGTTTTCTTAGCTGACAGGTTGAGGAACATAAACATCATTTTTTAGCGTGTCGTGGAGAAAAAGCATTTGAGACATCCACTTATCGGATTGCCAATTCCAAGTGAGAGCCAAAATGAGAACTAAACAGATTGTAGTAGGCTTGATTTACCTTCTGACACTCCTCTTAATCTAAGGCACCCATTTGGTGCCTACAATTTGCTTAAGGAAGGAGCATGAACTAAGGACTATGTTTCTGACCCTATGAAGTATTAGGCTTGGCTATATTTGCCTTAACATGACTTTTCATAGGATGGGTATTAGTGGGGGGGGGGGGAACAGTCGGGTGTGGAGGTTCTTGAGATGGTGAGTTTGTGAAAGGCAGGTTGATGCAGTAGGAGGGGCTGGTGGTGAAGCCGTGAAGGTGGATAAGTAGTTGTGGTGTGGGAGTTAGAGGTCAGGACATTAGAGATAAGACAAGGTTTAGCAGTAAGAGATTGCATAGGAAGCCAATTTTTGGACTGAGGCACAGAGAAATAAAGGCAAGGGTTGTTCAGGTAGACAAAAAAAAAGACTTGATATGGAAATTCCGGTGTTTTCAAAGCGCAAGGCGCAATCAAGGCGACATTGTCCTTGATCGCCTTAAGGCGAGAGGCGATAGAAAGGCGAGGCTCGAAATTCCGGTGTTTTCAAAGCGCAAGGCGCAGTGCAAGGCGACATTGTCCTTGATCGCCTTAAGGCGAGAGGCGATAGAAAGGCGAGGCTTGAGTGAAGCAAGGCGCAATGAATAAAAGCATTATTTATAAATAGAATATAGAAATATTCTTATTCTCATAAGAATTGAAATTCTTGTAAAATATTACTAAATGGCAAAAAAAATACAAAAGAAGATACATCAAGGATCAACAAAAATAAACATTTGTTTCATGTATATAAATCATCCTCCTCGTCATCTAAATCTAAGGTATCATCCAGTGCTTCACACTGAACATTTTCCTCTTCAATACCCAACTCTTCTTCATCCTCATCGTCATCATCACTAACCACTTGAAGTACATTGCTTCGATGTCTTGAAGTTGTGGCACTGATAGTTACAGATGACTTTCCTTTTGATCTAGTGTATATTATGGGTTTATTAACCCCACTAGCACGAGCTACACTTCCCCATGTCAAGTCATTGTCATAAAAAACAAGCTCATCATCAACTGTTGCTTCTACATTTTCTTCTTCCAGAGTTCCAACCAACCATTCATTACTATCATCAATATGATCCAAAGTAATTGGATCAAGTTGGTCTTTTAGATCAAGACGCTCTTTAAGCGATTGATTGTATTTTACAAAAATCAAATCATTTAAACGCTTTTGATTTAGCCTATTCCTTTTCTTCGAATGAATCTACAAAAAAAAAAAAATTTATTCAAAAAGAAAACTTTGAAATCTTAAATTAATAATTAAAAAAATATTTGAACAAACTGCTTGCATGTTCAAAAACACTCCAATTACGTTCACATCCTTGCTGGTTAGACTAAGCACTCTCGTGACCAACTTTTGTAAAATTAAAGTACTATCGTCATAAAGAGCCCACCACGATGCTATTCACATAATACCAATTGCTTCGAAGTTAAATTTTAAGATTTTGGAAATTCAAAGTAAAAATAGACCGAATAATGAAGTTACCTGGTGTCTTTACTTTCCTTGTATTGATTGCTAAATCAATACCGAACATGCCTCTAGCTACAGAATACAACTCCAATTCGACCTTGCATCGATTTTGATCACTAGTCGATGCTATCAAAAGTTGCACAAGTTTAAGCAATCCACTCATAATTTCCACATCTTGAAGAATAGCATCTTTATGGTCATAGAAGAAAGTTGGATTTAAGTAACATCCCGCTGCATGTAAGGAGCGATGAAGTTGACAATCCCACCTTCTATCGATAATATCCCAAATTGGCTTATATTTCACTTCATTATCATTGAACCCGTTTTTAATAGCCTCTTTTGCTCTGTCCATTGCTTCATAAATATATCCCATTGCAGGTTTATCGCAATCTACAAGTCTCAACACACGGACTAAGGGTCCTGATGCCTTTAAAGTAAAAACTACAGAGTTCCTTAAGGCATTAAAATGGTCTCAGTTGCTCTTTTACCTTTGGGATATTTTTGCCCATTTACTAGTTGTCCATTTCTCAGAAAGAAACATTTTTCTCAAATTGGCTTTATTCTTATGAATGCTTGATAATGTCAAATATGAGGTTGCAAAGCGAGTGACAGCCGGTCTAACTAGCTCATGTTCATTAGTGAATTCCCTCATCATATTCAATACGTACAAGTGATTATATATAAATCCACCGAGTGCCACTGCTTTTTTAAGACAATTCTTAATTTGTCCAATTTTTCCCAATGTCTTCTAAGATCAAATCTAGACAATCAGCAGCGCACGATGTCCAATATAGATAAAGTCGTTTAGCTTCTAATAACTTACCAGTAAGGACATAATTTGAAGCATTATCAGTAACCACTTGGATTACATTTTCCTCTCCAATTTTCTTGACCATTTTATCCAAGAGTTCAAATAAATTTTCTCCAGTTTTGATGCACGACGATGCATCGATATATTCCACAAACATAGTTTCAGCACTAGAATGAACTAAAAAGTTAATTAAAGTCCTATCCCTTCTATCTGTCCATCCATCTAACATCAGTGAACATCCATTTATTTTCCATTCAACTTCATTGTTATTCAATAATTTTTTTATGAATTGTACTTCCTTGTTTAAGTACGTTACTCTAGCCTCGTGATAGGATGGAGGTTTTGAACCTGGACCAAATTGACCAATGGCTTCTAACATTACCTGAAAACTTCTCAATTGATTGATAATGTTTGTGAAGGCCGAAGAACCAAGAGATCGGTACTTGAAGCGTACCTCATTCCGTTCCCTTTCTGATTTTGGGTGAATGGGTGTGAAGGCATGCACCATTGCTTTGACCTTTGATGCTTCATCTGTCACCTGTTCTCTAGGTGTTTCAACTTGAGACTTGAAGGATTCACATTTTGCAGGATCGGCCATTTGAGAGACGTTTTGATTTGTGAAGGAATTGTATGATTTGGCTGATTAACAATACAAAAGTCCATTTTATTGTGTTGATTCTGGAATAGACTTGATTTTTGTTTGTTAGCAGTTTTCCTTGTTTTGTATATCTTTCTTTTAATTTGGAAATGGAATCCAAATGGAATTATGCCCTGCTTCTGTCCGCAGAACTTCCATCCTCTGGATTGCCTACTGGCCATGATATGCATGGTTATTTAGCAACTGATGATCGTGGTGGTCCTCGGTCTGTAAAAGATACACAAACAATTGGATCAGCTTATGATCGTTATCTCCAAACTGAGGTATGACGAAATCTACCTTTATTTTCTCTTCTTTCCTTGCAATTTTGAGTTCTGAAAACTTGTCATAATTGCTTCTGAAGCAACTTTCTTCTATTACTTCCGGAGAAGTATATACAATTGGCGAAATGGGGATGGGAAGGCCTGTTGCAAACAGAATGCCAGTTGGGAGTAGAATGCCTGGGCCTTTAATACCTGATCCGGTTGTTATGAGTCGTCCTCCTGCAGTTTCTCCCGACCTTGCACCAAATGGTAGAAATATTGAATTTGGTAATCGTCTTCCTCTAGATTTAATTCACAGGCCCGGACGTGAAACTGTGCCTCTTCCTCCTGATGCCTCCAACACTTTATATGTTGAAGGTCTTCCATCAGATAGTTCGAGAAGAGAAGTAGCTCGTATCCTTTTTTTTTTTTCCAGTGGTGATGCCACTGCAAAACTATTTCGATTTTTTTCTATCCCTTCTCACTTATTTACTTGAAGAAATGCATTCCTTTACCTTGATGTAGATATTTTCCGCCCCTTTGTGGGATATAAAGATTTGAGACTTGTGACCAAAGAACCCAAACATGTAATAGATCATTATTAGTAACTGTTGTTTGTTTTTTTTAAAATATAAATTTCTCTTGTTACCTCCTCTGCTTGCCTAGCCGTTACTTTGTTTTTAATGTCAAATTTTGTTTCTGAATATAGCGTGGTGGTGGAGACCACCCTCTTACATTATGTTTTGTGGATTTTGCAAATCCAGCCTGTGCAGCAACTGCCATGAGTGCATTGCAAGGTGAAGTACATTCACATTTCTTCCTTATGGCTTTTGCAATTTTTATTGAAGCAATATTTTCCTCTTGCAGTTTTTATAGATCGGCTTTAAAAAAAAAAAAAAAAACATTATTTTGAGGGTTGGCGGTTTGGAATCTGTAACCCAGAAAAGATTGTAATTGAACTAATAGTACAGTATTATTTTCTTTGGAATAATTATCATCATCTTTATACAAGGTTGAACTTGTATTTGCATGGATATTATGTGTTTTGAAGGGTGATATGAGTTTTTTGACCTCTATCTAACTCGGGTAAAGTCGAGCAAAGTTTCGATTTTCCGATTTCCAAAAGAAAAAAACTTCTGTCTAACCTGTTTCTCTTTGGTAAGCCTAATCATGCCTCTTTATCTCGCCTCCTGAGCTAAGCCTCCTCTTGCCCCAGAAAGGGGGAGGGGGAGAGGAGAGGTTCTCTACATTGGTGATGCATTGTTCCCTCACCAACTCAGGGATTTCCTCTCATTGTTGTCGTCTTCTCTAGCATTTCACTTTCCCTCTAGGCTCTCGAATCTTGAATCTGCGGCAGCCTCCCAATGACGTAAGGTCATTTTCTCTCGTCCATACAACCTACTTGCTTCGTTTTCTCCTCCTCTCTTCATCTCTCCTCCTCAGGCACCAATCCTTGGGTATCGGTGGGGAATCTCAAATCTGTTTATGGAATGTTCCATAGAGGAACTTTCTTGTCTAGATTTGAGTATGATGGAAGTTTGACATGTAAACGAGATCAGAGAACCTTCAGTCTACACTGGCAATATAAGCTCCACTGGCAATATAAGTAACTGACGACATACTATCGTTATCACTCTCCATCCAAAAGCCCATGCTCATGAGAAGACCATCAACCTTAGTGTCCATTGACTTGTTTTTTCTGGCTTCGACGAGTAACTCTCCACTGGCAATATAAGTAACTCTCCACTGGCAATATAAGTAACTGACGACATACTATCGTTATCACTCCCCATCCTAAAGCCCGTGGTCATGAGAAGACCATCAACCTTAGTGTCCATTGACTTGTTTTTTCTGGCTTCGACGAAAAGCTTCACTGGTGCTATCTTCTGTGTTGATGCATCTGATAAACAATGACTACACCGGGAACCTTCCAGCGGATCATCTTCGGCGAACTTTTGACTTTTCTTTCTTCACTACACTCAATCTGCACCGACTATCAATTTTTGGGCATTTACTTTAGCATTTAACTGGTGCCTTCACTCTTCACCAAAGATATCGACACTCGAGGCCTCACCGAGTTTCTTTCTCTCTAATGGTATACCTATTTGTTTCAACGGTGTTGGGATTGTATTTTTCTATTTTCTCAAGTCTTGCTTACTGTATTTTGGCCTAATTTGGTGGCTCTCTCCCCCATGCTCTTCTCATTTGCTCTCTCTTAGTTTCAATAGATTTATTTGTGGCTATGCGTCTTTTGGTTCACGTTCTTGCTTAGGAGTTCTTGACAACTTGGGAGTTTTGGTTGGAGTTGGAAAACTTATTTGGTCTATGTCGATGTTGTTGATGATCCCATGTTGGGAAGTGAGAAGACCTTCTAGCAATATATAAGATAGGTAAACTACTCTCATCACCAATTGGTTTTGAGATGGATGCCCATATTACCTCTTTGATATTAGAGTATAAACTCAAATGGTAATTCGGTCCAATAAAAGTGAAGTTGTGATTGGTGAATCCAATAGTGGCACAATCTTGAGAGGCATGTTGATGATGCCACATTAGAATGTGAGGATACCTTCTAGCAATATATAAGATAGGTGCGTTACTCCTCTCCTTACGAATTGATTTTGAGATGAATGTGCATACTATCTAATATAGGGATTGATTTTAGAGTTTCAAGACGATTGCTTTATTTATTTATTTAGTTTTCCTTTATTTATTAGCTTTTATCTTTTTATTTTTACAAGAGTAGTAGTTTTTATGATTCCAGCTTTTATGACCTACTCTTGTAATCTCAGCTTATTAATGAAATTTTATTTCCTATTATAGACATCTAGGTGACGTTTGATTCAATTTTCTGGTATACATGGTTTCACCATTCATGAGACAACTAGTTTATAATTAAGCTTTGTTGAAAGAGTTCGCGATAGAAATGCTAAAAAATTGTCTGATCTGTGCAGGTTATAAAATGGACGAACAAGATCCGGAATCTAACTACTTGAAACTGCAGTTCTCACGACATCCTGGTCCGAGGTCGGGTTCTGGATTTGGCGGAAAAAGGTGAATAAGCCTAAGAGACAGGATTATGAATTTAAATGTGAGACTTTCTTCTGGTGCACATTTTACTAGCTGCCTGCTTGTGCCACCATTATATGTTTAGAGTTGCTGTTAAGATAGAGAGAACTTGTAGACAACCTCACCACTGAATATTTAAACTTTGCATGTAAATTTAAGGAGATTAGATTCTGAGGGTTTCTGTAGTTAACTGTGCAATTGAATTTCATGTAGAACCATGTCAGTGGTTCAAAATTCGAAAGTATCTGGTACAATTTTTATAGACTATTAATTTTATTTTACCTTCATCAACCAAGTGTATTAATATTTTAAACTTCAATATTTACGTTCAATGTCTTCTACCGCGTAGTGGTTGAGCGCCTTGACTTCAAGGGTATGTTCTCCTTGAGGTCTCATGTTTATGATGGTTGTCTCGATTTTAGAAGAGCAAAGCCCCATGTTCTTGATCATATGTTTATTGCTCAAGACGGTAATGTACAAGTTCTTCAAATTACAATGTATTGTGTTATATTTCAGTCCTTCTTTGGTCGAGGCTTTTATGAAGTTATCAAAAATAACATCAACAGGCAAAGGAGTAATAATTTAATATAAATGAGTATATGATTAGCTCCAATTATTGTAGAATTAAAAAAGGAATCAACACAACAATGAAGCTACACTTGTGGGCTATGGTAACCCAACTTACATGCATAGTGTCACGGTCTTGCTTGTCCAGTGCGTGTTGCACATGGCCGCATTTTCATCATGCTTTTATGTTATTTTGTTAATATTGCATGTTAGGATAGTTTCCTTCATTTTTGTCTAGGTGTTGACTCCTCACCATTTTCATATGCAAGGGTGTCACACCAATTATGTTCCAAAATGTACTATAGGGGGTATGACTTCTTGAAGCTTCCTTCCTACTAAGTGATTATATGATTAATGCAAGCTGTTGTTCTGTCTTGCATCTTATCATATACTTTTCAAAGATAAAACGTATTTCAAAACGTTCGCTCTCTTTCGAAAATCTTTCTCGAGGTTTATTTTGGGAGGTTGGCCCTGTCGTGCCACCCGCTCTGCGATTTTTGTTTGGCTGACTTGCTCGCCGGGTTAGAGTAAGTGCCTCACGATCGCTTTGCAATGACAACGAAGTTGGATCGTGACAGATAGCATGCTAACAAAGGTTTTAAACCAACTGAAAACAATGAAAACAATATATTTCGAAGATTTCTCATAACTCCAATAATATGAATTTTTTTTTATATCCCTGTCAAAATAGCGAGAATTCAAAAGATAACAATGTGAATGTATATTTTATTGAAAATTGAGAAATTGAAACTTCACTCCACTCATTCGGAGTTAATCACGACCATCATTAGGTCTATCACATTAAGAGACATCGAAGGAATGGAGACACATGAGATGTTGAGGGGAGCACACCTTTTAACGCCTAAGCTTTCAACCTCCGTGCCCCCCTTGAATACACAAATGTGAAAATGTATATTAAAAATCTTATTAAAAAAAAGTGAAATTTTAACCATTTTTGTAAGAAAGATAGAGTTACTTCTTTCCTAGCTAGTCAATAAAATTTGAGATGAAACTCTATGTAAAACATTCTTATATACATCTTTTCACTTTTTAATGAAAGTTTATGTTCTTATTGCATTAAATCATATTCAAAAGAGTAAAACTCGCGTATACATGAATGTGTAGCGGAAATCAACATTTTGTCTATGTGGTACCATTAACTAGATGCACAAAAATTTACCTACTTTTTATTTATTTATTAAATATTTTTTGCGACACAAAACATAAACAAAATGTAGAGCTCATATCCAAAACACGTCTAAACACGAAGATGCTAATTTTCCCATGTAAGTAAAGAAAATAGAGGCAATTTCTAAATGTGATTTGAAGATGGATGACTTGGTTTGAACCGTCACCATGAAAGAAATTTCTTTGATATTGAAGCATTGAATATTATTGCACATCATAAACAGTTCTGGTTTTGAATGTTTCTATAGACTTTTATGAAAACTTGTGACAGATCAATCAATATAAGTGGGAGAGGCCAAGTATGAAGCAGAGAATAAAAAACCAATCTTCATCGCAATGGGGTTTGCAACTGCAATAATATCCCCTTTTGTTTTCTCCCTTTTCATTGTATTGTTCTTCTTGAATGTGCCACCAAAATTTAGTGCAACATTGCCATCGGTAAAGCTTGTCGAAGATACGACATTGCAGCCCTCTAAACTACGAAAATTACTCGGGGCCGTCCCTTGGCCTCCCCTCTTCGTCCGTCCATCGTCTCCGCCTCCGTTCTGAATGCTACTATTTGCATCTTGAACTGAATGATGGGTTTGTTTGGAATGACTTTCACATGGTTAAGAACATTATAATCACTTGAAAAATCATTCTAAACAAGCTCCATATCTAACTGAAAATTTTTGAGGTTTTCAAAATTTTTGTTTTCATTTTCTGCTTCATGTTTTTATTTCTCAATTTGCATTGTACTTCTGGATTCTGCAAATATTTTTCATAATTATAATTATTAAGCCACCTTGAAATATTACTACTTGCTTCATTTAGTGATGTTTTACCATTCAAGTTCATATTAGAATTGCCATTTGATATTTTTGTTAAGCAAATGTAACCATTGTTTGGATCAACAAAATAAGAGCTGAAAATGAGTAAATAATCCACGGAATTGGACATAACAATTTTAGATATTATCAGAAATTTTTGACAATGTGTTAGCTAAGTCCACGAGAAGGAGATAAGAATGAGTATAGTTACGTGATAAGAACTGTTTTATTTTTTCCTTTTTCATTAATTAATTTTTCCCTTTCAAGATTTCAAGAAATGCTAAAAGTTGGGTTGGTGATTGAATTAATATGAAGAATAATGATATAATATTTGAATTGGCCCAGCTTATTTAATTTACAGCTTAGAGTAGTTAATATCTGTGCAGACTTTTCCATCGATTCACCTGTCCTCCATAATGAGAGTATTATGTCTTGCATTATAAAACAACCCCTTCGGCCGTTGCCATTAAAACAAGGAAATGAAAATGAAATTTGAAATGATCAGCTTTGCTTTATGTGCATTCATCTTCTCTCTAAGTTTCTTAATCCTCCCCTCCACATTCGCTTATCACACCGAAATTGTTCCGCCACCGACGACACTGCTGCCGCCAGCGTCTGCCCCCACGGCCACACCGCCTCTCCCATCTTGCCACGACAACCTACCACCACCGCCGCCCCCACCTTGCCACGACACCCTACCCCCGTCGAGACCATCAAACCCACCTTACCAATGGCCAGGACCTTTCACTAGGAAAGCTCCTCCGCCTCCTTTCTAAAATAACACAAGACTTGGCTAATGTGATGGTTGTTACTTAGACTTTTATATTATTGTTTTTATGAAATGCAAGTTGTACTTTTCTGTTTTTGGTTATTTTATTATGTATTTTAGTTGTAATTTCGTTACTGCCTAATATAATCGAAGTGTAATTTTACTTCCCCACTGATTATATTACTGTTTAATATAATCAACGTGTAGGTTTAGGTGAAACTAAACCTAAGCTCTATCAAGTTGTCAAGAAATCAAACCACTTTCTCCATACTAGTTGCGTTGTGTGTTGCCAACAAAAGTGACTCTCATTGACCGCGTGTTTCCTCTCTATCTGCGATGTTCACGTGTCGGGAGACGAGTGGGTCGAGAGCTTTTCATGCATGCGTACCACACTCCCCGACCAATCTTTCGCATGTAGCTGAGTCTCACGCAGGTTTGGCGATACCACCTTGTTTCGTTCGATGACGTCTATTTCTCAAACACATTGATCCAAGAGAGGGTTGAGAGCATCCCCTTTTCCCGAGCGTCCCGGCCTGCTCGTGACTGAGTCATGTTTTGACGTGGTTGCATTTCGACGCGTTTTCACCATTGTGAGAGGTCATTAAAGTGCGTTCTCCATGAGACGTCGTTGTTGCATCGTTCTACGCGTGAAACCACTACGAGTTAGCCTCATATATATCCCATCACTCTTAAGCTATCCATCGTCGTTGCACCCACGCCCCAGACTCGTGTTCTACGATGACGTGTCACAACCTTAGTGTTTCGCTCTCGCTCGCTTGAAGGTTAAGGAACTCTAAAAATGTATAGGATATAGTGGTTTTTAGCATGTCAGCATGGGCACGTTAGAATTTAGGGGAAATGGGCGCTTAACATCTTGTTGCATTATTTATTTAAATGAATAAATTACCAATTGCTCATAATTTTAAGCTAAATTATAAATTTAATTCCTATGGTTCGATGAAAGCTAAAATTTAGTTTTTATGATTTGAAAAAATCTACAATTTCGTCCCTATGGCTTGAAAATTAAAATTTAGTCCTTAAGATTTGATAAAAATCTAAAAAATAGTCCTTTGTAATTGTTGATAAATAAAGTACGTAGAAATTAGTTATTTTTGTGTTTAATGATGAAAGTGTAAGATAATTAATTAACTGGATAAAAAAAAACATAATTCATACATCAAATTTGCATTCTTAATTTGTCTGCGATTTACGAATAACATGAACTATTTTTTAGATTTTATCAAATCATAAAAACTAGATTTTATTTCTTCAAGCCATAGGGACTAAATTCTATTTCTTCAAACCATAGATACTAAATTCTATATTTTTTCAAATTATAGAGACTTAATTCTATATTTCTCCAAATCATACGTAGACTTAAATCTAAACTTTTAAACTATAGGGACTAAACTCTAACTTTCACGAAATTATATGGACTAAATTTATAATTTACCTATGATTTTATGTTTGTATATATGACTCGTGCTGCATAAATGGCCCTAATTGACTTGGTAGTTTCATGATTGAATATATGTATTCTAAGGATGTCAATGTGACCTGCAAAAACGTAGCTGAAGCTAGTGTACGGAGAGAGGTCATTGGTAAGAGCTGAGATGCAATATGCTCACTAATGAGCCTCATAGCGCATGATTGCGTGGATGGAGTTGACAGATTATCCTAAGTGTTGAAGATTGTTGGAATATTCACCTTGTGACAAATGTTCTACATTGGTAAGGTGGAGGTTTTTCAACATATATATAAGATAGAGAGGGCTACTCCTCTCATTGCCAATTGATTTTGAGATGGATGCCCACACTTTCTAACATGGTATCAGAGCTCCAGGTTATTAGACCCCCAAATATTCCGCAAAGTGAGTATTCCAACAATCTCCAACACTAAAGTTACCACGAGACATTTGAGTATGTCTCTGTCGAAACCTTATGCACGTTTTTCTGACTCGTGGCTCTCATGACAAAGGTTAGATGATTTCTAGCAATCGAGTATGCTCTTGCCCAAAACATACAAGCCATCATTTGTTGTTTGTTGTGATCGTCCAGTGAATTGGGCACACATGTGTGAAGCAGAGTTTATGCTTGCATGATGAGGGGATATATGTTGATTGAATCACCCCTTAAGATTTTCCATGTGCAAACTCATAGCGAGGTGACTAGGTTGTAGAGCTGTGTTGATTGTGGACATGCGATCACTATTTTTCTTCTACCCTTTGTATAGCACAATTCATATATGATCAAAGGAGTGTAATTATGAGTTTTCGAGTGAGTGTGCAAGCCAATAGGGCACAACTGCTTGCTGAATACTAATTTTAAAGATCGTACCCATAACGTTGGTGTGGAATTGAATGAATACCAAATAATCCACTGCGCGGCCACAACCATTTCGTTAGTATAAAATATTATTCGATATTTTCAAAGTATTCTAGGACTTATTAGAAGATTTATCAGATATTTTTTTGTTATTTGTTAGAATTCACTAGTATTTTATATTTTGTATATTAAAATTTAATAAAACAAAAATTAATGAAAAATTATAAGATTTACTTCCTAAATGTTTATCAAAAAATCTAAAACAAGTTAGTGACCATAAAACATCTCTTTGCGTGACTTTTTCAATTTTAGTATAGAAAATAGTGGTGGAGTTAAATATAATGTGATTTTGTGTTTGTATTGTTTTTTATTTTATTTTTCAATTCTACAATTGTTGTAAGCCAAAAATATGTCGAAATTAAGACTTAGAAGAGGTTGGGACCCACTCGGAGGACAACCAAGCCAACGTCGGCTCCTCGGAGGTCGGCCAAATGAAGGCCTTGACCCCTAGGGGGTCAGCCAAGTCCATGCCGACACCCTGGGGGTCAGCCGCGCCATTGCCCACCCCTCTAAGGTCCGGCAAAAGATGACGAACACCCCTTAGGGGGAAAGCCGTGGAGGTTAGAAATCTCCGTAGAGTCGACCGATTCCAAGTAACGACTTGATCAGATGATAACTGCCAGAAGTTACGCCGAGTAGGCTAGCCCGAGTGGGTTGGCCGTGGAGGTCAAGACTCTCCGAAGAGTCGGCCAAGTCCAAGTAGCGTACAGAGACGCTGCACCCCGCGACGTCCCTCCATTACAACGAGTAGGTCAACACGAGTGGGTTGGTCATGGAGGTCAGGACTCCCCCTAGAGTCAACCAAGCCCAAGTAACACATGGAGACGCTACATCCCGTGGCGTCCCCAGTTACAGCGAGTAGGCCAACCCGAGTGGGTTGGTAGTCGAGATTAGAACTCTCCTGTGAACGAGTCGACCAAGTCCAAGTAACGTCCATGGACGCTGCACCCTGTAGTGTCATAAAGTTATGACGAGTAGGCCAACCCGAGTGGGTTGGTCATGAAGGTTAGGACTCTCCCTAGGAGTTGACCGAGTCCAAGTAACGTAGGGAGACGCTGCACCCCTTGGCGTCCCCGGTTACAACGAGTAGGTCAACCGAGTGGGTTGGTTGTGGAGGTGAGAGAACCTATAAGAGTTGATCGAGTCCAAAGCCGACCTATGAGAACGACGGTCGAGTAAGCCAACCCGAGTGGGTTGGTCGTTGAAGTTAGGACTTTCCTGTGGATAAAATGACCTAGTCCAAGTAGCGCTAAGAGACACTGCACACTCGTAGCGTCTTAGCTTTACAACGAGAAGGCTGCACCCCTAATGGGTTGCCCGTGGAGGTGAGGACCTGCCAAGGTTGGGCGAGTCCAAGTAACTCCAGAGTCAAGACCGTTACACCTCCAAAGTGTAACTGTCAGGAGTTACGGCGGTATTCAGACCCGGCTTAATGGCGAATGTTTCTAACGACCGCCCATAAGTGAGCTGTAGCGGTTACGAAACTGATTGTTATATGAAGTCAGTTCATTCTCCATTATGGGGGACGACAGATCTTAAGCTAAATCAAACTAAGTATTCTTGTGCCATTATGAGTTCTAAATTATCCTCCTAAAATCCCTTACTGACTTAGGCATCATAGGTCCTGTGGCCCACACGACACAGGTATGTATTAATTTTTTCTGTTTTGCAGGCCTTTTCGTCTTCATTTAAACAAATATTATTGTGGATATCCGTTGACTATTTTTTGGCATCAACAACAATAATTGAAGAAGAGGATTAAAACTTAAGATCTCATGGTCATTCGGCATCATACTAATACCATTGATTTTAATACTGTCAAAAGAGTTTGTGTCATATTGGTGGTTGATTGGTTGTAGTCTAATTCAAGCCCATGACCACCGGTTTAATTTTACTAATTATTGAAAGCAATATTACCTTTTCGGTAGGCTTTGTGGTCCCTCAAATTTTTTTTTTTGCATCTAATTAATCACCAAGTGGAAATCAAGAGGGGAATATATGCAATCTGATTGTGTCAAGTGGTTAGGTTAGTCGATTGAATTAATCAAGGATATTCAATATTAATTTTGACATTTCTATGGTTTTGGTATTAAACAAGTCATAACCAGCTTGAATTTTACACCTTTACTTTTCCATCCCTTTTCTCCCACTCACAACCAAGGTTGATTTTGTACATCATAAAAACACTTAAAAATTTGAACTTTTCTAAGCTGCCTTTAATGAAAACTTGTTAATAAATAGGAGAAGCCAAGTTTTGAAGCAGAGTCTAAAAATCTCATCTTTGTTAGAATTGGAGATCAGAATGGGGTTTACAACTCCAATTTTCCCTTTTGTTTTCTCCCTTTTCATTGCATTGTTTTTTTTTAATGTACCATCCAAATTTAGTACTGCACGATATGTGCCACAGCCTCTAGTTACAGCTGAGCCAGCGGTTCCTTATTTTCCTTTCGCATTCGCGCCAATGCCATTTCCATCCGAAAGCCTCGTCGAAGATACAGCACCGCCTCCCTCTAAACTACGAAAGCGAGACCCTTGGCCACGGGATTTCGTCGACCAGTCGCCGCCACCTCCTTTCTAAATGCTAATGTGTTTGCATCTCAAACTTAATAACACTTTTTGAAGTACATGAAAAATACTAGATATCTAATTATATACTGTGTGAATCTGGTTTTTGATTTGGGGTTTTGGGTTCTATTTTCTATATATGTAAGGATGCATTTGTTTTCATTACTCAATTTGTATTGTGCTAATATTTCTTGTGAAGTAATTATGTACTACAAGCTTTATTTAGTGATATATTTATATATGATTCGTTACTATTATATTTTGTATTTGTGCACATTGCTTCAATTTTATGCACGGATCATAAAAACTACAATTTTGGTTGTAGCTGTTAAAATATTATGATTAGGCCTCATCTTCAAAGTGGGCGGTTCGGTTATGATAATCAAACCTGTTTGGTGCCCAATTATTTTATTTATTATTTTTTGAAAAGAAATGCATAAAATGAAATTACGTCATAGAATTCAAAATTTTCATGCACGGGACAACAATTCTACTCTTCTCTCGTTGATATAAATCGTTTTGATTGTTTGGGCATTCTTCCATCCATCTTCTTTCATAATTATCAATACTAGCCATTTGCGCTAGTTTATGGGCAAGCGTACTGTTTCACGATTACACCATTTAAAAGAGATAAACCGAATTTTTTTTGCTAGATGCAATGTTTCTTCAATGATTCGTCCAAGCTCTGATTGGTTCTTAAAAAGTTTTTGTAACAACTAATTACACACAAGGCATCAGACTCCACCTCAACTTGCTGGAATCCCAGTTCAAATGCGATTTCCACACCTTCTCTAATAGCCAAAGCTTCTACAATTTCTGGATCAACAATCCATTGAATTGGTTGGGCCACTGAGAACATTACCTCGCCACTGAAATTATGAATAATAACTCCATAACTACTTCTTTTCTCCTCCACATTTATAGTTAAATTCTTTTTTCCATTATAGCAATTGATAGTTTTTCAAAAAACCATCTCAACAAATCAACAACCTCATTCAGATTAGCAAGAATATCATAGTTAAAAAACGGGCTTCCCTTCCAATTAGATTTTACCTTTTTACACTGCCGAATTATACGTAAAGTGATATCCATAATTTTTTTACAACGACACAACACATCAATCACAATTTCATGTTTACTATGATTTGTTCTAGTAGGAACAAAATTATTAAAGATGCGCCAAATCAAAAAATTTACCTTATTGTAAATTGCACCTCCACAATGCATTCTACCCCATTACAATGCATGTCTAAGGCGACAAAACTTCCTGTCTCCTTAAGCATGAATTTTCGGCGCTTTAGCTTAAAGCGACGGAAGAAGTTCCTTTGCCACTTTCGCCGCTTTATCCTCGTTGCATTAGCTTAAGGCGACGGAAATCGAGTTTCGTGGCATTTGATCTTCCATCAATGACATAGACTTGATTTTAGCCTCAGGCTGACCTAAAGCGACGGAAGACTTCCGTCGCCTTAAATAGCTAAGGCGGCGAAGAAGTCTTCCGTCGCTGAAGATGTCTGAGCCGATATAAACGTTTCTATCGCCTTTATACACCTAAAGCAACAAAAGTCTTTCGTCGCCTTATTTATTATGTTTTTTTTTTTCTTTTTTGTAAATTGGTTTGTTTATTTGTTAGTTCAAAATTAGACTTCAAATCAAAAAGAATATTATTCAAAATTGGTATGCACATAAGAAGATTGAAACATTAACATGGTTATAAGGATAGATTTCAATACCTAATAACGAATGGAAATTTGTCCATAATGAGAAAAATAACAAAAGTAATCCATAACGAGACGAACATAAGTTAATAAAGTATAACCAAATTAAGTGCTGAAAATTGAAATGAGAATAATGTTTACAAATCGAAAGGTCGTACTATGTCAAAATGAAGATAGGATAAGCGATGGTCTCTGGGAGGGTTCAATCTATTGCTACCTACAATAAACAGTAAAGTATGATAAGGATTTAAGAAGCTTCAATAACTCAAAGGACAACTCAACACACAACCTAGAATATTTTCTAAAAATTGCGACAACATAACATCGTAGTTTAATTTACCTAAATTTTTTTTTAAACCTATTGAAACATATTTATTTAAAATAATGGCTATCTTTGCTGTAGGATAGCCATAACATAATGTAAAGAGGTTCAATACAAAAGATTTCTACTTAGCTGTCGAGCCACTGCCTTTAAGCCTCTTCAAAACCTCGGCTAGACGGTCTTAAAGAATTGATTGTGTTTCACTCATCCTTGTTTGTGCTTCACCCATTTCATTCATTTTTTTGTGTAGCTGTATGTTTTCGTTTGTTATAGCTGTCATCCTCTCAGCCATTTCATATTCACGTTGCATTGAGGCATCATAACCCCTTGAAACCGAAGAAGAAGATCTTCCTCGTCTTTTAGGTGACAAATATGTAGTGCCCTTAATTCCATTTGTGCGCCTACTTATCACTTGCTCACATATATCTTCCTGAGTTAAGGGCGTCCCAGTTGCAATACTATCATTTCTTAATTCAACCATCTTCTCCTACCTAAATAGAAACATGAGATTATATATAAATTATAACTTGAAATTACTTTATCTTAAGTAGTTAGTTAACTAACAAATGTCATATTCGCAGATTCACTTATCCAACCCCCTCGAGCTTCATTCACCGATTCCTTGTGACACATTGTTTTGAAGACTTCTATGGACCCATCTCTTATTCTCCCTCCGCCATTTTCTATAGTGATAAAAAAAGAGAGAGAAGGTATTAGTCATAATAGAAACACATTAATGGAAAAAAGAATGAATAAATAAAGTAATACATCTTCAAGGATCTTCACAAAGGAATACAAGTATGCATGGTGATTATACGGCAATTCTGCCCGTGCTTTCTTCACTCTCTCAGTTTTTTCCTGTCATTCCTCTAACTCTCATCGATTGTATAGGTATTCCTAATCTCGGATGTCGGGTACCCTTTTGCAAGGTTTATTACGTCGTTCCTCTGGAGGTGTATCCCTAAAATAAAAAAGAAAAATAGTTAAAACAAATTAAAATATATAGAAAAGAAGAAAATAAAAGTTGTTTGTTCATATGACATACCTGTAATGTTTGTACATCTTGTACCTATGGTTCTTTAAATTTTTTTGCATCGTTTCCTTGATAGCCGAACTGACGATGAGGTTAACCAAGTCTAAGATGAAATGAGTCTGTTGTTTAAATGAAATTAGTGATTTAGAAATTAATAATGTATAATGAACAAAAAACTAAGTATGATGTAATGTTACTTTACCAGCAGTTTTTGCTTCACCAGTTTGACATCAGCCTCAGTGATCTCTAACCAGTCTTGTGCACGAACAGGAAATAACTCTAGAAACAAGTACACCGATCTGGTAGCTTAAGGTGTTAGCATCTTTTCTGATTCGCCTTCTTATTCTTTTCACTGAAGTCCATTTTTATTCATTCTTCCTTACTCACTCTCTTATTTAAAAGTTCGCCCCTAGAATGTCCACACAAGCGACTGGTCGAGGTACTGATACCACTAGTTGATTAGAAAATGTTAATAAATAATTGTAAAAAAATAATGTAAAGTAATATTGTTCATAAACTTTATTGCCTCAAACTTGATGAGCAGAGTCAATGATAACAGGGACGACTTCGTCATTTTCGGTATCATCGAAAACAGAGTTCGACCTACTTCTCAAACCAGAAGACATAATGATAACCTACAATAAAGTAGTATGTATTTTCGTGATGATCTTTTACTACATACCACCTTTCAAAATTCACCATTAGGGCTTGAAGGATGACTTTGAAGAAAATTTGCAAGCCAATGTGCCCATTTAACCGTAAAAGATTCCATTCTTCTCATACTATCAAAGTAGCACATCATTTACATCTTGTCTTGGTCGAGGTAGCTGTTTGATTAAACTTGCATCATCCTCTCCAAACATTGAATTAATTTTTCCAATATCCCAATTTTCATTTGGCAATTTTAACGAACTAACCCTTAAAATTTGGATCAATGTTTGTTGTATTGATCGGCCTCATAGATGAAACACGACAAAGCAAATTATCCAAGAGAACTTTAGTATTTTTTCCATTACCAGTTTGCCATCTATTTCCTTACGATAATAGCTAACATCCCCACATTATACTCTTCCAAATATACGCCGCATTTTTGAAAATTCAAGCATAAAGAAAAGTGGAAGAAGGATAATATTTACCTCGAAGCACCTTTGCAAGAAGAGACTCTAGGTCCTAATTAAATGCCATCCTTGTTTTGCCAAAAGAGCTTGGTTGAAAAGTTTGGCCGACCCCCTAGGGTTGTGGCCACCGTTTGGCCAACCCCCGAGGGGTCGACATGGACTTGGCTGACCCCTAGGGGGTCGACATGGGCTTGGCCGACCCCTAGGGGGTCGACATGGGCTTGGTCGATCCCCTGGAGGTTGTGGCCTCCCTTGGTAGGCCTCCGGAGGGTCGGGATGGAACTTGGTCGATCCCTGAAGACTCCCGACATCCTTTCGTAGACCCTCGAGGGGTTCTAGCCTTGCCCGAGTATTCCGAAATATTTTAGCCTATAACAAATATTGTTAAATTACTTTTTGGGATTTGTTGTGTGTCTAATATTTGATAGTTTTGCGTATTCTATATTGACTTTCTCATAATTCATCAAAAGATAGTAAGGAGGGTTGTTTGTCTTCTAATTTTAGCTGAAATTTTAAAATTAGCTTTAAACGCTGGTTTTGTGATTTTTTTTAAGGCCCGGAGGGGTTGTCGAGAACTAAGGGACATGGCAGGCACCACGTGGCGCAATCTAAAAACACCACGTGGTTGACTTGAGTTTTTTTTTTTAACTCTCGTAATAGTTTTTTTGTTTATTTAAATTATTTTATTAATTCAAAAGTTTCTCTTAATTTCTTTTCTTCTTCTTTTTATTTATTTTTTTATATATTTTTATTGTCTAGTTGTATTTATTTAGAGTTTTTAATGTAAAATTACTTTTTGTAATTTAAAATTAATTGTAAATTTATAAATAATTTCGTATTTTAAAACAAGTTTGATTGTAATTTAATAATCAAATTTAAAATTGAATTCGATAAATTTTTTAATATTTGATGGTAATTTCATAATTTAAATGAACAAGCTATTATAGAACAATTAAGACTTTCGTTTGGTTATTCATGACGTAGTTACAAAGCCTTACATAATATTCAATTTTTTTAAAACTTACTTAAAAAAAAAAAAAGTTCGTTTTGCTTTAATTATTTTTTTTCTAAGAAAATTTATTCATTTTTCCTAACTTTTTAATTTAAATTCAATTGTTGCTATTTAAAAAAAATGTATTTAACATGGATATTCAATTTAAATATAATTATTACACATTCATCCCAAATTGATTTTAATTGCAAAGGTATTCAAATGGATTTTTATATTTTTAATAATCCCTAAATGCCCTTTCTTCAACCTCAAGCTCTAAATATATATTTTTCTTCTGAACGCCACAACCGTAGAAGATTGTTGCAGTCGGCCGGAGAAGAAGGCCGCGAACGGCCGGAGAAGATGACCGCGAACGTAAACGAGAAGATGGCCACGAACGGCCAGAGAAGATGGTCGCGAACGACCGGAGAAGATGGCCGCGAACGGCCGGAGAAGGTGGCCGCGAACCGCCAGGGAAGGTTGCCGCGAACCGCAGGAGATTCGGCTCCTTGATTTGCTCCTAAAATTTCTCACAGATTATGATGTTGGCGGCTGCAGAAAACCGTAAAACCATAAGTTTCTGAGATGTAGAAGATAAAAGAATACATTGATAATACCAATACGTAGGTAATACTATTTTATAATACTTTTTTGTTACTTTTATAATACCGATAGTTGATACTGTATTACATAGGTTATATATTACCTCGATGATTATACCATATTAATATAATAGTCATACAATTTAGATTAGATTGTAAACGTTATAATATATTAGTAATACACCTGAGATATGTGATAATTAAATTTTTCGACATTTCTAATATATTATTATAGTATAATATAATACTAATTGGTGGATTAATAAACACAATATTATACAAATACATATATAATACCTTAATGATCATATAATACCTAAATAATACATCATTAATGACATTTTTGTAAATAAAACCACCTTCAATTTAGGGTTTCTTTCCTATTAAACATAGTCGTCAGCAACTTCTTCCTGCAACTTTGAACTTCCAAATGGTGGGTTTGAGTTGCAGAGGTTACCATCCCTCGTCGGCGCCAACGATGAAGGTCGAGTTGGGCGGCGGCCGTGAAGAGCGCGTTGGGCGGCGGCTACGGTGGGAACGACACACGTTCGACGGCGACCGTCAATGGCAGCGGTCAATGACGAGTTTCGCATGATAGTTACTTAAAGGGTACTAATGTACTTTTATGTTTTTTTAAATACTAAAAAAATGCGTTTTGAATATGCTTGCAATTAAATTGATTTTTTGGCAGGAATGTAAAATTTATTCTCTGTATGACTATGGATATAAACAACCCTTTTATATTTGATGATAATTTGATAACCAATTTTATACTTGATGATTATTTGGATATTAATTTCATAATCTAAATAAATAAGTGATTAAATGTATTGAAGTTTTGTTTGGTGTCAACGCGTGACCTACCACTTAAATTTTTTAACTTATTTTCCAAAAAAAAAAAATTTGTTCTTTTTGTTTTAAACATTTTTTATTCTAAATAAATTTTTTTATTTTTCCTAACTTTTTTTCCTTTAAATTTAATTTGTTTATTTTAGTTAGTTTTGAAATAAAAAAAATCGTTTTTTCATTTTTTTTAAACGATAATTTCATAATGAAATTAACAATTTATAAATATGTTTCATATTGATAAATTAACGTTAACTTCATAATCAAATTCGTATTTTAAAAATATTATTTATAAATTAAATTCAAATGGAAGTAATATATTATTTTTTTTCAATTATTTTAAAATATTTTATTAATTTCTTTTTATCAAAAATGTAAAAAAATTTCAACATTAATAATTATTTGAAATTTTAAATAATCAAACATTTTAAAAAAAATTATTAAAATATATTCATAAATGTCACATCATACAATAAACATTTTTCATAACTCTCTCAAGAATACTCTTCGTGCAAACAAAAATTAATAATACATTTATTCAAATACTCTATCAAAAACTTCAACTAAATGAATTATTACTAAATAATTTAAATAATTCATCTATAAAATCTCAAACAAACACTCTTGACAAGTTAGCTTGTGTCATCAGAATTAAGTAAGAAAATAGACGCAGAGAGTTAAGTGTGATTTAAATTTGAAATGTCTCTATAAAAGAAATTTCTTTGATATTGAGGTATTAAAAGTCTTTGAAATTTTCCCATCTAATTTCAATAAAGGGAGAAGAAAAGTCTTGTTTGTATTATTCAATAATATTCCTCTTTGAATACATTAGCTATGTACCTTTCAATAACTATCAGTAAGCTAACAATATACCAGCACTATGTACAATTTTGGCCTTTTATGACCATATAATAAGAATGTCATAAAATATCATTTACATAAGTATACAAATTTTTGTTATAAACATTTTTTCACTACTTTTACAAATTTTCACGAATCAATAAAAATAAGATTTCTAATCTCTATTATGATATTTTATAATTGTCATAAATTAAGAATTTCATACAATTTTAGCTGTTATTATTATGATCGTTTTAGAATGTCATAAAGTAGGTTTTTTTTTTCTTTCAGTAAACTATCATGAATTTACATTTCATGACAATTGTGAGGATATGGTTTTAATTGCATATTAGTTTAAAACTGTTGTTATGTGATATTTCAAAACTAAAAATATTATATTTATTCATTCATTTCAATTATATTTGTCCATTCAAATGCGACAACCTTTAAACTTGTTAATTTAAATGTGAATTTACATTCCATGCTTTCTTACATGGAAGTTTGGTATACATGGAATTGTCTAGTGTTATAAACAATCCTAATAATTTGATATATGTTATAATCTAAAAATATCCCGAAAGACTCGGAAGAGGCCGAGATCCAAACGAATGACAAGGGAGCCAATACCGACCCCTCTGGATCGGCCAAATGGAGGCATCGACCTCCCGGGGGTCGGCCAAATGGAGGCCATAACCCCCTAGGGGTCGGCCAAGTCCATTTCCGACCCCTTGGGGGTCGGCCTCGCCATCACCGACCCCCCGAGGGTCGGCTAAATGGAGGCCACAACCCCCCTGGGTCGGCCAAACAAGTCCAACTCCCTCGGGAGTCGGCCAAGGGAAGGCCAGGACCCCCTCGGGGTCGGCCCTTGCAGCTGGTTGGCCAAGGAAGGCCAGGACCCCTCAGGGTCGACCGTTGCACTCTTACCCTTTTCGGGTCCAGCAACGAGTAGGTCAATCCGAGTGGATGGGTCGTGGAGGTCATATTAAGAAAAAAATGGTAGAAAACTTTATTATTAGTAGAAAAAAAAAGTTATCAAAATCTTTGAAATTTCTTCATTAAAGACAATTATATGTGTTCATAAATTTTAAAAATAAATGTCAACTCCCAAAATGATAATGTGAAAAGATTTCTAACAATTAATATTTTATTTGTATTATATATTTCAAACAAAAGTAAAATGATTCACAAGAAACAAAATTTTTTTAATCAAGAAAATAGAGCAATTGTTTCATTATGAATATTTTTATTATTTAAAATTACATACAATTGATCTTTTTTATTTTAAGAAAAATTTATCACAAACATTTTTTCTTTTTTAGTGACATTTATTGAGGTAAATTGAATGTAATACGTAATATTTTTAAAATTATTAGTGCCTTGTTTGTAAATAAAAAAGTAATGGTATATTTGTAATGTTAGTTAGCAGTTAAAAATGATTTTTTTTTCTTTAACTTATTTCTTTTTAAAATTTCCTTAAATATTTTTATAATATTTTAAGATTAAGATTTTAGATAGTAATTTTTTTGAATATATATATATATATAATTTTATTTTTTTTACAACAATGTGAGTAGGGGAATTTGAATACATAACCACTTGATCATTGAGTCTATACCTATAGAGTGAGAGATTAAAATAAAACATCAATATTATAGAAGATGATAAATATATTTATAAAATAGAATAACTATGAATTTAACTTGATTACATCTTCCCAAGTACTCTTTCTCCAATTTTATAAATTCACATTCCTACAAAAAAAAAAAACCCAATCAAGAAAAGAGGTTAGATAAATTAATTCAACAAGAGCATGAATAGACCAAGTAATAAAAAAGAAAGAAAGAAAAAAAAAAACTCACACACACACCACATAAGAAAAGTTACCCATTTTTTTAAATTTCTCAATTGAATTAAATATAATTAATAGCATTCATAAATTAATATGTTGAACATATTAATTAAATTAATAATTATTGGATAATTTTTAAAGTCATAGATAATATATTGGATATATTAATTATACAGATTTATTTATTTAATAATATATTGGATATATTATGATTTTGGAATTTATTAGATAAATATAAAATCAAATAAATAAAAAATATTACACATTTTCGAAATTCATATTTATAATTTGGAAAGAAAAATATTTGATTTGTTTCAATATCTATAATATGAGATATTCAAAGATATTATATTTTCATATTTTAAATATTCACTTCTCTACCATAAATAAAAGACCTTGGAATATTCATGGTCATCCCACTCGGTTCAGAGAAAACTAATGAGACAAATCAAGAAGGTCTAGAGAATTGATCGTGATCCTACCCAGCATAAAGACCTGCCATAATTGATCAAAGGTGTCAAGTCAAAGTGAGTTCTTTATTTTCTCAACCACAAGCGATCACCTAAAGGTTGCATGTAGTTTAATAATTAATTTGATCCAACAATTCCAAACATATCTCCAAGACATGGATGAATAATTTGATCTAGAAGCATTCCTTTCCATCTAAATCCATAAACAAAGCAATTATTTGGTTTAATATAAAATTAAAATAAAATCTCAATGACCTTTTAATGTTAGGTAGATTTTTGTTTAAAGTTGGGTCAATTTTGATATTATATCTTCATTTTAAGATTAGTTTAATTAGGTTTACTTTTTGATGTTTTGAGAGGCCATGTATAAAAGGCACATCAAAAACAAATATTGGCATTGAAAAGAGAAAACAATGAGGGGTGTAATCATATTGTCTTCCTATGTTTTCTCTCTTTTGATATTAGCAGTTTTCTTCTTAGACATGCCATCAAAATTGACTACAAATTACATTCACCCATCTCCATTACCCACCAACCCTTATGGATATCAACCTTCTCCACCGCAGCTTTCGTCGTCACCGTTGCCATCGTCGAAAAAGCTCTCATATGTTTCACCGCCAACAGCCATCGACAAATACAGTTTGAGGTCATTGTTGCTCCATCGAAAATTGCGTTACGTAAATCCATGGCCAAAAAAGGGTTCCCCTAGATGGTTATCACCACCGCCTTTCTAACGCATTCCTAAGAGTTTGTTTGCATCATCAAAGTTTGGTCTCATGGCTGGTAGAGAGCAGTTTTTTAAATAAAAATCTAGTCATTATAGTTTTAAAATTCTATATAAATAAACCAAAGAAGAAAAAAACCTCTACTGAAGAAAAGAGTACACAATTTGTATATAATTTTACTATTATTGTTTTATTAAAAATCTGGCTTAAAGAATTCTAGGTGGAAATCTTAGTCAAGAAGGGAAACAATTCTATTACTCCACTGAAAACATCAGTTAAAGATATGTATATTGTAATACTTCAAATATTATATGCATAAACTTCTTGTGAATTGAGGTTAGTCTATGTCTTTTTAATTAATATATTTGCTTTAATGAAGCTCCATTATATAGTGGGTTTGTTTTTTTAATATGTGACTAGATAATTACTTTGGGATATAGTTTTGTGAGTTATAATATCACATATATGCATAGATTAAGTAGCTATCCAATATCTTTTCAACAAGGAAACATCCAGTTATTTTATATCAAGTTAAATAACAAAGTATTTTGGAATATTCAAATAATGTATTTTTTTCATATATAATCTCTTCAACCATATCTTGTCTTTTGATAAACATTTAATATTGTATTTGTTATTAATATCGATTGTATACATCATTTATATAATTAAAATATTCTGCCATAATAAACTATTATTATCATTACAATATTTATTTGATCATAACCAGAAAACTTAAGATATTGAATCTCAAAAGGAGAACAGAAATTCACAAATTATGTTTTAACCGTTGAATCTTTTTAACACCTCCAGTCAATTCAGTTACTGTACGGCCGAGTGCACTAAAATCTCCGCTGAACATAAACCATCCTAAAAACAAGCGGGAAAAAAGAATGAGAATTTCGAAACCAAAAATTTATATAATAATAAATAAAAGAAAGAAAGAAAGAATTAGAATTATTTTCATGTTTGTCTAAATTATATTTGTAAATACTTATTCTCTGACGGGTAGAGAATACGATAGATTGTGAGAACCATAATACATACCGATATAAAAAACACATAAAAGATTACAGAGAAATAAAGAACTTTTCTCTGATTTTTCTACTTCATATTCTTGGTCCCCTGTAGCTACTATTTATTGAAAAAAATCACACCATATGAGTTAGGATGAGACAGAGCGTAGAAGACAAAGAACTCTATTATCATTGATGTTCATTGATATGTTCGGCATTGTCGTTTGAGATGATAGTTGGATTTTCATCTCAGTTACCAAAACAATGAATTGAGATACACTCAATTTTATTATTTTCGCTTTCACTATATGTGATTTACTAATGTTCGATGCCTAAAAATAGTCAACTAGAATCAACGGTACGCAATTTGTTTATACTAATAGAAACCGGAAATTTAGTGACGGGCATATGCCGACATCTTTTACAAACGGTATCGAGCATATGACCGTCATCAATACATGTGACATTAAAGACATTTAGTGACGATCACATTTAGTGACAGGCTAGAACCGACACCAAAGATTTAGTGTCACGTAGGTGACCGACACCAAAAGTCATTGGTGTCGCTCCAAAAACGACACGAATTGTTAAAGGTGTCGATTTTGGAGAGATACAATATACATGACCGACATCAAAAGACTTTGGTGTCACTCCAAAATCGACAACAATTTTAAATGATGTCGGTTTTAGACCATTTTGCGCCCGACATTAAAAGTACGTTTTTTTAATTTTTTAAAAAAATTCGTTGATCATGTGGGTCATGTCCGTCATCATTTAAAAACTGTCATTTAATATTAAACGCTAACTAACATTTTTTTTTTTTTGATCATGTGGGTCTCGCTCATCATCATTTGTGTCCGACATTCAAAGTCTCAAAACATATATAAAAAAAAAAGCTAAGTGATGATTTGTCTATTTTAAGGCAAATATAATACAAAAAATTGTCGTTAAAATGTTAAACCGCCAAAATTTTACTCACCTCCAAACTCATCTTTAAATTCAATTTAACTTCTAATTTTTGTTCAATTAACTGAAATTTCGATAGCATAACGACGTAACATTAAGATTACCAAAAAATCTGTTAATCTATAGAGAATTTGTTTCGCTAGAAAATATGTCATATATACAAAAATATCATAAATATTATATAACAAATAGTTAAAAGTTGAATAAGTGTGACCTACTAATTAATCTTTGTTTACTAATAAAAATCTATTTATGAAGTTTGCCAATTCGATTTGTATTCCATCGATATCTTCTTGTATGGTTTCATGGTGTTAAACTAAAGCATAACAAAATATTGCCAAATTAATAAACAAAAAGTTTTGCAAACTATATAGACTAAAATTCTAAATGAAGTAAAACAAAAACTCACTAGTAGAAACCGGACTTTTGGTGTCGGTCAAACCACCGTCATTAATACCAGTGTCATTAAAGAACTTTAGTGACAGACACATTTAGTGACGGGCAAAAACCGACACCAAAAGTCTTTGGTGTCAAGCAAGATGACCGACACCAAATATCTGTATTTTTTTAAAAATTTTGGATTGACCGTCACCTTATTTTCTCTTCATTTCAAAAAAAAAAAAGAAAAATAAATTGAAAGAACCAAATAAAAATGCTCAAAACTGTACAAAGATACTTTATAACATAGAAAACTTATGCACTCAACCCATAGATTTGATTCCATAAAGATGATGATAGATATAAATTATAATTACTTGTATATGTTCTATAGCTGATTTGGTTTTTCATTGGGAGGCTGTGAACTTTTCGCAGGGGTGCAACAATTGCATAGGTTTGTCTAGAAGATGAACTTTCTATCAGACCAACAACTCCAGCAACAGCTGATTGGGCATTTGATGGCAAGAAAAGGTCATGCTTCTGATCTTTATAAGCACTCCAAACCTACAAATTATCAACCAAATTAACAGAATATACGGGTGAAGTTAAGCGCTGAAGTCTATATGTGTTAACCCTAAACCCTCTATCATAACCAGCATAACTAATAAACACAAAGATTACGAGTTCTTCGACTCTCACTAGTGTGTATCCATTGTTTTCCTAATATCAATCAAAATACTGTAAATAAATAGAAAACTAAAAAATAGCAAAAAAAAAAAGAAATTAGTACCTTTGAAATGTAGTTTTTGGCCGCGGGTAAAAGAGAATAGAGCTAAGAAGAAGAAGAAGAAAAATGATGGAGTTTTCGGGGAAGAAGAAGAAGAAATTGCTTGAAAAGTGAGTAGGGTTTCGATGAAAATTAAGGAGAAAAAGTTGAAATAAAAAAGAAAACGGGAGAAGAAATGAGAGGGAAGAGGATTTGGCATGCATTTTAAAACATAAGCAATGGTGTCGGTCGACTTTTAGTGTTGGTCGGACCGACACCAAAGACCTTTAATGTCGATCTGACCGACACTAAAAGTGTTTGGACCTTTGGTGTCGGTCAGACCGACACTAAAAGTCATAGGTATTTATGACATATTTTTATTGCCACAATCGATAAGAATTATAGAACAAAAGTGAAAACATTAGGATAATTATAGGTAATTGAAACAAAAAACTTAATTTTTATAAACTTACGTATTTACGATATGAGATAAACTCTCATCGGGCGTCTTCTCACTAAGCGAGTTCAGAATATAAACAATATTATCTTCTGGAATTAAGTCTACCAAAATCCAATGGTGCCTAAACGACCTAGATGATTTTAAAATGTTAAAAAATATTCATAGGTATATATAATACACAATACGAAGTTTAAAATTTATAAATGCATCCCTGGTATTAAAGGGAAAGAATACACGTTGACGGATATCAATAATCATGTCAAAATGACCACCAAGATTCTTCATTTGCTTTTCTTGATTTTGATTTCCCAAAATCGATGCAAACTACTATCGTGTACTAGTAAGTAGTTATCGAGAATTTGTTGATCGTAAGTAGCCCAAATGTAGCTGAAGTAGATTTAGGAAATGTTATTAAATTTAATAAGTTGGTAAAATAATTGATGCCTTGAAGAATCTTATTTGCTTGTCTCATTGGTTCCTCCAATGTCGGGTGTGATTTATCATTATTACTTCTCTTACAAGAAGAGGAACCAACTTGACTATTTCGTTCAATTGATTTTTTTTTTCCGATATTAACATTTTGGACGAGGAATCTGGAAGAAAATTGATGGAGATAAAAATTGACCCATGCCCCTAGCACATCCTCGATGCTTAGGTGTTCCCAAAGCTTCTGTCGAAATATCTGCACATTGATGTGCATTTTCCAACACATCTTGAATTTAAAATATTATCAATTAAATTAAAATCCATCAGAGATTTGAAGTGTTAACTGTACTATCAATTAAACATCCTTATAATTCGATTGAACGCTTCAATTGTATCTTCATCGATATCCACTTTATCCTTTTCTTTTCACCCTCTCATCCAAAGCAATGCACGTGAGAATGAACCAAATTTAATATTTATACACTAAATCCACCAAACAATGAATTAGTAAAGTGGAATAAAATAATTATAACAGATAATATATATTAAGGTTTATAATTCTTACTAATTCATGACCGGGTTGAGCATAACCTTTTCTAGCCATAAGATGAAGATATTTAAGAAGACTTCGTCTCTCTTTTTTTTCTTCACTATTTTTCTGTGTTTTGACACATTACTAATATGATAAACATTAAAATTATATAAAAAATACAAAAGAGGTAGTTACCTTAAATTCCTCTCATATTCCAATGTTTATAAAATGATCCCACTATTCTTGTGTGATGTATGGGTATTTAGTAGGCGGATGTACTAACTTCTCATGGTTCTTGTTTATAAATGGTTTGATAAAATCTTTAGTGAGATTGTATCTAAATGTTCTGAATGTGTTCACCAGAGACATCATGATCAAATGTTTGGACATAGGATCCACCTGAAATGACATCTGTTTAAAATATAATAACATCAGGTTAGTCATAGTAAGTAATACATGATAGTATTTAATCAAGTATTTACATCTATGCAATCCCAAATATTCTCTTTTATTGATCGGGGACAATCACCCCACGTATCATAGGTGAGAGGTATATGTGATGTACACATACACAAATATAACTAAGCAATGTCTTTGCAGTATATCCAATTTCTTCACCCATAGAATTATATTGAACTATATTTCGTTCTCCCGCCATTTTTTCTTGAGCAACCTCAGGTCAGACTATCACGCCTTTAGTGAACCTGTTTCGAGCAGGTCTATTCACAGGAGTACCATCAGCATGATCGCTCTCTGAGCTAAACATGATGTCAATCTGCATAAGAGAGAGAAGATATGTTAAAAATATATAATTGGTTAAACGATCTTCAAAATGATTAATATATAAAAAAAAAATTAACACCAACCTATTTATTTATCCATGAACTCTCACAATTATTTCTAATATAGGTGAACTTGTCATCATCGATAATACTAGGCAATGTTTCTATGACCATGTACCCACAATCTTGGCCAGTATCAACTTCAGCATTCTTTGTGGAGGTATCAGAACCACCGACCGACAGGGATCAACTGGATCTTTTATATTGAAACTTGCTTCGCTTGAGTAGCTAAAATGAAGGAGTCAGATTTATGTCCAATGCGATTAAGATCTTCAATTGTAAATCCAATGTCGTCTACGTTAATTCCATAATTATTTTCCACCCAACCACATTTGAATAAAATGACTCTAAAATTATGATAATCAAGCTCTCTAATTTCTTGAAGTACGCCATAAAAATTTATTTTTGCCATAATTGGATTTTTGTCCTTCGAACTAGAAACTTGCAAAGTTTCTTCTGTTATCATAACTTACTGTTCTGCACACTTCTAAGATCATCTCGATTTTTTGTATCATATTGAATACCATTGATCATATAACTATTATAAGTGGTCACTCCTGAATAAGGTCCATGTAATACACACCTCAACGTTGATGATAAAGAATTGTACTCACCCCCTAAAGCGAGCCCAACATGATCAAGCAACCAACTTTTGAATTTTCGATTATGTTCGTCTTGAAGCTATTTTTTTATTTTTAGACCTACTGTGATTCAATTTAGACAACAAACTGCATGTGTTGATATGGAAGCACAACGCCTAAGTTATGTAATACATACAAATGAGCTTGATCAATCATATTCTTTAGTTGGTGTTTTATAATTGGCAGCAGATAATGGTCGATCAATCTTATTTGCATCTACATTATTTGATGATCGCAATCCAACATATAAAACTCCTTGTAAAAATTCAGAGAAAAACTCTATCGACTATTTTTAATTTTCTCCAATGCAACCCTCCGGTCGATTTCTATTTCGAACATAACCTTTCAAAATCTTCATATATCTTTCAAAAGGATACATACAGCTCAAATAAACTGGTCCACAAAATTTTATTTATCTTACAAGATAAACCACAAGGTGAACCATTATTGTGAAAAATGATGCGGAAAAAATTTCTCCAACAGACATAAAGTGACCACTACATCATCTTGCAATCCTTTCAACTTAGTTGAATCATCGACTTAGAACATATAACATTAAAGAAAAAGCATAGACGAACGATAGCGTATCGAACATGTTTATGTAAAATAGCACAAATTTCTACAGGTAGTAGTTGTTGCATCAAAACATGATAGTCGTGCGATTTTAGCCCGTAAAATTTTAAATCACTAATCGACACTGTTTTACTTATGTTGGATGAATATCCTTCAAGTACTTTAATTTCATATAATGTTTTACACACGCTCAATTTCTCATTTTTGTTAGTGTGTAACATGCTAGAGGCAAGAATATTATTTTCTTTCCCATTTTTGGGCTAACTCGGATCTAATATTCAATTCAACTAAATCTTGACGTGTTTCAAACTCATCTTTTGTTTTGCTGGGAATATCAAACATGATTCTAATAATATTAGAACAAACATTCTTCTCAATATGCATAATACCACGAATGATCTTTTGCCCTTAATTACGGTCGTTTTGGTGATGAAAAGTTCTAGTTGTGTTTTTGTAATTAAGAGTAAGTTTGATTTAGTATATAAAGATTCTTTTCTCAAATATCTAGAACCTAGATATTGTCATATTAACATTATTCTCCCTAAGGAGTTGCCTTCAAAATTTACTGAAAATTACATTCAAAACTAGCTTAATGTGGGAGTTACACTTAACTGCCCAACTTTACAGCAATCTAACAACAGTGACAATATATTAGTTTCATTGTTTAAGACTACGGTACTGGTTTAGATCTAAGAATTGATATTTGGCTGTCATTTGTTCTATATTTTAATTGAATATTGTGCTTAAAAATAAAAATTGTATATGGTTTGATTTAAAAATAAAAATTGTATCTGGTTTGATTAAAATGAAAGATTGCTAAATATTTTTGAAATTGGCTTTAAAATGTTTTTTAGTTTTAAATTCACACATAAAACAAAACTAGAAAAGAATAGGCCATTGTAAAGAAAATAATAAAAACAAAAAGAATTTGAGATGGTTAGAAAAATAAATAAGAAATTAAAAAATAAAACAAAAAACATTTATTTAATTATATATTTGTATATATTTGTTTTGTTTTAGCAGGTCTTTAGCTGAAATGAAGGCTGGCTGAAGAGTGGAGTTAATTAGAGGCATTCAAATTCTTATAAGTTGAAAATTCAGAGCAACTAAATTTCTATTTTTAACCACATGTTCAAGTATATAAGGGACAATTGGAAATACAGAGCAACTCAAGTATTTACTTTCTTCATCTCCCAAATTTTTTTTTCCTACTTTATTTTAGTTTTGCTTGTTTAATTTCTTTCAACATCAATTTTAATTTTATGTAACTAAGTATTAATTTCAGTAAAGGGTTTAAATTTTAAATTCTAATTTTGTGAGGTTCTGTTTAATAAATATTTTATCTTGATTCAAGAATTGTTTGTTTCTTGTTCTTAGTTGTTAATGATTAATTTGTTGATTTAAATTGGATTGATGCCTTAATTTTTATCTATTAGCTTATTGCTATCGTGATTTTGTTGTCACAAATTATTGAAAATTGTAGCAAAAAGTTGGCTTATCGGTATGTATTTATGGCTACTTCAATTTACATAGTTAATTTGCATAATAGATTTTAAGAAAAACAAATAAACAATATTAATTAATTTTAGCTATCTCGATTAATTATATTTGGTTTAATTATTCTCAATATTATAAATGTTATTATTTAATTGATATAGAACGTTATTGTACCCTTGAATTAGTCGTAGCCTTGAATTAGATTTTTTTTTCGTATAATTGTTTGTTTTATTAAATTTAATGTTCATTTAGAATTAAGTTCAAATACCAAAATCGTCTATTTCTATTTTTATTTAGCATTGAAAAATTAATTTATAGTAACCCGATTCTACCCTGTTAGATTTAAAAAATCACTCATTTACTTTGGTGTGTTTCAACAACCCAACCAAATTTGAAAATCAATTAACAATAATTTTATTCACACTAAATTTCTTTATTATGATGGAAGAGACAAGACATTCAACTTTTTCTCAGAAAAATACTATTCTTATATTTCTTTGTTATATTACTTTTTTTTTTTTTTTTTTTTTTTTTTTTCTGCCCCAACTAATCTTTATATTGGAAAGAGTAATCTCTATTACAATATTCTCTTCATCTTTCATCTATTCAATTCTTAAATTTAAAATCCACTAAAAATAAAACTAAAATTTAAAGTATATCAACAAAAGAATGTTTATCTAAATTTAATCTTAACCATGTGAGAAGTACAGTAAAATGATTCTCACTTCTTCAAAAGGAATCCAAGAACATATCTTAATGCTAGTGGCTCACACAAAGTCAAATTAAGAAAATTTTACTTTTATTTGGAACTAATCTAAGGCCAACCCTCAGAACTGCATCAAAAAGAAAATTTAGGCAAAAATTTAAGCATATGAATTAGTTTTTTTTTATTTAATTTCAGATACCAAACTATAGAAATTAATTATAAATTTAAGCATATGAATTAGTTTTTTTTATTTGATTTCAGATACCAAACTATAGAAATTAATTATAAATATGCAACTATATTAATGAGTATTTTCACTCATTTTTTATAATACAATATTTATGATATAATATTAATAAGGTATATATACAAATATTTTAAAATTTAATCGTATTTACTATTATTTTATAAAAATAGTCGAAGTCGAAGCATTGTTAAGTTTGTTGCTTAGAGTTGTTTATTTTACTCATTGTAATAGAGCTTATAATAGGTTTTGCTTGGTTGATTAATGATTCGTGGTTAAGAAAAAAATAAAAAATAAAAATAACAAACTACATTAATTTCAGATAAATACAACAACTCTTGTCACAAGAAAAAAATAAAATAAAACAAGAACTTGATCTTAATTAATTTATTTGACGACCAATTAATATGAACATTCATCTCAAAATTAACCACCAAACGAAAATTAACATTAGTAATCGGTTAGAAAGGTGGCGGTGGTGAGGATTTTTTGGTGAATTTGTGAGGCCATGGCTTTATACGCGGCAGCCGCAGCAACCGTCTTGAGTTTGATTTATGATTCTTCACGGCAGCCAACGGGAGATACAGAAAGTTTTCAGACGACGGCGACGACGACGACGGTAGAGGTTGAAATTCATAAGGGTTGGTGAAGAATGGAGATGGGTGAATGTTAAATGCAGAGAGTTTAGAAGGGAGATCTAAGAAGAAAACAGAAAAGAGAAGGGAGAAAACTAGAATTACACGCCCCATTATTCTGTTTCCAATACTAATATTTGATTTAGATATATGCCTCTTTTTATACATGGCCTCTCACACCCACACTATTCATAATAAATTATTAATCCATATAAAATTAGACCATCGAAATTGACCAACCCACTTGTTCTAAATCATATATATTATACTTTACTTTTCTTTAAGTTATAATATTTTTAAAGTAAGAGTTGTTGGTGTTTCCGACATTTTCTTCAAATAAAAATGTCATCTTTGTAAATGTACGAGGTAATGAGTGTTGAGATTATAATTTGAACAACTTATTAGTAAGGTATTAAAAATTTATACAAGATTAATACTATACAATTATGTAGGTATTGATTGGTAAATGTGTATATTTATACAAACAATCAATTGTTAAATACTATATAATACATATTATTAAATAAGTAAACATGTGAACAAAATAAACTTTATGATGTAGTTATTCAAACAAAACACATAGATATATTGTATTTAGTTAGTAATATAGCAATACACATAGTGTAATAATCCTATTACAATATATTCATAATACCATTGTATTGATTATCAACATATCGATATTAATATTATTTAGAAGAATATTACTATAATAAAATGAACAACCCTAACTAATTTAAGATATTGACCATAATACAAAAACTCATTCATCTAACCAATTGACTTACTCATTTCGACTTAAAACAGAAAAGAGTGATTAAAATCATTAGTGATAAAGATTGCAACGAGAACTCTAAGATTGATTTCTTTTATAAAATATGAAAATGGTGCCGTCTAATTTTTTTCTTAAAAGATAGAAATAAACATCAAAATTATTTTTAGAAAATTATTCGGGTGATGAGAGTAATGTTTTCTATAAGGATTATGATGTAAATGAAATTCTATGTCGTTGTTAATGGTGGTTTGGTTGTAGTGAAAATGAGGAGTAATGAATTTAAAAAAAAAAAACAGAAATAACGTCGGGAGAAAGATGAAGATAAATGAAAAAAAATGTTGTAAGGAAAAAGATTAGACATTAATGATGTATGATTTTTTTTTTTAGAATAAGGAAGGTTATATTAATAGAATATAATAAATTAAGAATAAAAATTTCATTCATAGAAAATGGGCATTTCGGATTTATTAAAAAAAAAAAAAACATATTTAATAGAGAATTGAATATTTTATGTTTTTTTTTTTGATATATATGTAAATATTATTATATAAAATTTGAATATATATACTAAATTCTCGTCTAAAAATTCATATCTAACCCAAGTGGTAAGTAAACAGAAGGTGGTTTATTTCGATTCGAATCTAAATTAAGATGATATCATTCATAGAATCTAAATTAAGATGATATCATTCATATTTTGAGAGGGTATATTGGAGATCATATACATTATCATGTTCGGCTTTAAAAATGTGAGGAGTTTTCAACATCTAAATGAGATATATGAACTATATTTCTCAATATCAATTGATTTTTGAGATAAAATTTCACACTATCTAATAAACGTTATTGTTTGAAATCTCAAATATTTGAATTGTGTCAAAGTTCAAACTAGAACCAAACACTTTTCTTTTTAACATTTTTATTCGTCTTTTTTCATGTCATCGTAAGATTTTCTTCCTATCATAAATGAATATCCTTGTAGACAATATATTATACTACTTGACACTTTAAAAAACAAAAAACATGTTCCATGGAAAGTGATCAAATTCTAATCTCATCTAGTCACTGTTCTACAACACGATGCTCTAATACCGCTTGTTAACCCAAATTTACACAATACAGGCAAACTATGATCAATCTAAAAATTTCAATAATTCAAATTTATTTTATATTTTTTCATTAATTATCTCAAATCAAGTTCTTTGGCAAAATTAATATCGGAATACAATAGGAATATGCAAGCTTAAGAGTATTGATAAACAAAGCTAAACTTTCAAACAACAAGAACAATAAATATATCAAGTTAATGAAAGAGAATTTGACACCAAATTTATATTAGATCCCCAAATACTATTGAATAAACATTTAATGTTTTATTTTTTAGTGGCTTTTAAATTCAAAATTGGGTAGATAAAAGGAAAAAGTTGAGAAGATGGAAGGAGCACTACTACAATTTCATGTATAGATGTCGGGCGAGATAAATGAAATTTCAAAACACGGAAGTATAGATATCATACACCATAAGATGTCGGGCGCCCGACATCAAATATGTAACTCTTATGGAGGGCTATAAGATGGCGGGCAGCCCGCCATCTTTAACGCCCGTCATCTAAAGTGCACGTCATCTAAAGCGTCCGACATCTTAAATTTACTTTAGATGTCGAGCAGCCTGCCATCTAAAGTGTCCGACATGTAATCTCATTTTAGTTCCCGCGCCTTGTATAGTGCCCGTCATCTAAAGCGTTCGACATCTAAAGCGCCTGCCATCTAAAGTCGACATCTAAAGCGTCTGCCATCTTTGTTGCCCGCCATGTAATCTCGTTTTAGATGGCAGGCTGCCGACATCTTTAGCGCCCGCCATCTAAAGTCCGCTATTTACACCGCCAACATTTCGACAACGTCTCACAGATACGTTACGCTACAGTTTCTAAAAACCGAAAACCCACTACCTCTTTACACTTTCAAGACATTTCCGACCGTATATCGCAAAAACTTACCGACCACCGCCGCTATTTAGTCGCAAACGTTCCTTTTCTGTCAAGAAGTTCTTTGTTTGGAAAATTTGGGTAAGTTTTAACTTGATTTTTAATTAGTAGTTTTTGATTGGGTATTATGCATTTCATTTTGGTTTTTGAGTTTTGTTGTTTCTCTGAATTTCATGATCAATTTATGTAGCTCATGTCTTGAAATGCCTTGAAAGTTTTACCTTTTAATTAAAATATATATATATATATATATTGAATGTTTAACTTAGTGTTCCTTAAAGTTTCTAAAGAAACTTTAATGTACCTAAAGTTCCTAGAGTTCCTTAAGTTCCTAGACATAATATTGCATCAAGTTGTTCATAAATTTCAAGATATTCTCAAAAGAATAGGACATGAGTAACTTTCAAGAATATTCCTTTCCTAGAGCAATAAAAGATGACTTTTTAACGTCCCGAAGCATTGGAAAGACCAACTATTCTTCAAAATCCGACGATTCTGGAATATCTCGAAATACTCAAAGAAGGCTAGGACCCCACCCAGGGGTCAGCCATGCCAATGCCGACCCCTGGGGATCGGCCAAATAGAGCTTTTGACCCATAGGGACTTAAATTCTAAAGACAAAAATTCAATTACATCGGACATGACTTTTTTCTATGTAATTCAAGAAATATGAGAGCTTGATTATCATAGTTTTACCGTCGTATTATTCAAATGTGATTGGGTGGATAACAATGGGGACTTAAGTTAGACGATATTGGATTTACAACTGTAAATCTGAATCGAATTGGTCATAAATCTGACTTTTTCATATTAGCCACACAAGCGAAGCAAGTTTTCTACATTAAAGATCCACTTAATCCTCAATGGTCTGTGCTTTTAACTCCTTCTCAAAAAACAATAAAAGATGTCAATAATGAAGAAGCTGATATCAATGAAGATTGTGGTTATGTGTTATAGAAAAGTTGTCTGATATTGTAGATGATGACTCATGCACATACATTAGAAGTGATTCTGAGGGTGTATGACTTCATAAATAGGTTTGTGTTATGTTGTTTTATTTAAGATTTCTGAATTTGATATTTATTATATTCTTTAATTTAATCATTTTAATATTGATTGACATCATGTCTAACTCTGAGAGTGATGATGATCAAACTTAGAGCATTACTGTTCATCACAACAGACATACTAGAGGCATCACAGTGATACGTGATCTTGCATAAGCTAGAATGGCAGGTGAACGCCTCGTTATTCAATATAGTGTGGAAGGTTAGGAAATCGGCAACAGTGCTACTAAATTACAGAGTTACCTTAGGACTTTTGTTAGGAAATCTATTCCTTTGACCTGTTGTGATGGGTCCAAAGATGTCTTTAACGATCTGAAAGAGAAGATATGAGATTATCTAGAGGTAAAATTTTACTACTATATCAATCATAATATATATATAAGATTAGTGTGTATTACTAATCTGACTTGTATTGTCTTCAGATGTCGTTCGTGTTGAATCCTAAATCCAAACATAGGATTATGCTGTTGGCGTCAAAGAAGTTCAGGACATTCAGATACAATCTTACAAAATATATCAAAGAATTAAAGGATAAACCTGAACTTCTTGCATCTCCGCCTAGTCTGTACAGTTACGTCCCACAAGATGAATGTGATAATTTTGTTAAAGATCAATTGTTTGATGACTTTGAGGTTTACTTAAGCTTTATTTTTATATTCTTATATGTCAAATAGGCAATCCAACTTCTTATTCTTATTTTTATATTTTTATATGTCAAATAGAAAAAAAGTGAAGATGGATCAAAAAAGGAATCCAACGTTAAATGTCCTCACCATATATCACGAAAGGGATATGCTCATTTTGCTTCTGAGCTAGTAAGTAACAACTATTCTCGTATTATATATTTCTATATATAATTATTACAAATCATTACATATATTTAATGTGTGATTAATTTGTATAAGGTATAAATAATAGTCCTAATCCATCATATCGTGCAACTCTATGGAAAGAAGATCGTAGAAATAAGAATAAAGAGATTTTAGACCCATAAGCGATTGAAACAGTCAAACGTATGGTAAGTGTTTGTTCATTATGTTTTAACTTAAAATATTACGCTTATACTATACAATTAATAAAAGAAAATTGGTTACAGGATAAGCTTCATCAGTTGAAGGGGTGAAGATGTTTTGACTGAAGCATTGGGCACACTGGAACATCGAGAGCGTGTTAGGGGAACGACTGAGTTTATTTCTCTATCACAATACTTCAGATATAGGCGTCAACAGTCTAATTTTTCCAACCAGCAAATAGAAAAAGTTGTGGGAGACATTGGAAATGCTCAACAGTTCAAAACTGTAAGTGTTGGCAGTATTAACTCGATGATACATAGACATGGTGTTCAAGAGGCAGTGGGTGACGATTTAAGAGAGGATGCCACTGAAGTTGATGTAAGAGAGGATGCGCAAGTTGGGCCAGTGATCGAAGAGCCCATATTAGATTTAGGAGAGAGGTACAATTTTATATATTAACTAATAATTGTATGTATCTTTTAATATTCAAGTAATTAATTATTATTTTTATAGGGTACAACATGTCTACTTGCCCGTGAATCCACAGATAACATTGTTGTCAATGGCACAATGTATGAATCAAAAGGCGCATCTACCAAAATACGTGACATGCCTCTCGGAAAATACAACGTGCGATTGATGATTGATTTAATTGTGACTGGCTATCAAAAGCTAGACTTACCCAAACTGGTGAACGAAGAATTACAGTTCCTTGAACAAGCTATTAACACATTCGTTCCATGGGCTTGTGCGTGGGACATAAGCTCGAATGCCGCAAAAAAGGTATGTGTATTTTCATAATAATATGGTTAATATATCACATAAATATACTAATAACTTATAATTTTTATCACAACCTTCTAAGTATAACCACAGCTCGAAGGATCAGTCACAACCTTCTGTCTCGCATAAAGGCAATGTTTTATCTGATTCCCAATCCCAACGGCAGTCACAATCTTAGGGCACAATGCTCCCCACAATATAATGCTAAAACTCGTGTATGGTTATGTTCTACGCTAGATGGAACAAAGAGAGATCATACAACTTCCTATTATAGTAAACTTGTTCGGGCAGGATCAGTTTTACATTCTTGCTCGGAACAATATCATCCACAATATATGGAGATGAAAGAAATCAGCTATTATTTGACATACATAGTGTAAGTAAAACAATTTATTTATGAATTATATATCTTTAATATTTCTTATAACTGACATTTAAATAATTGATATTCATGTCATTATGGCGAACAAACGATGATAATTATCTCGTATGTGACCATGTTAGCTTCGCATGTTTCAAAGGGGTAAATGAAGAAAGTTGTTTGAATTATCAAACAGGATGGGCATGCTTGCTAACATGAATTAGATAATATTATTTCTTTACAACACTGGATATGAATTATCAATTTCAGTTTTATTAATATACATTTTTTTCAAATTTACATACTTTGTTGCTAAAATGTTTGTTTAATTATCGCAAACGACATTGGATTTTGATCGTTATAATTCATTCTGAAAATACAGTCTATTTTCTCGATTCTCTAAATCAGAAGGTGATAGATAAATATTTGCAAAAACTCGTAAACACGTAAGTTTCAATATTCAAAGTTATAATTTTTTTTTTATTAAGTTTTATAATCCTAATATGAAAACTCCTAAACTTTGTTAGTTCCTATCGAATGTCGAGAATAAAACATTCGCTCGAGTGAAGTCAACTGACATGAAAACGTCTGAAGGTAAAAATCGAATTGTATTGTTGGTTAACGTACATTTGTTTATTAAATTTAGAACTAAATATCATAAGTTTAGGCTAAATATCATAAGTATACTTATATAGTGCCCTCGTCAATTGGTATCTATAGAGTGTGGATTTTATGTTCAGTTTTACATACGAGAGATTATCACCAACTCCAACACACACATCAAGAGACTGATATGTTTTCTATCTATCTGTATAATACATATGTGATCGCAAACTGAATCTTTTATATTATATTAACTTTATATTCTAATTTACAATATTTGTAGTTCAAGAACAACACAAATAACTACACTCAAGAAGAAATTGACATTGTAAGAATGAAGTGGGTAACCTACATAGGTAGTCATTTACCTATATTATGCCATAATTATTGTACATATTGTAACTATAACAATAGTTCACTCGGCTTAGAATGGATCTGATAGTGTAATTATATTGAATTGACTATGTATATATTACAATAGTTTATGATAGTGTAATTGCTTGGAATTGATTATGTATATATTACAATAGTTTCTGTTATAGTGTAATTACTTGTAATGGATCTTATAGTGTATTGTTTGAATTGATTATGTATATATTACAGTTTCTGATAGTGTAATTGCTTGGAATTGTTATGATTTTACTTAAATACATAGTTGATTTGATGTGTACATGTTAACAAGTTTTGGAATTGCAATATTCTGTCGTTATGCTACCGAAATTTAAAGTGAAAAGTATTAGTTTTTAATTAGTTTACTCTCTATTGAAATGACAGTTAAAATGAGGGTTTTCTATGCTTATTTAGAAGTGAAAAATATTATATTATAATTACTTTACTTTGACATATTGAAATGAGAGTTAAAATTAAGAGGTTTTTATGCATATATTTAGAAGTGACAATGAGAATTTAAGGTTGGAAAGGATTTGCCAATATGACAAATCTCGCAATTTTTTTTTGTAAATTAATTTAGTTTTAGATGTCGGACATAAAAGATGTTAACCATAAAATAATAACGAGAATTCATTGAAAATATTTCATGACGATGCATACCATTTTGCAAATTAAAAATTTAATTATTAGTTTTCTAATGTCGAGCACAAAAGATGTCACGCACGAAAATGTCATGCAAGCACAAAAGATGTCGCGCAGGCAGAAAATATGTCGGACAAAAGATGTCACCTGAATAGATATCGGGCACCCGCCCGACGTTGTTTGTATTAGATGTTGGTCAGTGCCCGACATCTATTCTCCGGTTTCTACTAGTGGCGAAAAGTTGAAAAGATGAAAGGACAAAAGTTGTGAAGATGAAAGACCAAGAGTTATGAAGATGAAATGTCAATAATTCTGAAGATGAAAGGTCACTAGTATAGGAGAAGATTGTGATGCCTATAAATAGATTGTTGTTTCCATTATAAAGATGTAGTAGTTGTAGAAGAAAAGTGAAATACAACAAAGAAATATAAGAAGAGTAATTTTCATAGAAAAGTAGAGTTTCTAGCAAAAATAGCGTAATTTTACAAATACAAGCTATGTCTAATTTTTTTTTAATTACTGATGCAAGTTCCACTATAGAGAAAAATTACAAGAGACCACAAACCATACAAAAAGGTCAACAAAACACTCTAGAAAAATTCAAATCTCTTGAATGGAACAAAAACTCTTTACTACGAAAAAAAAATACTCGAGATAAACAATATTCTAAAGACTCATAATTTCTTGATAAAAAATATTCTAAAGACTCATAATTTCTTCTTTAAAAATTACAAAGAAAATTTGAACTTACAATTTATAAATAATACACATATATAAAACAGTTTACAATCTTTGGGTAACTGAAAGCAAAATATTCGGTACCAAAACTAAAACAACGATCTATAGGGGAGGCTATGTCGACCGTTTTGAGATAGAGATGTCTACACGGCGATGTAGGACTAGAAAATGATTTTTTCATCATCGTCTTCACTTTCAAAATTAAGTTCTGTTCCTGTGAAATTTTGTCATCTTTTTTGCAGAGATTGAAGAAGAAACATCACCATTTGAATTATTCAAAGAAAAACTTTCAATTTTTTTTTTTAATTTTCCAAACTTATTTTTAAATAACAATTTCAAATAATTTAATATTTTTAAAAAATATCTATAAAGTTTCAACTATATGATGAATTATCAAAGAAAAAAAAAAGTAGTTTTATAAATAAATATATTATATAAAATTAAAGGTATAAATATGAAGGAAAACTAAAATTAAAAAAATAATGAAATATTCAACCTTGTTTTTAGAGTCCAGATCTTAGAAAATTGTATCTTTATTTTCGATATAGATTTTTTTAGCCACTTAAAAAATGTTTTGATTGAATATTAGAAACAATATTAACTAATTACTTCTAAAAAAAAATTACATCTAAAAAAGCATTGGAGTGGAATCATTACTAATTGTTACTTTTAAATATTTAAAATAAAGTTTCATTCAAAATATTAATTCTTAATATTCTAAAATACTATGTGTAAATAAACATTTAATGGTTTTAGAGTCCAAAGCATTATTGATGTGTATGGTGCTGCGTCGGGGCAAATGGTTAACTTCGAAAAGTCTGCTATGATGTTCAGCAAAAATGTGTCGGACCTTGTTAGAGCGCAGTTATGCAAAATTCTAGGGGTCAAGGTGGTTTGTGACCTAGGGCCTTATCTTGGAATGCCGTCGCAATCTAAGCGCAATAAAAAGCTCCTTTTCCAAAAGATGATGGGGCGTGTGAGGAATAGTATCCAGGGTTGGGAGGGCAAGCTGCTCTCTAAAGGGGGGAAAGAAACTTTGATTAAAGCGGTTGCACAGGCGATCCCTACTTATTCTATGAGTTGTTTCCGCTTTCCTAAAGGGGTGTGTGAGGAGTTCGATCAAGTATGCGCTAATTTCTGGTGGGGAAGTGATAATGAGTGTAAAAAGACACATTGGAGGAGCTGGAAAAAGTTGTGCATGAGCAAAGATAGAGGGGGGTTGGGATTCCGATATTTATCCCAGTTCAATCAAGCCATGCTGGCTAAACAATGCTGGAAAATTTTACGTGAACCGGGAAGTTTACTTTCTATGATTCTGAAAGGCCGCTATTCCCGAGGGGGGATTTTATGGGAGCTCAGCTCGGGAGATCTCCTTCTCTCACTTGGCGTAGCATTCTTTGGGGTAGAGACTTGTTTAGGAATGGGTATCGTTGGAAGGTGGGAAATGGCTATTCTATTGTGATTGGTAGGGACCCGTGGCTAGGGAGGGCGGAGAACCCTTATGTTTTAAGTGCTCAGGGCCCCTGGAGAGACTTGAAAGTGGCTAATCTGGCGGGTAATGGTAGGAATTGGGATATTGATAAGATTGAGAGCATCTTCTCCCCTGAGGAGGCGGGAATCATCCTGAGTACTCCTCTGGGGGAGAGGACCAGAGAGGATGAAATTATTTGGAACCTTAACTCTAATGGTTTGTTTAATGTGAAAAGTGCATACCACTTGGCTATG
>JBBMEG010000015.1:1778917-1800179 GCA_037832605.1 Cyclanthera cordifolia | reverse complement strand
TATATATATATATATTATATATTTAGCATAGTAAAATTCTATCTACTAAGATAATGTTTGTTTTGTGCCTAAATTTTAATAGATAATAGGCCACAATTAATCATATATTAATCATATAATGAAGAGTTTAAGTACTCCACCATTAAACCTAAAAAGCGTTGTGTCAAAGTGTACTAGTCATAAATACGAATTTGTTCACTTTAATTTTATAAAATTCAAACAAATGTCAAAGATATATTAGATTCAACACTTGAATAGAGCAGCGAGTTTCACAAATTTTAACATGGAAACGTGCACCGTAGCACGACATAATCTAAAAAACAATTGAAAACTTGAAAAGCATACTATATAAAATATGAGGTAAAATACTTCTATAATTTGAAGAAACATTATAATATATAATATATATTATGGTTTAAAAATGCTTAAAATAACATTTGGTCTCTCGACTTTCATGTTTGTTTCATTTTGGTCCATAGACATTCATTATAGTTGAGGGACCAAAATAGTAATTTAACCTTTAAAAATCTAGAATTTAGTTTCTTCTTGAGTAATCTACATTTATTTAATATAATTTGAAAAATCAGAATTTAGCCCCTAAAAATTGATAAAACTTAAAAAATAGTCATATCGTTCGTAATTCTTGATTAATAAAATACGTAGAAATTAATTACTTTTGTGTTTAATGATGAAAATGTGAGATAAATAATTGATTAGACTAAAAAAAAATGCATCATTCATACATCAGAAGTTACATCTATGTACTTATTAATTAACCAACTTTTACGAATGACGTGAATTATACTTTTTTAATTATAGAGACTAAATTTTATATTTCTCTAAATTAATTTTTTTTTATATTTATTAAAATCAAAGTCTAAATCATAACTTTAATCAAATTTATAATTTAGCCCCCCATTTTCTTTTTCAATAGAGGATCAGGTCAAAATCTGAATATCTGATAAAGAGGATTTGAATTTGGCCTTTACTTTTTGATAATAATTAAAAGCTTATTTTAATTTTATTTCTGTGTTTTTTACAACTGAAATAACTTCCTCCAAATAACTAAAACACTCCACCAAAATTTGACAACATGAAAGGAAAACAGTACCCACTTCTTCTTCCCCTTAATTATGTTTTTGACTCATAATTTTAGTAAATTACAGTCTCACCCCACTAATCCTATATAATATAATATCTTATTATTCTTCTTTGCTATGTCTTAAACTTGAACTTTCCTTAACCCCTTTCCCTATCCTCTGTAATTCAACTTCAGTTCCGATGATGGATTTGAACTTCGCCGCCCGCAAACCGCCGCAGACGGCGGTGAGGATGGACATAGAACAGATGCCGGAGGCTCCTCAAAGTGGCTACCACCACCGCCGTTCCCACTCCGATACCTCCTTCCGCTTTGCTAATTTCGACGATCTTCTCCTCTTTGACCCTCCCGACCTCGATTTGTCATCCTCTCATCCTTCTCCGTCGCCATCGACGGCGGAGGCACGTATGGCCTTCGATTCCTTCAATTCCAAGTCCCCTGAAGATGCCTCTGCTTCGAAACCTAGGGCTGGCAACGGACACTCCGCTTCGTTCTACGGTGCTCACTGTCGGAGTTTTTCGATGGATTCCGACTTCTTCGAGGGTCTGGGAATGGCCGGAGATGGAAGCGACGGTGAGGTACGTGCCGGGAGAGTGACGGTTGGGGAGAAGAAGATGGGTCGCCATAGGCATAGCAATTCCATGGATGGCTCTTTGACCTCCTCTTTTGAAGTTGAGTCTACAGTCGCAATTGATTGCTCCAAGAAGGCCATGGCGCCCGATAAACTCGCCGAGCTAGCTTTGCTGGACCCTAAAAGAGCTAAGAGGTAATTGATTGATTTCTTCATTGCTTTTCTCATCTGGGATCATTGAATTTATGAATGTCTGACTTAGAATAAGTAAATTTCCTGCAATCAATCAAAAGTTTAGAGTAATTAAGTGATAATGAGTTTGGGATTTGTCTTCCATTTTAGGATTCTGGCAAATAGACAATCTGCAGCAAGATCCAAGGAGAGGAAAATACGTTACACAAACGAATTAGAGAAGAAAGTGCAGATGCTTCAATCAGAAGCGACTTCCCTTAATGCACAGGTCACTGTGTTACAGGTATAGCTTCTATTTCGTTGTAGCTTAAGGGAAAAGGGAGATGAACTCAACAGAATAGAACACGAATCTTTTATCTATTCTTAATTTACAAGTCTCACGGGTGGCCTGTAGCTATCAATTGAACAGACTAAGTGTTATGCTGATGGAAGAACTGGTCACTTTTTGACTTTTCAAATGTTTTTTTTCTTCTCACTTTCAAGATTTTTGTATAAATAATCAGGCATTTGTGTGTTGGCCTGTTTGGGGCGTGGTTAGGGTGGGATACACTAACCCACCCTAACCAAACGCGTGGTCGAATGAACTTTTTTTTTTTTTTTTTTTTTTTTTTTTTCATTTTTCTTTTCTAATTAATTATATTTATTATATATCTTTAATTATCACATCATATTAACTTTTATCCTTTCCTAACTCTACCTCAAACACATACTTGCTAACACTTCTCTTTCCTTTCCTTTCCGGTGTAGCCAAACGCGTCCTTAGTGAAATAGACAAGATGGGGAAGTGTTGATTGAATCAACTCTTCTAATATACTAGGAAGGTGGTTGGATGCAAACTTGTAGAACGATGATAAATGAAGGGTTATTTTGAGTGATTAGAAATTTGAATTTTAGTAATATCTCGACTAGATGATGATATTTATAGACGAAATGTAGTTAATAATTTGTTTGAATGGTGATTTTTGTATAATGGTCGCATAAAACAACTTCTTTGGATGTAGTTAAAAATGAGTGATTATTTTGACGGCTTAAAAATGAATAGTTATAAATGAATAATTTGAAATGAGTGGTTAGCAATGAGTGGATAGAAATAAATGATTATTTAAATTGGTTAGAAATAAGCAATTACAATAGCTCGTATGGATCTTCATATTTGAAGAATAATTAATAAAAGCTCATTTAATATCAATGCAAAACAAACACTCGTATGGTGCAGAAAGATACAACTGGATTGACTGCTGAGAACAGAGAACTCAAGTTAAGGCTGCAGGCCATGGAGCAACAAGCTCAACTGAGAGATGGTGTGGGATTCTCCATTCTTCATCTTTCTTAGCTTAGAGAGTGTAATAAAAAAAGCTCATTTTTTTTGTTTAATTTTCTCTACTGTTTGGTGCTTACAGCTCTGAACGACACACTGAGGGAGGAAGTGCAGCGGCTAAAGATAGCTGCAGCCCAACTGCCAGTTGCAAATGGCAACTCATTCAACATTGGAGGGCTACCCTCTCAGTTCCAACCATCCTTGCATCAGTTTGCCAACTCTCAGAACCATCAACAGCAACAACTGCTTCACATGTCTCAGCCCGATGCTCGAGGAGCGTCGCCACCATCCCAACTTCCCGAAGCTTAAACTGCCTGCTTCGGTAACATCTTTACATAATCCATTAGCAATAGTGAGGTTTGATATTTGATTTGGGAAGCTAAGGAATTGTAGCCTGCGTCTCCTATATTTGGAATTGTATTGTGTATGCTTGTAAAAAAAAAAAAAAAAAAAAATACACACACACGTGTACAAAAAGCTGTATTGTCTCTTTGATTGCGGATTGTATTGTACTGTCACTCACTTTATGAACAACCTAATCTTACTTGTATCTCTTGATTGCGGCAAGAAGTTCAGCCCTTGATTGTTATACACTGTTGATATCTATTCAACAAATGTTTGGTTCAGCATCTTCTTACCCCTGCATTTGACTAAAGTCTATGAATAGACAAAGAATGATGAGAGAAGGATTCTAAAACATTGTTGTTCAATAATACACCAAGTACACGGCTAGATAGGGTTGAAAGGCCAGATCGAAACTGACGAAGCCAAATCGAACCAAACTGTTCCAATGGATCAGTATGATTTTTTAGAACGATATTTTATCATTCGGTTTGATACTTTTAAAAATTGTAATATATTTATTTGATTTTGGTTATTGATAAAAGAACTAACAAAAGAAAAACATAAATAAATACTAAGAAAAAATAAAAATAAATTGGTACATAGATTTGATAGAATGAACAAAATTTATGTGAAATATAAAACAAAAATATTGTAAATATTGTGATATTTATGTCTTAGTAAAATAAAAATATTTAGAATCAAATGGAAAACTAAACTAAATTTTTATAGAAACAAAAATCTGAAATTATAATAAAAAACCAATAATCGTTTCCACTGAGGTTGAACTTTTTTTGAGTACAAATTGGGGAGGGATAACGATCCTACTGCGTCACTGATCCATTCGGTCAATTCAAGTTGAACTTAGTCACATGCAATATCACATTATAATTTTTAAAGTTATTTTTAGTAATTTCCAAAAATAAATAATAATAATAGCTTCGTTATATTGTTTAATCAAAGAGCGATTGTAAAAATTAATGTATTAATAATTTCATTAAAGCTGGAAAGCAGTGAATGATACAAACCATTATGATAACAAATTGATAGGAACAAAATGTTTATTTAAATGAAAAGATGACAAAGATTAATTAAGCGTTAAGATAATTGTAAACAACGTATGAATACACTTCCCGGGAGTATGACGTGCAGCAGCAACATGGCTAGCTATCAGAACCGCGTTGGGACTTTAATTTTCATGTCGTAATTAATACCAAAACAAAAGGGTATTCTAGTAAATTACTCTATACATTCCCCTCTTACACGTCAGCTTTTTGCAGGCCCTATCCATTTCCATCATATTTTATTATTAAATTCCCAAATAGATAAAAGGTGAATTATTAAAATCATTAGGTTTGTATTTAGATGCGTAAGAATGTTTATAATTGAGATTTATTTTAAGTATTTATAACTAATTATTATAATTAAAAATTTATTTGAATGGAATAAATGGTAATTATATAAAAATAGCCCGGAAAAATTGATCAATGGTTGTAAAATTAAAAAAAAAACAAAGAAAACAGCCATTTATATTTGGGAAAAAAAACACAGCAGAGCCATTTTTATTTAATTTTGATGACGAAATTACCCTCAACTTTCACGCCAAATATCCAACTACTCCTCATCTTCTTCCTCAAGATTCTACCAACAGTCAAAGATCCTCTCTACTGATCAATAAATATTCCCAATCTACATCTCTGCCTCCCTCCTTTGATTTTTCCCTCCTCGCTTGTTTACCCATGGATTTTCTTCGTTTCTGTTGATTTCATGGCGGATATGGATTTCGTTGAGGGCGTTGGAGAGAGTTCTTCGCCGCCTCGAAGCTTCGGCGCCTTCTGTGGCGTCCACGATGTTCGGAACGATGTTTATACTCGTTTGGTTGAGAGTGGAAACGAGGAAGCCGTTTCTAATCCTCAATTTCGCGAGAACTTGGATGCTCACTTCAATCGCTTGCCTCCGAGGTAGTATCTTCCGATTTACTTTGATTTTGATTTGGGGGTTTTGAGTTTTTGTTTCTTGTTTTCCTGTTTTCTATTTGTTTTGCTTCTCTATTTTGTGTTTGCCTTTTAGTTGCTCTAGTGGAGTGAGTGTTAATGCATCATTTGCATCGATCTTTTTTCCTGGGAATTTGTAGTGGATTTAGTTTGTCTAACTGTATAAGGAAGCTGATTAGTGATTCCTGATTTTGGTGGATTGCTTTTCTGGGGAATTTTCTTTTTCTATGACGTGTATGTCATTATCCAACAACATCTGTTTATTCAATAGTCTTCTGATGGGAAAATTCGTGGGATAACCATTTATTTTTTTAAACTTTTTTTCTGTTTTTGATTATTAGTTATTAATTTTTTATAAAATTTTTCGAAGTATTGGTCATCAAAATTTGAAAACGCAGAACAAATTCTTGCTAATTATTTTTAGTTTTTATAACTAATGTTAGATTTTAAAAGTGTGTTCAGAAAGTAAATTGTCAATTGACTTTATTATTATCAATTTAATAATTATGATTAGACGACATATATGTTAAATTTTGGATTGGTTTTTTACTCGTTTGGAGTAAGATTGAATTTTGAGCTTAACAACTTACTGCTGAAATAATACAAACCATCAAAGGAACAATGGCGTTGTCCTGATATGGATAAAGGCAAGAGTTAACGTGTAATATGATTAAAGGTTGATATATGCGAGTGAAAAACACGATTGTAAAACACATGCTTCAACTGCTGGCTGTAGAATTTAGTTATATTGATAACGAAACTAACCCATTTTCTGTCTTTAGAAAATAATGTGTTTCTAGGCAAGTTACTGAAATTTAGACGAGAACTGAAATGAACAAAGAATGAATTAAAGAGTTTTACTGAAATCTAGGCAAGTTACATAAAGAATGAATTAAAGAGTTTTATTTATTAATTTATTTTAATTTATTTTGATGTTTTACTTCTTTGATATGACATCCCTGGTTAAATGCTTGCCGACCTCAGTTCTTCTTAAATTATTAACTTATTCGTTTTTGATAATTATTCCGTGTCAGTTATGGACTTGATGTTAACATGGAAAAGGTTGAAGATGTTTTGATTCATCAAAATCTTCTTTCCCTAGCAAAGGATCCTGAGAAGTGCCCTGTCTACCACATTCGCTTTCTGGAGGTACTTTTTTCATTTTTGTCTGTTTAATTTGTATAGGAAACTAATGGGTTCTGTTGCTTGGTTCTAAACGTTTTTATAGTTCTGTGCATGGAGTGATTATGCCAAATATATGGTGGAAAACATATTACCTGAAGCAAAAATTAGAAAAATGCTTGCATTAAGAGATAGATATCATCAATTTTCTATTGATGATTAGTTAGAGAGGGTGACGTAATGGAATTATTGTTTATAAGATCATTACCACAACTGCTGAAAGTAGAACTTCCTACTATCAGAGAAAAAAACTGCGACAGACTACATCAAATTGCCATTGGTGGCACCTGGAGGGTAGGAATGTTATTCTGCTTGGTAAATATAATCCTCCCCAGCCCTGCAGATATGGTCAATTCAAAATGAATTAAGAATGTGGTTGTCTGGATTTCTAGCAATATGGTTGCACAGAAGAAAGTCAGATGGTAGTAGGGGTGATTTTGGTTCGATTTTTGTCGATTTTGTGCTAAACCAACAATCGAACCAATATCCTTGATTTTTCAATAATTGGGTCCAAACCTATGTCCAATAAACGACAAAATCATTGATTTGATTTTCGATTGATTCGGTTTGGTTTTTGATTTCAATAAGAATTTGGTTTCTTTTTCAATTTTTTTTAATCTCAATTTCAAATTGACTTTTAATTTGATTATAAGTATTTTTATTTTACTAACCTAACATATTCCATAAATATAACAATATTTACGATGCTTTTGCTTCATATTCACATTTAAATTTGTTTATCCATCCAATCTAAATACCAATAAATATATATGTATATATATTATTTTCTTAGTATTTATATATTTGGTTCGGTTCAGTTTATTGTTGGTTTCTCCATCACGAATCAAAGATCCGAAACCGAACCAATATATTTTGGCTTTCTAAAATATCAAATTGAATTATCCAATATTGTTCTTAAAAATCAAACCGATTCATTGGATCGGTTTGATTCGTTTCGGTTTTGTCGGTTTTTCCTTTCGCTCCTAGATGGTAGTTATTGATATATCATAATATGTTATTTCCTTGACAACGAGCGATGATCTTTCCTAAATATTGATTGATACAAGCAGTTCTATAGATTAGCGATTGCATTGATCATTTCTATTTTTTTAAGATATGAATGTACTGTAATTTTCTTCTTTCAGTATTATATTTTTATCTGGTAGTCCATGGACTAAAATAGAGCTAAGGATAATTTGGCTTTAAGGACGACCAAAAAAATAAGGTTTTCTTTTTTTGTTTTTTTTTATTCTTAAGTCTTTGCATCATGTGTAGCCATTTGGTTCAAAAGAAATTTGAAATTTCTTGAAAATTGATTATAAGGATATAGATGATAGTAGAACTTCATAATGATAGGCAATCGTTGTGTGCAATTTTTCATAATGATTTCTTATACCCTTGTAACTCCGAAACAATCTCTCTTGTCAATATACCCTTGTAACTTTGCCCTCCCTCAAATCACTTAGGGAGTGTTTGTGGGAAAGAAAATGATAACGATTATTGGGGAATAAAAATTTGGGGAAGATTGAAGAATAGGAAAGATAATGATCACGAGGAGAATGATTATTTGTGTTTAAAGTGATGAGAATGATTATTTGTGTTTGGGAAAAAGATAATGATTATTGAGAAAAATAAAATAGCAATTCTGATGTAAGTGAAAAAATAGTTAAGGGAGAACCGGAGAATAAACAGTTGTTATAGACAGAATAAAAAGTAGTTTAGACTCTTCAGAGGAGAATAAAAGGTCATTTCGGGGAAATGCAATCATGGGGACAATGATTCTCGGCGACCCAAACACCGAGAATCATTTTCATTCCCATTCTCCCCATTTCATTCCCTTGCCACAAACACCTGCTTAGTTTCCTTGCCTCGGAAGTTCACATGTTGTTTGGTTCAGATTTGTTTTAGAAGTTGGAAGTCTTATTGCTCTACGTTTGTCTTTTTGTTTTGTAGCACATAAGTACTTTATCAGATGGCAATGATGATCAGGAACTTGATAGTATTCTGATAAGTGGTTCATCAAATGAAGCAGCTGATAGAAGATATCCACTGTCACACAAGAGGTGATTCTTAGGCTTATTGTATTTTTATCAATAGGCCAACTGTCTCTCCTTTCCCTGCTGCCCTCTCTCCGATCACATAGTTTCATTTTCTCAAATAGTTGATTGTTTTAATTGGTTTCTTAATCGTTGATTTATAGAACTAGAGGCAATATAATTGACTTTGAGCCTTGTTCCAAGCTCGAGGACTTAAATTTGGATGTTAGGAAGAACTCAAAGGCCATAAATGGGAGATATCATATGGAATATTTTTCTAAAAGGTATAATTTAAATCAAAGCAGACAATTTATACTTAATCAGAAGCATGTGTGTATTCGGTATTTCTGTGGATTCACCATGCTGAAAATTCTTGTAGTTCTACTTCTCTTCAGGGTTCACATTTTTGACCTGTAATTATTACCGGCCATCTATAATTAGATGTTAAGATGTTTACTAAAAGCCTAATACAGGCAGGGTATTTCACATGTTCCGATACACGAAGTGATATTTTCAACTGTTGACAAGCCAAAGCTTCTTAGCCAGGTAAGCTTGACTGAGTGTTATCTTTTGCCTTTTATTTTTATAGCTTGTATATGAATAGTTTGGGGAGCAAAAGCTTCATCGCCAGGCATGCTCGTTGGTGTCTTGTTCCTGATTCTTTCGTACTAATGTAACTAACATGTACCAAGGTTGGAGTTCTACATTTCTGGGAGTTATAAATTTTATTAGTGTCTTTGCACATTTCTTACTGGCCTATGGTATGTACAATCTTTGGAAGATGGCTTGGAAGGAACATCAGAACTTTTAACAAGAGCAGAAACTTTAAGATAGTTTTTTTTAATATGTAAAAAAAAAAAAAAAACTATTTTGGTGGCTACACTATCTACGTGTATGCCAATCTCTTTTGATCGATTACAGCATAAGTCATCTTTTGAGGAAGTGGAAGAATTTTAATTCATTAAGAAACCTTTTCAATGGAACATACTTGAGGGACTCCCTATGTAAAGAAGTAACTGAAAGATACAGTGACCCAAATTTCACGGTACCCTTATTGCGCTGAAAGACTTCTATTCCTAAATAAACAAAAATTTCTAAAAACTAATGGCCCTGAAAACATTGAACCACATACAAAAAGTTTTTCTAACTAACAGAGAAATCATCATGGTCAACAAGAGCAATAGCTCAGTGGCATTAGTGCATACTCAATGATCAAGAGGTCATGAATTCAAATCTTTCCCATCCTCAATTGTTGTAGAATTACGAAAAAAAGGAAAAGAAAAGTAAAACCACTATAGGTTGGTCTAGTGGTCAGGGAGGGCCATGTAAATAGTAAATAGCTTAGGGATATAACTCATTCTAGGTGTTAAGAATAATTTCAATCTCTCTCCCTGTAATTTTTCGTTCTGTCATTATTACGAAAGAATATGTGTTTTTTTTCTAACAAGTTGCCATTTTTCTCCTCTAGCTTTCTGCTTTGCTTTCTGATATAGGACTAAACATTCGAGAAGCACATGTGTTTTCAACATCTGATGGTTACTCCTTGGATGTATTTGTAGTGGATGGATGGCCTGTTCAGGTACAGTATTGTGATGTATGTTAAATTTATAGGTTAGGACTTTGTTGTCCATTTTTATATCCGATTTCTTGTGGGATTTTGTGGTTTTATTCTCATTCTTATCGCATCCAAAAATTGGTTAGTATTGATAATGTACATTCATCATATGGAATAATGATATTATTTTTTAAATGTGGGAGTCAAGATGTTATTCAGCCAGAACTTCCATGGACCACTCTTTCTTCCAACCCTGCTTAAGGTGTTACTCCTTCCATGGAGTACTTGCCAAGTATTGAACTTAAGCTTATTTGGATTTTTCACCCTCCACAAGGAAGTTTAAATTGAATGTGGAGCCTTGAGAAGGGTTTGGAGTCCAATAACAAACGTCTCAGCACCAGGAACACAAGAAAAATCCCCCAAGGATAAGATTAAGGCCACAAACCCAAACGTCTCCCCATCTGTAAGTGGGTGGTGCCTAAAGCCTTGGACGAGCTAGAACATACCACACTTTACTGTTTTCATCAAGATAAATGGAGGAGACGAGGAAATAAGGAACATAGGAACTATCTCCCTTCCATCTATCTTCCTAGAAAAATAAACGTCCTTCATCAGACTACTGTAAGTAAAAAAAAAGAAAGAAAGAAGGGAAATGAAATTATTTTTGTTGAATTATATTGAATCATCAACCAATCCAAAAGTTTAAGCCAATGAATTAAGGTAAATTTATTTATATCAACCTACACTCTCTTTCACTTGTGGGCTTGGAAATTTGAGAATGCTTATTAAGTGAAAATCAATATTAAGTGGGGATGAAACAATTTGACAAAGATACTTGGAATTGGAGCTTTGCTCCACTACATCTTAGGGGCACTCGTGCTTGGCTCAAACTCAGAAGACAAGAGATTTTACAATTAAGCTTACTCGTGGATTCCAAATTTAACTTGGGGCATCCAAAGGAGCGTATTTTGGAGACCACTAGTCTCTATCAACAAGATCGCCCCTTGGGGACAAATGGAAATCAATATTAATTGGAGATGGAACTACTCCGCAAAGATTTGAATACATGACATGTTTTAGCACCATGTTGAATACTGTTAAACACCAATCAACCCAAAAGCTTAAGTTGATGTGTTAGGGTAAATTTAATTATATCACAATTTTTTTTTGTAATTATTTGAAATATGACTTCTTATATTTGTTTCGACATCAATGAGATGATTTTGTTTGGAGGAATAGGTTCAAGACATTAGATTTGATGCCTATAAGCTACCTTGGCGACCAAATGTAATTGGGTTAGACAACACCTTGTTCGAATCTTAAAAACTATACATAGTAGGGCCAAATAATTATCTCATAAGAATTGTCAAAATGTGCACAAGCTTGTTCGAACGCTTACAAATATAAACAAAAAGAATTTAGGCATGAAAATGATAGGTTTGGGGGACCTTAGGGTATGGTTTATCCTAGGACAGCCACCTTCTAGTATTTTAAGAAGGACTGGTATTAAGATCCTTTATGACAGGATCTGTGCTGAGTCCAAATGTTGCTGACTTTGCAATCTTGTGACCAGGAAACTGATGGCTTGTACGAAGCTATGGAAAAAGCTGTTGCTAGATATGAGGTAAATTATGTTTTTTTTACACAATTCTTTATTAGAGATATCAAGTGAAATGGTGAAATGGTTATTACCTAAAGAATTATGGTTCTTAGGTATTTTGAAGTACATGCACTATTAAGTTATTATAATTAATGTAATTAGTTATTATTATTTATCTTTTTGTCCCATGCAAATTTTAGTGCTTTGTTTTGTATTGCCTGAACATCATTTCCGCCCTTTTCCTTTTCCAAAGAGAAAGAATGTAATAACTTCTTCTATGCAATGCACAGGGATCGTGGTCTGGTTCTTCACATTCTCATTCAGCAGTCAAGAAAGCATTAGACGCTCAGGCAAAATCAGCAGACTGGGAAATCGATAGGCGGTTACTGAAGATAGGTGAAAGAATTGCTTCTGGATCTTGCGGTGATTTGTAAGTTGGAACAAGAAGCCCACTTTTCTTTGACTACATCTAGAACCATGATTTCCTTATTAGGAGCTTACCAAAATTGCATCCCAATAAGTTACATCTGGGTAATATTGTTGTGATGTATGTGATATGTAAGTTGAAGTTTCATATTATTTTCACAATTTGTGCAATACAGTTTAGCAATCATCAAACACTAGTAGTCAATAGGGACCCATGTAAATAATTGTGGGCTTAGTTGAAATGAGTTCAAGCTAGGGCTTAAAGGGAGTGTATTCAAATTAGATTGGTCACCTACTTAGAACTTATTCCAAGCTGGCTCGGACACTCTATAATATAATTATAATAATGTTGGTTATAATTAAATTTATCCCAACCTATCAACTTATCTTTGGGTTGGTTGGTGATTTTACATGATTTAACATGGTACCATAGTACTAGAGCATGCGATCATGTGTTCAAATAGGAGAAGTCGTTCTCCTCAATTGATATCGATTCCATTTGTCTGACATTTTCCTATTTCAAGGCTAACTGATAGGAGAGTGTTTGATTGATATAATTAAATTTACCCCAATCTACTTTAGAAGGTTTTGAGTTGATTAAGATTTAACATGATTCAATAGATAATATTAATAAAAATTAAGCGCCATCTTGTCCATTCATTGAAATTTCATATCATAAAATGTGTTTTATTATTTATTTGTTCTTCTGATTGTTGCTGCATTTTTATCTTCATCATTTATCTTTACTCTTTTATAGGTTTCATGGATTATATCTTGGTCAAGATGTAGCTGTCAAGATATTAAGATCTGAAGATCTAAATGATGATTTAGAGGATGAATTTAATCAAGAAGTGGCAATTCTCAGGTAATTTTGATATGTGATTATAATATTTTTTTTGTATAGCCATTAAATCTGAGTTTGGTATATGAACAGAGCGAATACAGATACGAAGAAGTTAAATATCAATATTTATCTTTTAAAGATTATTTACTGTGAGTTAGAGAATCTAGAGGTCATTTCTGCTAGATGGCGTATACTGATGGTAGTATTTTTTCTGAAGTCTAGTAGTCTGAACGTGAAGGGATCTTAATGAATCTGAAATGCAGGAAGGTCCAACATAAAAATGTAGTTCGTTTTATCGGTGCATGTACAATCGCTCCACATTTGTGTATAGTAACAGGTACAGAAATCTCTGCTCTAGTGCTCTTTTTTTTATTTTTTCGTTTCTTCTTTTTCCATCATCTTTGCTTAGTTTATACTTTAGTTTATACTTTGCGGTAAGATCTTCTCTACGTTACATATATATCTTAATAGATGTTTGCTTGCTCCAAAAAAGCGTTATTCTGTGGCAATCAGAAGATAGTTGGTATATAGAAGCTCTCCTAACTTCACGTGCTAGTGCAAGGTTTAGTTGGCTGTCTGAAATTGCCCGAAAAATAGTTTTGGTAGATTTGATGATGATATTAGAAAGGACAAGGAAGCAAAAATTTCATTTTCCTTTTTTCTTATAAAAAAAGAAGAAAAGAACTGGTGATATGATTTTTTTTCCTCTTTGGAAAGGAAATAAAAGTTTTCATTGTTTTGAGATATAAATAATAAGCCTGGGGATAACCTGTTGTAGAAAAGCAATGGTTTTGTTGACCAATGAAACGTGCCAAAATGGCAAATCCCAAGAAGATAAGAAGTTACATAAACGATTTCTTGTTGGAATGATTATGGCGAGGGGATAGTTATAATAATATTTAGAGAGAAGGAGGTTCTTGTTAGATCTTGAGTTCTTAGATCTCCTTTGCTTTCAAGCCCACCCCTCTCTCGTCTAGTTCTCAAAGTTCCATGATTCATGGAGTTGTTATACATCATAACTCGTCCGTCGCTTTGCCTCCCCATAAGGTTTTAGACCTTTCCTCTCATCTTGAGCCAGACCTAGAAGACGATATTAGCGGATCATCTGGAAGGTGCAACCTTCCTCAAGAGGATTTTATTTCTCCTTCTGCTTTATCTAAACTAGCTATCTCCTATACTATGCTTCTCTCTGATGATCACCAAGGTACTTCAGTTGACATTCTCGACAAATTTGCTAACATCATCGCCACTTGCAGATTTCAATTAAGGGAATGTAGTGGATCTGTAGTATGCTCGACTAGTTGAAGTTCTAGATACTATTTGGGGATGAGCCAGTTTTGTCTAGTATTGTTCCTCAGTACTTAGTAGCTCCACTCTCTGATGGATTGTTGTGTTTCATCTCCGTCTTATGCTTCCTTTGTCGTTGCTTTCGAAGCTGCACTGGTCTATGAAGATTAGAACTTGAAGACTTTTTGAAGATTGTTTACCATCTCTTTTTGTTTTGACAGTTGTCGTTTATTCCATTTGATTGTTTTCTATCGTTGCTATTGTTGTATTTTCAGTAATTTTATTGCTCTTGCTTTTGTATAGTTTTATTGTGTAGGCTTGGTCGTGTTATTTCTTTGTTTCTCTTATTTACTTCCCTCTCTTTTGAAACTTGTGTATGAAGTTTTTGCTTCTTTTCATTATCTTAGTAAAAAGCTTGTTTCTTGTTTCAAAAAAAGTATATGGGCTGGGGCAGATACTAGATAGATTGTTAGAGTTTTATAGAGTTCCTTAAGGGGCGATGATTGTTGGATTGGAAATTTTTTGGGGAGTATTTCAAGTAGCTTGGAAGTGGGAGAGTAAGGAGGTCTCTACATTCTTCCTCACTTTGATATTTTTATTATTTCAATTCAAATACCTATGGTACCTTGAAAGGTGAATCTAAAATTGAAATTTTGATGGAGACATAAGTTGCCCTCGAAGGTGATGAGATATATATATATTTTTTTGTAAGAAACATTAGAAGATACATATATTTTAGTATAGTTGAATTATATAAATCACCAATCAACCCAAAAGCTTAAGCTTATAGGTTGGGGTAAAATTAATTACATCAACTAACACTCCCCTCACTTGTGGACTTAGAAATTTTAGAAAAGTTCTGCAAGTGGAATTAGTTTTAAATGAAGAGGAAAATCACACGTCATGGATTCAAACTTAGGACTTCCTGCTTTGATACCATCTCAATTTTGGAGAGAATAGAATTAAGTTCTTATTTGAATAATCGATGTTTACAATTTTACAACAATTAGAACATTAATTCCACTTGTAGGTTGATTGGTGGTTTAACATGATTCACCAAGTATCAATGAATTTGATGAAAGACTACAAAATCAGATCAGCAAAACTGAGTTTGGCGTAGATGGTATAAAATAAAAGTAGTGTGTGGATAGGGGTCACTATATTGTTGCAAAAAAACGAGTATGAAAATTAATTGCAACTTCTGTCTCTCCATCTGTATGTTTACTTTACCCTTGAATTTCCTAAGTTCCTAACTTGCCTTGCATTTTGGATAAGATGTTGGGTCTTATTATATTCACTTTCTTTTGTTTTATTGAATTCGTGTTCTATATATATTTTTCAAATTCAAAATTTGAATTCGTTGTTTCATGCAGAATATATGCCAGGAGGGAGTCTTTATGATTACTTGCACAAGAATCATTGCGTGTTAAAGCTCTCACAACTGCTTAAGTTTGCTATTGATGTTTGTGAGGGGATGGCATACTTACATTTAAATAACATTATTCATAGAGACTTGAAGACAGCAAATCTGCTAATGAATACTGAACATGTAAGACTAGAACATTATTCTTACTGGATTTTGCTTTGTTAGCTTCTGAGGTCTAGTCTGAATTAGTATAGGTTTCTTAAACGATTATTCAATACCAAACTGAGTTTTATTTGTATTAGATCATAGGTAAGAATGAAAATATATTTGAAAGTTGTATTGGTGCTCGTGCTTGAAAGAAGTCATTCCCTACCTTGTATAAGGGTAAAAAGAAACCAGGGTACCAAAGTGAAATAGCTTACAAACGAGATATAACTCTTTATGTATATTATAATTTTAGTCTTTGTGATGTAGTAATTCACTCTACCGTCAATAATTAACATTCACCGTTGCCCCAAGTGCCTGCAAAGATAAATTTATTAAGTGGAGGCACGCTGTTCTCTACGAAATATATGTGAAGTTGTTTTCTTGTATTGCTGTTGCTTTGGAATAGTCTATTTTTTCTGGAATTGGAATTTTGGACCTATTAGGTACATAACATGATGGCCTTTATTAGGTACATAATATACTAAGTGGTTAACCTAATATTGTTGGAATCCTCTGGCCGTTTAGATCATTTCTCTTACTGCTGAAGCGGTTGTACACACTCTTTAGTCATTATTACTTTGAAGTTGTCACTATTGTGTGGAATGTTTGTAGCGGGATTTGCTTTGCTTATTCGTGTATTCTCTTGTTACAAGATAGTGATGCCAATGCCAACATATGAAGAGAGCTGATATTAGTCAAGGATTTACGTAGCTCACACTTTTACATAATGTTTCTGTTTTATCTTGATTGTTCTGATTTCATAACAGCTTTTTATTGTAAATTTTCTTCCATAGTATATTTCACAATTACTTTCTGTTGAACTTTTTGGTGAATCAATGGAGGCCAAGGATATAAGACAATAGTCATCTAGTGATGTGCTTTTATGAGATTGTCCTGAAAATAGATTTCGATTTTCTTACGAGTAAAAGGCATGCCTTTTTTTGTGTTCAAGGTTGTGAAGGTGGCAGATTTTGGTGTTGCGCGATTTCAGAGTCAAGGAGTGATGACTGCAGAAACCGGAACATACAGATGGATGGCGCCTGAGGTGATTGATCTGTTGGTGGATAATCTGTTTATATTACACATATAGTGGGATGAAACTCCGATTTTAGTTATAAAATATATAATATTAATAGATCTTTATTCCCTTTCGAACCATGACGATCATGTATTAACTGGGAATACTTGTAGTCGTCAAGTCAAGTAGTGGCTTTTGAAAATTTTCTCGGACTGCTTTTATTGGCTGGGTGTAAGGCTGTCATTTGAATAGTTATTTTCTTTTAAATGAGCTTTCTCTCTCTCTCTCTCTCTATATATATATATAAAGATTTTTTGTTTTAGGCTATGCTTGTTTTTGGTAGAAGAAGAGTTGTAAGCTACTACTCCCTCAGTCCTCAACAACCACTCATTTGTATTTGATAGTAAACAACTACTCATCAAACCCTCCATCAAATTACACATCAACTCCTTCCATCAAACTTCATATCAAATATATCATTCTACTACTAACACCAATCACAAATAGTTTATTATCCAACCACTGCTAACACCAATTCCAAAACAAATAGTTAATTACTCCAACTATTGTTAACACTAATTCTCAAGCGAGTAATTAATTATTCCAACTTCTATTAACCCCTCCACTCCTCTCCAATCCACTCTTTTCTACAAAAAAAAACAAACACAACCTTAATATTATACATGGAGTTCCAGATTCTATTTATTTTTATGCCTTCTTTTTTTCCACGTGAGAGGAAAGTCTTTCACTAATGAGATTGACAAATTACTAACCTGGCTTGCTTTAATATCTGAGTTTAGAAATTGTATTTATAGTATTATCAACATTTTAATTTGACTTCAATCTTTTTGCAATGATATTACTTTTCACCTCAAGGTAATAAATCATCTGCCGTATGATCAGAAAGCAGATATTTTCAGTTTTGCAATTGTGCTGTGGGAACTAGTAACTGCAAAGGTACATCTCAAGTCGACTACGATACTACATTTCCTTTTTTGTTTTCTTGTATTCTCGGGCAGTTAGTAGAGAGAAATATTGTAAATAAGATGATTACTTATTTTTATCATTAATTTGTTGATTGATAATAGATATAAGATAATTACATGTTTGTGATTATCCTTTTCACCCAAGCTTTTTGGCATCTCAGGTTCCTTATGATTCCATGACACCGCTTCAAGCTGCCCTTGGAGTAAGACAGGTTTGTGTTTATTCTAAGTATTGGTGCTCTACTAAAAAAAATATATGAGAACAAATTATTTCTTCCCATCTGTAGCACCTATTGACCCAAGATAATTTAGGATTCTTGACGTAGCTGTTATATACATCTCAGTTTGATAACTCCTTAAGACAACGAAATGTAATAGGTCAGAAGATTATCCAATGAAGTTAGTCGAGGTGCATACATAAATTTATCAAATGAAGTTAGTCGAGGTGCACATGTAAGTTTATTAATCGAGGTGCATACATAAGTTATGTAGGCCCTTGTGTTGGCATCCATCTTAAAATCAATTGATTATGAAAGGAGTAACCATCCTTATCTTATATATATATTGAAAAATCTTTACCTTTTCGACGCGGGAGAAGTGTCACAAGGTATCTCCAACAACTCTAATACTAAAAATCTTGCACACAAGTGGGCAAAGGCAAACTAAACAGAAGAGTTAATTTAAAGTTCGTGAGAGGAAAGACGTGGGCTTTTGAAAATGGTTGCTTAAAAAAGAAACATAAGATAAGGGATGAATTGAGGATACTTAGAAGAATGCTTTGGTTGCTGTTTGTTTTACTTCTCTTTGGGTTGTTTGAGGTTTTTATGAAGTTTTTAAAAATGCTTTTATAATCACTTTATAAAAACTCCATCCAAACGAGCCATTACTATAATTTTTTTTTTTTAAGTACTCAAAATAATCACTTCACAATTTTGCAAACAAACACCTCCAAACAAGAGAGTACACTTCTAATAAGGGGTTTTAATTAAGTAAAATGACTCCTAGAAAATAATTAAAAAAGAAAAAATGTTTGATAATCGAGTTCGAAAGAGAAATATTGAATCTAACTAGGGCCAAAATATCACTCGAAGGCTTCTCACCCCTGTAAAGATTCTGTTAAGACTTGGTACATAGTATTGAACGGGTTGAATTTATAATCTATTTTCAGGGACTACGCCCAGATCTTCCCCAAAACGTTCACCCTAAATTGTTGGATTTGATGCAAAGATGTTGGGATGTAGATCCAGTAAATCGGCCTCCATTTACTGAGATAAAAGCTGAACTTGAAAATCTTCTCCAAGAAGTTCAGGTAGCTTTTCCTCTTTGCCTTTACAACCAGTTGGATGATATGCCAACCCTTTTTAACTTTCTGCTTCCATGTAGGTTTAGATATGTACCAACCAAATATGAAGAAAGTTGTGCAGCAGTTAATGGAAGCTCTAGCTAATGTAATTGTAGAAGGTGCAGTAATCAATTCGGCTTTACCCTGTAATTTGCGTGAGAAATATTTATTTTGTTTTCCTTTTTTTCTGTTCTTCATAGTCATACAAATATTGTACATCTGAGAGAAGAGATAGATAGATAGAGAGAAGTACAGAGGCTGCTCAGTGCAAAAAGAAAAAGAAAGAAAAGAGAAATAGCATGTTCTCATTACTAAATTACTTAACCACGGGGGTATTTCAGCAAATATAGTAAAATGAGCTGTTTAATTTCCCACCTTTTTTTTTTTTAATATATATATTATCTCCCTTGTATAGGTATATCCTCTTGTTCTTTTTTTGCCAAAAAGCTTATATAATTATTAGTAGTTGTTGATCAGAATCTTTCTGATTTCTATTTTCTTGCAAGGAACTCTCTAATTGTATTTTTGCTTTAGAAAATTTTGGTTTAGAGGAAAAGGAATTTTGTTTATTGTTAGGAACAACAGGGAAAATTAGTATATGATAGGTTTCCAAATTGGCTACTATTCTTATCTATGAAGCAAAGAAACTATGGCCTTTACTTTTTGATGTTGAAGTTGCCACAAATCAATTTACTCAAAAGGGCAGAAAATAGTACAAATTAAAGCATAAATATCATCTTCTAGTTTCTAGTTTCCATTGCAAAGAATGGTTAATCATTGCTTCATTTCTGTAGTTGCTGACTATTAATTAAAATGTAATGGATTTTATTGTTCAGTTGAATTACAATTTTGGTATTATAATTTGGAAAAAGATAAATTTTTGGTATTTTCATTTCTTAATAAAAAATATATGTTAATGATTGTTGGCTCAAACAAAAGATAAAATGAATTTATAGAAAGTTTCCACTTTCTGCAGTCCAAGTTGAATTATTTACATCTTGCGAATCTTTGAAAGATCATTATAAGCATATTATCAGAAAATTACAGAGAGAATAGAGGAAAAAAGAAAAAAGAAAAAGATTACACTTTCTTTTTGTTAACCTTTTCATTTCCTTAAAAAAAAAAGAAAAAAAAAGAAGTAAACAATGCCATCTAACTTTGTAAATTAATACAACTTGGTTTTTCTTAATAGCAGATAATTATGAGTAAATTTTGCAACATTTTACACACAGCAATTCAAGTAAAAAAAAAAAAAACATTGTACACAAAGAAACAATATGCTGGTAGATTTATAAATTGTTAATTAAATCAGCCCCTTTATTCCAAATTAATTGACTCTTATCACAGTCAATTGATTTTGGAATGAATGTTATACTTTCTAATATGATATCTGTTGGGATGCAAACAAAGTATCCCACATTGGTTAGAAGAGGGGAGGATCATGTGTATATAAGTGATGACAAACATCTCAGTTGATATGAGACATTTTGGGTGAAACCAAAAGCAAAGTCATGTGGGTGTATACCAAAAGTGGACAATATAATATCAATTCGGGTAGGGTTGTCATCCTAATTTTGAAAGTTTTCTCTCGTAATTAATTAATTTTGAAGAAAGACGGGATGTCAGAGAAATAAAGAAACCATTTAGAGAATAGTTTGGGAAACAATCAAAAGAGATTCCAAAACTTTAGAGATAAATCCAACGCGTTTTTCTAATTTTATTTTCTTTCTATTCTAAGAACTGTTATTTATTTATTTATTTATTATTATTATTATTATTTGTTATGCTCTCAATTCACAAAAGCCTTTGTGTTCACATACCTTTGATTAATGCATATGAACCTAACCCCACTTCTCAACTATGATCTTCACATCATAACATTCAAATGCATCAATTA
>JBBMEG010000015.1:1756830-1771041 GCA_037832605.1 Cyclanthera cordifolia | reverse complement strand
GATAGATTTGGAATTCGTATGGATTTGGAATTTGTCGATGGATTGGGATTTGCGAATTCGTTCGATTTTCTAAAGAGGCGAGGCAGAAAGGAAAATTTCAATATTAGGGTTTAGGGTTTAAATAAATATTTTGTGTTGGTTCATTTCTCAACAACACTCTCATATATGTATTTTTATTTGTGGGATCTCAAAATCGAGCAAAAAAACAAAAAAAATCGTAATTTAAAACCATAAATTAAGGATTAAAGGAATATACCCTTTGTTATTTAGACTATCGGGGAGGTTTGTCACAATGATTATGGTCGGGTTTTTTTCGGTTTTATGTCAATATCATTGATTTTTCAAAAATGTAGTCCAAACAAATCCAATAAAGAAAAAATCATTGGTACAGTTCGATTTTGATTTTAATTAGAGTTTGCTCTATTTTTCAATTTTTTGTCTCGTCTTCATTTTGTAATTTAATTTGATTTTAATGATTTTTATTTTATTGACAAAAAACAATATTTCTCATAAACAACTTAATATTTATAATGTCTTGTTTCATATTTCACATATATATTTGTTCTTCCATTAAATTTCATTACCAAAAAAAAAAAATATATATATATATATACATATATATATATTTTAGTAATTTATACATTTGATTCGATTCGGTTTTATGTAAGTTTTTCCATTAAAAATCAAAATCGAACTAATATATTTCAATTTTTTAAAATATCAAACTCAATAATTCAATATTATTCTCAAAAGTTGAACACTTGTTCGGTTTCTTCTGTTTTATTATATGGTTGGATTATATTTGAATACTTAAAATCTATGTTTTTTTTTAATCATATTACCTTTTTTTTTTTTGAAGGTCTTACAACACATCTATTATAATTGAAATTAACAAATTTTTATTTATAACCATTTTTGTGTCATGTCATTAAAGTTTTTATTTAGTGATAAATTTCTAACTTTATAGTCAAACAAACATAGTTCAGTTGACACTAATGATAATATTATAGCATTCATTCGATCGATGACGATTGTGAAATAATCATTGATTGGCAAGGTAAGTTTTCAACCATATAATAAAATCGAAGAAACCAAACAAAAGTTCAGTTTTTTAGAATAATACTATATCATTAAGTTTGATATTTAAAAAAATCAAAATATATTAATTTTGTTTTGGATCTCGATGAAAAAACTACATAAAACCGAATCGAATATATAAATACTAATAGAAAATAAAAATATATTGATATTTAAATTTGATGGTTGAACAAATTTAGATGTGAAATATGAAGCAAGACATTATAAATATTAAGTTATTTATGGAAATATTATTTGTGGTTATTAAAATAATTATTGTTGATGTCGAAAAATGTTCAACGGATATCAAGTGAATTTGTTTAAACTGAGGACGAAAGGGCCAAGCAAAAAAGCAAAATTATGGCACATCGGTGTGGTGTGAGCCACAGGGCCTCCGATGCCTAAGTCATAAACGAAACTAGGGGAATAGTTTAAAATACTAAGAATGACTTGAGAGTACTTAGCTTAGGACCCGTCCCTTGAGAGGGAGAAATGACTTGACTCTTATAGCAGCCCGTCTCGTAATCGATGCAGCTCACTTATGGCGATATAATGGTCGGTCGTTAGAAACGTCCGCCATTAACTCTTGGTCGTTACCCTTTGGAGGTGTAACAGTCTTGATTTTGGACTTGGTCGACTCTTCGGAGAATCCTGACCCACACGGTCACCCAATCGGGCCGACCCACTCGTTATAACGGGAGACGCCGCGAGGTGCAGCGCCTCCATACGTTACTTGGACTCGGTCAACTCTTCGGAGAGTCCTGACCTCCACGGCCCATCCACTCATATGGACCTACTCGTTGTAACGGGCGACGTCAGGAGGTGCAGCGCCTCCAATCGTTACTTGGACTCGGTCGACTCTTCGGAGAGTCCTGACCTCCATGGCCAATCCACTCGGATTGACCTACTCGTTGCCGAACCCGAAAAGGGTGAGGCTACGAAGGCCGACCCCGAGAGATCAGGGCCTTCCTTGACCGACCCCGGAGGGTCGGTATGGACTTGGCCGGCCCCTCATGAATGAACTTTGAATAACTCTCGAACATTATAACAATGTGACAAATGAATGAACTTTGAATAACTCTTGTTATATGACATATCGACTCCCTCAAAATTGCAAATATGTCCCTAACTTCCTAAAATTACAAAAAAAACAAAAAAAGATCCCTACAACACTTTAATATTTACAAAAGACCCATAGTGGTAAAGTGACCAAATACCATTATGACTAAAATTGTTCAAAAACTCACCCGAATTACAAGAAACTCAACAAACTCATACTTAGGAGGTCGTAACCAAAATGCGGTGGGTGCGTTAAAGTATATTTCACCCAAAACATATGAAACGCACTCAACTTTCATTTGGACTACTGAAACGAAGGACAAGCACCCACTAGACCTTCATTTCAATCATATTCAAGCATTTTCTTCTTTCTAATTGTGTTTAGGATTTATTTTACTTTTAAAATAAAATATAATAATTATTTATTAGAAGATTTTTTTTGTTAATTTTTTTATTATACAAAATTACCATCTTTCTCTATTATTTTGAATATGTTCACTTATTTTCGTTACTTGCATCTAAATTGAAAAGTTATTCAATTACTTCAAATTTATCATAGAGACTAATTAAAATTTTTTATAAAGTCTAGTGACTAAAATGAAACAAACTTGAAAGTTTGGAGGATAAAATTGGACGTTTGAAAGTCTAGAGATCAAAATAAAACAAAATTTAAAGTTCAAAGACTAAAGTAGAACAGACCAAAACAGAAGAAGCTCAAAATTTAGAGATCAAAATAAAATCAATATTTAAAATGAAAAGAAAAAAATTGGTTGATTGGTTATCAAATATTCGGCTATAAAAATGTAAAAACAACCAATATTTAGATAGACTATCAACAAAAAGGTTAATTTAGTAATAAATATCGAAGTAAAGAATAATTTTAATACGCCAAAGCGAGCCCAACTAATATTAGTGATGCTTTAGCATTGACTCAATCAATAGTTTCTTTGTTGTAGGAACAAAAAAAATAAAAAAATAGTACTAATTAAAAGTACATTAACTAACTTTAAACATTGAAACAAAGGATTTAAACAATTGGGCATTAATTTCTCTCTCACAGTAGGAAGTTGTGGAGTGAAACATGAGGCTGAAAAGGGGCGAAGTGGAATAGAGCAGATAAAGAACTTGCTTCTCATTGGTCCGAAATCTATCCAAAAACCCTCATTTAGATTTCCCCTCCAGATTCTCATCAACAACACATTGGCTCCATTTAAACCCACAATTCAGTTCATAATATATCATAAAATCATAAGAAAAAAACACAGTTCATTACATACCTGAAACTTCCCATCTCAGTAGAATAAGCCATGGCTGCAACATCTGGTGCTCTGCTTAATGCATTAGGCTCCACCTTCCTCCGCGGAGGTAGCAGAAGCCGGACCTTGCTGGCCGGAGTAAGAGGTGGTGTCAATGTCGCCGGCTCTCGCAAGCTTGTCATTGTCGCTGCTGCTGCTAAGAAGTCTTGGCTTCCTGGCGTTAGGGGCGGCGGCAACCTCGTAGACCCCGAATGGCTCGATGGCTCGTATGTCTCTCTTACTTTTTTCATCTTGCTGTTGCTGGATTTTCATTCTAAGAAATTACTGTTTAGGTTCAGAAGAGGGAATTTATTGCACTTTCTAAGCTTTGTATTATAATTTGTAAACTATTACTTGTTCAGAACATGATACAGGCATTATATCAAAACTTTCTAAGCAATTTTTTTTTTTTTTTGATATCCATGATTGTCTTGGTCAGTTTGAACACACCTCGACTATTGTCACGGAACATACTGTCTGATCCTTCAACATTTGGATATCAAGGAAATCAGTAAAAAATTAATTCGCAAGTAGATGGTCACCATGGTTTGAACCCATCATCTTAAGCAAGTCCTTCTTGACCACTAAGCCACCCACACTGATTAGCAAATTAGTGTTTATGGTTCAGGCATTTTATCAAACACTTTCTAAGAAATTATTGTTACAATCTGGTCTATGCATTTTATCAAACACTTTCAAAGCAATCACTGTCTAAGATCTGGCATGGGCATTTCATGGAACAGTTTCTAAGTAATTACTGTTTACAATCTGGTATATGCATTTTACCTAACACTTTCAAAGCAATTAGTGTCTAAGATCTGGCATGAGCATTTCATCAAACACTTTGTATGCAATTAATTACTGTTTACAATCTGGTGTATGCATTTTATCACACACTTTCTGGGTATTTCATTGAACACTTTCTAAGCAATTACTGTTTGCAATCTGGTGTGGGCATTTTATCAAACACTTTCTAAGCAATTAAAGTTTACAATCTGACATATGCATTTTATCAAACACTTTCTAAACAATTACTGTCTAAAATCTGGCTTAGTCATTTCATCCAACACTTCCGTAGCAGTTACTCTTCGTAAACATAGAAGAAGCATTTAATGGCAATCACAGTGTTCAGTCATTTAATCAAACAGTTCAAAGCAATAATTACCTATTTCGTTTATATAGACTTCCAGGCGATTTCGGCTTCGACCCACTAGGGTTAGGGAAGGATCCAGCATTTCTAAAGTGGTACAGGGAAGCAGAGCTAATCCACGGACGGTGGGCAATGGCAGCAGTGTTGGGAATCTTCGTCGGCCAATCCTGGAGTGGGATTCCATGGTTCGAAGCCGGAGCCGATCCGTCCGCAATCGCTCCATTCTCCTTCGGATCATTGCTCGGAACCCAGCTTCTGCTAATGGGATGGGTGGAGAGCAAGCGATGGGTTGATTTCTTCAACCCAGAGTCCCAATCCGTGGAATGGGCGACGCCATGGTCGAGGACGGCAGAGAACTTCGCAAACGCAACAGGAGAACAAGGGTACCCTGGAGGAAAATTCTTCGATCCGTTGGGATTCGCAGGGAGTCTTCAAGATGGAGTTTACATTCCAGACACTGAGAAGTTGGAGAGATTGAAGTTGGCGGAGATTAAGCATGCTAGAATCGCCATGTTAGCGATGTTGATCTTCTACTTCGAAGCTGGACAGGGGAAGACGCCGTTGGGTGCTCTTGGATTGTAAAAATGAAATTATTTGTATGTGAAGGATAAATTGTTCATATTTTCACTCGAAAAAAAAGACTTTGGGATTGAACATTTGTTGATGATTTTGAGATACATTTTGAAAGGGGGTTTTGGTTCAAGCCCTAAATCAAAATTTCAAAATTGAGTGCTTTGGACTTTGCCTTCTTTTAATTTGTTAGTTGTTTGAATATAGCTGAACGTACATAAGTCTTCCGAATTTAAATCCATAATCTTTTGATCATTGAGTCATTAATCATCTTGATTTTGTTGGGGTTGGTCCTTAATGACTAGTAGTTTGTATATTTAAGAACATTTAATGTTAAATATTTTCAATTATTAATAAATATTATTATTTTTCATAAATTTTCGTATTTAATATTCAAATGTCATTCAACATTATCACATTAATTGGATTAATATCGATAAACTCTTGGTTATTAATACGAACACTTGGACAAGTATGAAGAACATACAAGTGGATCTAGTTACAAGTTTATAACCTAAATTGTCTACAATATATGGACTAAAGCTAGGGTGCCTAACTGCTGGTAACACTGTAGGTGCTACCCGCTTTGCAATAGTTGCAAACAGTTCATGTGCACACATGTGAGTGGGGGCGCTTATGTAAAAAGGAGTTTTTGCATATGACTAGACCAAAAGTTTTATGATCGAACTAGTAATTCAATTATAGACTCGTATCAACTACTTTGCTAAGGATGAACGTATGTCGACGTGATCTTAATCCTGAGTGGGTTGCGAACTTTTGCTTTATGAAAGCTTCCTTTGATGTGCATGAGTGAGACCAATCAATCAGCACTGGGTCAATAAGTCTCTTACGTTGGAGATTGTCGTAGTGAGTGGCTGAGAAAGCAACGTCACAAAAAGGAATTCACGCCTTCCATAATATTGTGGAAAATGTAGAGTTGTTCCCTTTAAGAACTGTTTTTAGGACTTGAACAAAGGCTACCGACCTCTAATTGGCCCGAGAGGACACTGGTTTACAGTGTGACTATGAACAACTTTTTCATTAGATGAATTAGTGGTGCTTAAGGAGAAAGATGTACACACGGGGTAGAACGAGTTTCTTGTCCTAGCTGTGAATTATGAACAAACTCGTGAAGGATCACATGACAGATGGCCGATTATATCCGTGGACATTAACTTGTCTGCAAGAGAGTTCAATACAATCCTTTACTGGAATAAACCTGATGTTAACGAGCAGGGATTGGATCCCAAGTCGTTCTAGCTTCCAATCTATATGTCCATCGGTCCACGTGCTAGCTCAATTGCTTGTATTTTATTAGAGAATGAATTTAAAGAGTTCAACACAAATTAATTATGTTATACATAATTGATATGAGTAGATTTAATGGATACGTTTAACTAATTAAAATATTGGATATATTAATTAAATATTTTGAATAAATATTAATAAAGATAATTAATTTATTTGATAAATTAATTACAACTAATTATTGTGCACCTAATAATATTTTGGACATATTTAAAGTTTAAATAATTATTGGATAATTATTTAAAGCAGAATTAATAAATATGTTAGACATATTTGTTTAATAATTATTAGATAATTATTAAATGGAGAATATTAATTAAATATGTTGGACATATTAATTGAATTAATAATTACTAAATATTATTATTTGTAGAAAAAGTAATATATTGGATATATTAGTTGTAGAGATTTATTTATTATAATATGTTGGATATATTATGGAATTATTATTGGATAAGTATTAATTAAAAATAAATAAAACTAATTTTAAAATTGGGATGAGAAAATCTTTGATTTTTTCTAATATTTTTTTTATTAAGTATTAAAAGATATTATATTTTTATAATTTAAAGATTCACTTTTCTACTATAAATAGGAGACATGTGATGTCTTCATTCTCATCTCAATCAATTGAGAGTAACCTAAACCTCTTTGCAATTGAGTTCTCTTTTTTCTCTAGAGAAAAATACTTCCAAACTCCCCTATCTAAAAAGCTTTCCACCAAGCACTCAATGTATCATAAAAGATATAGTCTGGAAGATTGGAGAAGACTAATCAAGAAGGTCCAGGGATTGATCGTGATCCTACTCAGTGTCACGGTCGCTCTCTTCGACTCGTGTGGTGCGATGATCTCACGATCGTCATGGCCAGCCTTAGAGGGGAACTCAAGCCCCAAACTCTCTATTCGACCCACATGAATCTAATGTGAGATGACGGCTCGCCTCTCGATATATGTGGCAATTTCCGTCCCATGGACAAATGCGCAATGTCGGTACACCTATGTCGTTCGACACTAACCCTGGATTTTCATTCCAAAAGAAAGCAGCCCAAGACACTCGTCTTGCAAGCGCTTACCCACCCCACGACACACGCATGTGCCATGTGGTAGTTCACTTAGGCCACAGGGCCCAAGGGTGATGGAGAGGTGACACCATGCCTCCCATATGGTAGATTCTGGACCATTTTCAGTCTCCCACCAATGCATGTCTTTTTGGCGATGAACCATACGTCAGCGTGGAGTGTCCGTCGAGTGTCCTATTGACACCAAAATTGACGAGTTTACATCTTAGCTTCATACAGACTTAACTCCAGAGTCGCTCTTCAAAACTGCATCTCGAGCTTTGACATTGTCGGGATGGCTCGGGGCCCTATCATGCCCCCACTAAGCCTTGACATTGACACTTTGACACCATCGTGGTTTTGCTTCTTGATGCATCTAGCTGACACTATTGAACACTCTTCTTGGTGTGATAGATGATGTACCGTCCTCCTCAGTCATATTATGCTTGATAGGACGTGGATCGTCAGAGCATATTCTATGACTTTGACACTTAGCATGTTCTGGGAATTGATCGTGATCCTCTCCAGCATAAAGACCCGCTAGAATTGATCAGAAGCGTAAACAAAGGTGAGTTTTTATTTACAACATGTCAATCACCTAGGGTGAATTGCATGTAGATTAATTGGATTAATCTAAAGTTAATTATTAATTAGATTAATTAATGTAAAATTTTTGTTATTCACACGCTTCCGCCGCGTTTAAATGCATTATCCTACCCCATAATTTTCAATAGTTTTTTACTAATGCAATTACCAATTTAGATAGCGGAATAGACTTCATTCACTGCTTTGGTTTCAATCCACAACTCGAAGCGAGACCATTTCAACACCCAATAACAAAATGCCACTTGAGTTCAACTCTACTTCACAGGCCATTCTTCTCCTACTCATTCATTTTGTTGAACTCGAGCCTTGTACGAGATATCTCACTCATACTTTCCTATATAACAATGTTCACTCTTTTGTCACAAGTAAATACATTCTCAACTCATACGAGATCAACTAATATTATATTATTGCTTCCAATCGTTTTAGGGCTTTAGGTTTCACCTAGAGCTCTGATCATCATATTCTTATCCAACGGTTCATTTGACTGCTCTTGTACCACATTAACTTACCTTCCATTAACATCTTAATGTCTTAGCCAAGTTACTCGTGTTCCCCATTATATCACACACATCTAACATTAAAGTCGCCCGTGTATCACACTAATTAATACAAGTCACTCTCGTATCACACTAGTTAACTTAAAAGTTTACTATTATTCTCCCTTCTATCACTCTAATTAATATATAAATCACATCTTTAAAGCATGAAAACCTTAAAACATAACAGCTTAACTACTTAAACAACACATTTGAAATGCACAATCCTTAGCCACTTAACTTAACTTAACTCACCTCTTAAGAAAACAACTGCTAATTCATTACCAATAACATATCACACTCAAAACTGCACACTAACAACTTTCTCAACTCACTTACCAATAATACAAGTAATATAAATACTAATATATTATGTATTATAAATAACTCATTAATACCAGTACACTGTATTATAAATATTCAATAATACGAGTATTTTATAATAATAATGATTATATTTGTAAATATTTTTTAAAAAATGACCGTATTTATAATTATTTTCTATATTTGACTTAGCCTGTCGTACACAAAGTAAGATTAGGTATTTCTATGTCACTTCGTGTGATGTGATTATGGTTTCTTTTGGTACCATTACATTATAATATTTGTACTAAAACAAACATTATAATATTGAATAAAGATTTCTTTTTTGTGTTATGTATATCCATGAAAGTTGCTAGGTGTGCTCCATTAGTTGTAGTTGATGTTGATACTTAGCAAAATTTTCAAAGTTGGGTAAGCTTTAGTGGAAGAATATTCATATATAATTACCAAAATTTTGACAAATTTGACATTATGGAATCACCTTTTATGAATCATATGGCATGAATTATTATAGATAATATTAAATATTTGAATTAAGTTTCATTTCACACATTTTCATTTTGTTTATGTTCTTTAAAATGGAGTTGTCAAAACTAAAATGAAACTTGTCCCTCAAACTCCTTTAATTATTTCCCACTTCTATACATATAGATTTATTTATACATAGAAATAAATAGTGTGCAAATGGAAATATTAGTAATCAATCGATTTATATTTTTAAAATTAAATATTTAGGATAGTTTATATTTAAAAAAAATTGAGTACCTAATTTATGTTATATTAATCATTTAACGTTAGCACGTGTTAGACATCTTGGAAAAGTTATATATATAAAAATTGTTTACTTCCAGATTTCAGCAAATAAGATAAATGTGATACCCGCATAAATTAAAAATGTATAATTGTATTGATTTGAATATGTATGAATGTGGATTACAATCTCTAGTATGTTACTTTGATTCTTTCTCTCTCATATACAAATATAAGCTTTGCAACATGTTTCATGATTGAGTTGAACAGATCTAATTGGATGTGCCTTCAGCCTGAAAAGCGTATTTGTGATTTTTGTCTGTAATTTCAAATTCCTGGACCATGAAAATGAATGAAAGTCTCTCTATTTATAGAGCTTACATGCATCATGAGCTTGAGCTTGATGGGCTTTGGGCTTTGCGATTTGAACTTGAACATGAGTCATCCATATGAATTTGAGCCACTAATTAAATTTGGGTTTTATTTAATTTTGACCAAATTTTAAAATAGAACAAATTTTTTATCCAATTTAATTTTGAGAAATATTGTCTCAAAATTCAATTTAATTTCATTATTAAAATCGAGATAATATAACGTGACAATTTATGATTGACCGAAATTTTTCACCAACAATATCATTACTAGCAAATCAAGATTCTAATTAATTATTGATAAGCAAATAAGTTTGTTGGTGCTTAGCTGCCTTTCTTTGTTCAATAATCGAGATTAAAGATTTTAATTCATGGCAAGTGGAATTTCACGACATTAATGTTTGCCAAATCATCACCATGTCACAAGTTCGAGTTATTAACCTTCAATTTGTTATATAGGTTAAAAATGGACAACTAGTTTATAAAACGAACATCTTTAATTTACGCTACTTTTTTGTGAGACTAAACTGGATAATTCTAATTAAGTGTTATAATTAAAACTCGTGTTTTAGTTCATGACACTTTAATTGTCTTACCCTCTTAAATTTTATTTGATATAAGTGTCATCTAATCTCATTTTTCTACCGGTGAATGCCATGTTGTTTAGATATTGACAATTTAAAATTTATCAAATCTCTTAACATATATCATAGCAAAAATAAATAAATAAATATAGCATCAATGACTCAAAGATAATTAATTGCCATTGCATTTAGTTGTGAGCAATTACAAATGTTATGAATTATTTATAAGATTTATCTTAATTAAGTAAAGTTTAACTGTTAAAAATATGTAATTTTAACCTTTATTTATTTCGTTTACTCAAGCCAACACTAAACAAAGTCAACAAAAGCAAATGCCTTGAATCATTTAACAAGAGCAAATTCCACTACTTCCACCTTTTTTTATAGAACCACTTTTAATTTTGTTGATTTTATATATCTATTCTTTTAGTGTCATGTTCAATTTTGGGTTTACTTTTGTGTTGACTTTGCTCACATTAAAGGAGTTTTTTTTAGTTTAAAAACTATTTTTCGAGGTTACAACCATGGTTGTGGAATCTCGAATCCATGATCTCTTGATCTTCGGGTCTACAATAATGTCGCTGAGCTACTACGTCGCCTTACGTTGACAGAATGAGATGCTAAGGCGACGAATTATGTGCTCCGTCGCCTTAGCCTGGGACTAAGGCGACGAAACTTTTCTTCCGTCGCTTTAGCTATCCTAAGGCGACAGAATAACTTTTCGTCGCCTAAAGCTATTTTTCTTGTAATATACTATTGTTGGCAGGTTAAAATAATTTTAGATTAAGCTAAATTTTTTAATTAAATATCTTATAATAATGTATATTATAAAGTATTTTATCCCAAAATCACACAAAAAAAAATTCAAAACAAAACATAAACCGTCATTATAAACTATTTATTCAGCGATATCGACATATATAAGTAATGATCAAGAGGGGAAGAGTTCGAATTTTTCATTCTCAAATTATTTTAGATTAAAAAAAAAGCGCACACACTTGGCTGGATTCCACAAATCATATATACCATATGATTTTAAGAAAAATGATGAATGTTTGATAAAGTTGATTAGATCATTTTGGACCAAAATCCGACATGTCGTTTGTCACTTTCCCAATCCACTCTGATTTGGGTCGTCGTCCCACTTCTCTCTCTGTCCCACGCGGAATATTATAATCATATCATTGACTAATTCTCAACAATAACAAAAACGACAACGTTTCATCACTGTAGCCCATCGTCCACCCAAGCCGGCTTTGCTTACTCAAACTTTGACTCCTCATCTCTATATAAAGCTCCTCACTTCCATGCAAACTTCACTAAATTAAAAAAATGGCGAAAGTCAGTTATAATCCAATGCTCTTTCTTTTTATGTCTTCGTCCGTGCTGCTCGGCTTCGTTATCACGGCTGTGCACGGCCAGGTCACTCGCGTTGGTTTCTACTCCAGCTCTTGCCCTCGAGCCGAGTCTATTGTTAGATCTACCGTCCAATCTCATTTTCGGTCCGATCCCACAATTGCTCCTGGCTTGTTGAGAATGCACTTCCACGACTGCTTCGTCCGAGGTTGCGATGCTTCTGTGCTCCTTGCTGGCTCCAATACTGAAAGGACTTCGCCGCCCAACCTTTCGTTGAAAGGGTTCGAGGTCATTGACGATGCCAAGTCGCAGCTCGAAACTGCTTGTCCTGGTGTTGTTTCTTGTGCCGACATTCTCACTCTTGCTGCTCGTGACTCTGTAGTCTTGGTATGATATATTATATATATATATAGTTTTTTTGATAGACTTCTTAACTAATAATTACACGTGTGAATTTTTTTTTTGAAAAATTATTCTCATAAATAATTGCAAATGTAATGAAAATTTAAAATATTTGCATATATAGTCATTAATATCGTATTATAAGAAAATACGTGGTAATACTCACATTTGCTAAATTTTTTTTAAAAAAGTGATTATATTTATAATTATTTTCTTAATTTGACTTTTTTTTTTTTTTTTTAATTTGTTTGGATGTAGACAAGTGGAATAAGTTGGAGTGTGCCGACAGGGAGAAGAGATGGAACAATTTCAGTGGCTTCAGAAGCTGATAACTTGCCTGGATTTACAGACTCTATTGATGTTCAAAAGCAAAAATTTAGCGACAAGGGTCTAAACACTCAAGATCTTGTCACTCTCGTTGGTAAGATTTAAAAAATAAAATAAAATATAATCTTTTATTACATAATAAAATAAAATAATTATCAACCAATAATTTATAAAATTTAAATATTCTTACAAAAAAAAAAAAAATCATAATAACTAAAAGAACAAGCATGTTTGCCTGCAAAAAAAAACAGTAGGTCAGCGATATCATTGTATGCCCAAGGTTTGAATCTACATTTCGAGTTATTGTAATCTCGAAAAAAAAAACATGATTAAAAAAAAAAACACACCGTTAGTATGATTATTAGAGTTGTTTAAAAAGCTTTAATTGTTTTTGAAGTTTTACTAAAATTTGTATTAAAAAAGAAAAAGAAAAAGTAAAGCCATATGTTTGAATTGAATATTTAGAAATAGTATTTACTAAATATTTTTTTTAAAAATTACATCCAAAAATTTTTTAGTGCAATTATTACTTATAAATACTCAAAATAAATTTTCATTCAAAATATTCTTAAAAATTACATTCAAACAAGTTTTTTACTTTAATCATTATATTTAAATAGTCAAAATAAATTCTTATTATAAATACTTTTAAAAACTACATCTAAACAAACAACGGTCAAATATTCAAAATAAATTCTCATTTTAAATATTCTTAAAATTTTAGTCAAAAAATCCAATAAAAACTAAAAAACAATCACGATTTTCAAAAAATTATTATAATTTTTCTAATTAAATAGTATTTAAGATAAAAATTCAAACTAATAACATTTTAATTATTAAATTATATACCACGAGTTCAACTTTCATTAGCAACGTCCAAATAATTATTAAACAGATCCAAAACAAATTTCAAAGAAAAAAGATTCTCATAATTCTTTGTTAAACTGTATGGAGCGCAGGTGGGCACACGATCGGCACCACACAATGCCAATTCTTCAGCTACAGGCTCTTCAACTTCACCGCAAACGGGGCGGACCCGACCATCGACCCATCGTTCGTGAGCCAACTGCAAGCGCTGTGCCCACAAAATGGGGACGGAACTCGCCGAGTGGGGCTGGACACGGGCAGCCCCACCCGGTTCGACACGTCCTTCTTCTCGAACTTGAGAAACGGACGTGGCATATTGGAGTCGGATCAGAAGCTCTGGACCGATGCCTCTACTCGAGCTTTCGTCCAACGATTCCTGGGCCTTCGAGGGCTCTTGGGCTTGACCTTCAACGTCGAGTTCGGTAAGTCTATGGTTAAGATGAGCAACATTGAAGTTAAAACTGGTAGTCAGGGTGAAATTCGCAAGGTTTGTTCTGCAGTTAATTAAACAAATATTGTTGGAGTTTATAATTAATTTGGTAGCAAAATTGAGAAATAGAGTTCATG
>JBBMEG010000015.1:1734769-1751160 GCA_037832605.1 Cyclanthera cordifolia | reverse complement strand
TATCAGAGCCTAACTCTAGTTTCCGTCATATGTTAGCATTTAATTTCTTGAAAATTATTATTTAAAGAATCTTGCTAAGTTTAGGAAAATATTCTTAGATTGTATTCTTGGGATTTTTCCTTGTTCTTAGAATTCTTGAAGCAAACATACTTTCCTGTGTAGTTTTTAAAATAATTTTCTCGAAAAGTATAGTTGCTACAGTTTTTTTTTTTTGTTTTTTTTTTTTGAAGGATGACAACAAAAATTGAAGTTGAACGGTATGATGGAAAGAGCGACTTCGGCATATGGAGAATAAAAATGCTCGTGATTCTTCATTAACAAAAGGTTGATTATGCTATATCAAAAAATGAAGAAGTTTCGGAAATCATAACCGAAGATCAATTATCGGATTCCATTGTACGACAAGTACGAGGAGAGGTGATGGCTTTGGGGCTTTGGAATAAGCTTGGAACAATATATCCATCGGTATCAAGTAAGATCTATCTTAAATCTAGGTTTTTAGTTCTAAAATGGAGTCTAACAAAAGCATGAAAGATAATTTAGATGATTTTCATAAAATTTTCTCTGAAATGGAAAATATTTGTGAAGTTTTTTCCAATGAAAATCGTGCTATTGTCTTAGTAAATTCAATACCCGATGCTTATAGTGATGTTACATCCGCTATGAAATTTGGTACGGATGCTTTGACATGTAGTGTTGTTCTTGCCACCATAAAGATTAAAAACCAAGAATTAAGAGAAAATAAAAAAAAATTCAATTCATTGTCTTTGTTGGTTAGTGGAAGGGTAGAAGGTCGTCCAAAGTATGTTAATAACATTAGTAAGAGGGAAAAAATTAAGGGAATGTCTAAATTTAGGTGGCCTAGTAATAATTCTACAAAGTGCTACAATTGCCATTAGAACATTAAAAAGTTTTGTCCCGACCTTAGAAACAAATTTGAAGGAGAAAGGGAAAGAATATACTAGTGATCTTAGCATTAGTGAAGAATATAATGAAGTACTAATGGTTAGCACCACTAGTGATGAGAATGCTTGGATTTTAGATTCAGGTTGTTCTTTCCATATGACACCTAATAGGAAGTGGCTTAGTAACTTCAGAACCGGTGTAGGAGGTAAAGTCATATTATAAAACAGCCAAACTTGTGAGATAGAAGGTTTAGGAACAATAAGGCTAAAGCTTCATGATGTGAGTGCTAAATGTATTGATGATGTTAGGTATGTACCTAAGATCAAAAGAAATTTAATATCTCTAAGTAAGCTAGATAAGCTAGGATACACAATTAAATTAGAGGGAGGAGTGTTAAAGATCATGAAGAGAATTTGTATAGTGATGAAGGGCTTATTGAGAGATACACTTTAGCACTAGAAAGTTCGACAGTTGTAGGGTCAATTGATCTAGCTAAAGAAAATGACAATACCAAATTTACTCTATAGCATAGACGTCTAGGTCACATGAGGGAACAATGGATTAAGAGTTGACAAAGCAACAAATTATTTTCAATTTAACAAATGGTGATCTAGGCTTATGTGAACATTGCATCCATGGAAATCAAAAAGAGTTAAATTTGGTAAAGGTGGAACATTTTCTATAAATAAATTGGATTATTTTTCTAGAAAAGTGTGGGTTTATCTTTTAAAGAATAAATCCAACACTTATAAAAAATTTGTAGAATGAATCAATTACATAGAAACGCAATCTAGTCTCAAAGTTAAAAGAATTAGAACGGATGATGGCTTAGAGTTTTGTAATCATGAATTCAATTTTTTTTGTAAAGCCAAGGGTATTGCTAGACATTGGACCTTTGTTGGTACACCCAAGAAAATGGGGGTAACTGAAAGAATGAATCGAACTTTGATGGAAAAAGTTAGGTGCATGTTGTCTTGGTCCAAATTACCTCAAACGTTTTGGGGTGAGGCGGTAACCACAACTAGTTATATCATTAATAGAAGCCCTTCCACCGCTATAGGTTTGAAAACTCCTCAAAAGTTATGGCAAGGTAGTTCCCCTCAATTTATTCCATAAGAAAACTTTTGGATGCATAGCTTATGATCACTTTAATGAAGATAGGCTAAAGGATCTTTTGAGTAAAGAATTTGACATGAAAGACTTAGACAATGCAAAAAGACTTTTAGGCATGGATATTGTTAGAGAGAGGAAAGAAAATAGGTTGTTGTCTCAATGTGATTACACAACAAGCTAGTCAAAAAGTTGAATATGCATGATAGTAGGAAAGTGCAAACACTTTTGGAAAGCATTTTAAACTCTCTAGTGATGATTCACCTAAGACACCTAATGAGATTGAGAAAATAGTAAATATTCATTATTCTTCAACTGTTGGTAGTCTTATGTATGCTATGGTTTGCACTAGACCCAATCTTGCATATCTACTTAGTCTTGTTAGTAGATTTCTTGCTAATCCTGGGAACAACACTAGAATGCGGTAAAGTGGATTTTGAGATATCTTGCATGCCATGTGTCTTTATGCTTATGTTATGGTAGAGACAAAGAAAATGAGTCTATTGATATTATGAGTTATGTTGATGCTGATTATGCCACTGATATTAATAAACGCAGATCTTTGACTGGTTTTATGTTAAATTGTTTAATTGTACAATTTGTTGAAAATCAAATCTGCAATCATTATTGCTTTGTCTACAACTGAGTCTGAATATATTTCCTTAACTGAAGCAGTAAAGGTGGCCATTTGGCTTAAGGGGATAGTAGCGAAATCAAAGAATCAAAGATGAATAATACATTTTGACACACTAAGGGGGTGTTTGTTTTGGAAAATTGTGGAGTGTTTATTTTGAGTGTTTAAAAATGATGAGTTATTTTGAGTGATTAGAAAGAAGAAATTGTAATAAAAGTATAACAGTTTTAAAGAACGGTTATAAAAGGTAGTTTATAAAATTTATAGGATAAGATTTTAAAAATAATAATAAATCGAACAAATTTTCCCTATTAAAGAAGTTAAGATTCCACTCCTCACACCATTCTCTCTCTTCTTCCCGGATTCGAACACATTTCCCTCTCTCAAGCGCGAATCCTCCGGCCAACCACTCAGGTTCATTCTTCATCTCTTTCTCTGTCTCTTTTGTTACTTTCCATATCTGTAATCTCTTCGAGTGTAATTTCTGATTGGTTTTTGAGATCTGGAACAGAGACAAAGAGATAAAGTAATTTGTTGATATGGTTGGCAGCGCAATGGGGATGGGCGAAAACAACGGCGGCGCGGAGGTTTTGACCGGAGATTTCGATCCCAATATTGTTTTTTCCGAGACTCTGCCGCCGTTGGCGGTGACTAATGGTGTAGATCTCAAAGGACAACCACGCGCTGAATCGGAACAGAATGGGAAGAGGGAGATTGTGCTCGGTAGAAATGTCCACACCTCTTGCTTCGCCGTCACCGAGCCTGACGCCAATGACGAAACCACCGGCGACAAGGAGGCTTACATGGCTAGCGTCTTGGCTCGCTACAGAAAGAATCTCGTCGAGAGGACTAAACATCATTTAGGTTTTTCTTAGTTTCTTCAACCATTTGTCCTGTTTCCTTTTTGGAAATTGAAATTTTCGTTTGTTTTCCTGATCAGGATTTGTGTTTCAGGTTATCCTTACAATTTGGACTTCGAGTACGGTGCTCTGGCGCAGTTGCAGCATTTCTCGATTAACAATCTTGGGGATCCCTTCATTGAAAGCAATTACGGTGTGCATTCGAGGCAGTTTGAGGTTGGGGTTCTGGATTGGTTCGCTCGACTTTGGGAGATCGAGAAAAATGAGTATTGGGGTTACATTACAAATTGTGGTACGGAAGGAAACCTTCATGGGATCCTCGTCGGGTTAGTTTAATTGAGCTTGATTTACTATTTTGTATGGTCTTTACTGTTTATGCAGTTTTGAAACTGTAAACAATTGGTTGTTGTAGGAGGGAAGTTTTTCCAGATGGGATTCTGTATGCTTCTCAAGAATCTCATTATTCTGTTTTCAAAGCCGCTAGAATGTATAGAATGGATTGTGAGAAGATTGGCACTTTGGTATCTGGTGAGATCGATTGTGCTGAGCTTAGAGTCAAGTTGCTCGCTAACAAAGAGAAACCAGCTATACTCAATGTCAATATTGGTAATTTCTCTTTCCCTCAAAAGGGGAATGTATTTGTTTTATTGGTGGGAGTTGAGTGAATTCTTGTTGCAGGAACCACGGTGAAAGGAGCCGTCGATGATCTTGATCTAGTTATACAAACACTCAACGAATGTGGGTTCTCAAATGATCGGTTCTATATTCATTGTGATGGGGCTTTGTTTGGACTTATGATGCCTTTTGTCAAACGTGTAAGCCTACTTGTAATTTTCACTGTGCCATGTTTAGACTTACACTGTTTTTTCTTTTCTTTTTTTCTTTCCTTCTTACACGAGATAAGTTTAAACCAAGAATAATATATTAAACAAACATAAGATTCAAATGTTAAACTTTATTTCATATGAAATGAAGTTTAACATAAGAAAATATATAAAACATACATAAATTCGACTATAAACATACATTAATTTAAATACACATAAGTTATTCAAGACATTTTGATATCTTAAAAAACTTACCTCGCGTTTCGAATGACCTAGTACAGTGATGTCGCTGCCCGGTCAGCTAGTAAAGATCCAGGGGCGAAGCACCCAGTTTTGAAGGTTTGGGGGGGCGCAACGTGACCACCAATAGGGGCTTGGGGGCAACCCCCCCGAAACCAAGAGTTAAAGAGGGACAAAACACAAAAAATGTAGGAAAAATAGTAATAAAAGCACACAAAAAAATGCACAAGGCGCGCGCCTAGGCGTGCCTCAATGCTCCAGAAAAGGCGCCAAAAGACGTGCCTTATTAAGAAAAGCGAGGTGCATGTGTTGCGCCTTGTGCCTAGGCGCGCCTGAGTGCGTCTTTTAAAACACTGCATGCGTGACAGTAAATGGTATGCTTAATTGCATAGGTAGTTTGTTTACTGATTTGAAGGAACTTCAGAACTATACAATGTGTGTTTTCCAATTAGGTCCTCTAAATGTTAGTTAGAAGTTGCCCACCCATGCTCGTCTCTCTTTAACCGTTTGGGAGTTTTGCTTATTACTCTCAGACTCCGCACACTAGGTTTGGAGGTTCTGATTCAATGGATATGGCAACAACCAAATGAGGCCACAATTGGGGTGTTTAACATAATCCAACTTAATTTAACTATGAACTTTGGAACTCATCTTGAGGGCAAGACAAAATTGTGGGTCGTGGGATTGATCGGAACTTTAGGCCTCCATTTACTTTATGTATGCTTAAAGAAGAGGGTGAACTAGGAGTGAGTAGTGTGATGCAATGTAGGTAAGGTGAGTAATGGTGGAGCTGTTCTTTCTTTAAACGTTAAGAGGCAGTGAGCACATTAGAACCATGGGTACTTGTAAAGCTAGTTAATCAGGCCTTCTCAATGTACCTTTGTTTGCAACTCTCTTTTTATCATTTTATTTGTGCTTCACTTCTATCTCTACCTTTCTGATAAGCCACTGCTCTTAGACTGCATGGTTTTTCCGGAATCAAGTCGTCATTTATCTAATGGAAAGCCTATTATGAGTTGGGGTAAATTTAATTATATCAACCAACACTCTCTCTTCCTGTTTTGATAACATGTTTAATTATGTTAAATCATCAATCAACTAAAAAATTTAAACCGGTGGGTTACAATAAATATAATTATGTATACCAACACTTCCAGTTGTTAAATTCTCTTGAATTAATATTGAGGTGAATTCAGAGATGATGTATAGTCGCAGCCCAAGAACGGTTGTTCATCCACTGATTGATGAATTTAATATTTTCTTATATTTTTTTTCTTCAAAGGTGTTTCTTAATTGAATGGACTCGACCATCGCCCTGCTGTTAGACTTCTAGTCATTTTTAACTATACGTTGTTATTAGTGGGATCCTTTCAGGGCTGGACGTGCTCACCTCTTGAATAAACCAAACAGTGAAATGAGAAGTTGGCATACAGACATTTGATAAGTAAACCGTAAACGACAGAATTATTTCCATACATTTTGAAGCTTTTGGTTTTAAATTCCCCTTCACCCTCTTCTGTCTCACCTGAAATGAAAGGAAATATAGAACTTCTGTGTGTATATATATATTTAAATATTTTTCTTTCTGTATATTTATAAATATACAACTAGTGGTGTTGTTTTTGAGCAGGCACCAAAGGTCTCATTTAAGAAGCCAATTGGAAGTGTTAGTGTATCTGGTCACAAGTTCATTGGATGTCCGATGCCTTGCGGTGTTCAGCTTACAAGGTTGGAGCACATAAATGCCCTCTCAAGGAATGTCGAGTATCTAGCCTCGAGAGATGCCACAATAATGGGTAGTCGGAATGGCCATGCTCCTATCTTCCTATGGTACACCCTCAACAGAAAAGGCTATACAGGGTTCCAAAAGGAAGTTCAAAAGTGTCTAAGAAATGCACACTACCTGAAAGGCCGGCTTCATGATGCAGGAATTAGTGCGATGCTGAATGAGCTCAGCAGCACTGTCGTGTTTGAACGTCCCCGAGATGAAGAGTTTATCCGTAGGTGGCAGCTAGCATGCCAAGGAAATATTGCCCATGTTGTGGTAATGCCGAGTGTTATGCAGGAGAAGCTGGATGATTTCATAACAGAATTGACTGAAAAACGATCAACTTGGTATGGGGACGACAAAGATCAACCTCCCTGTCTTGCAGCAGAATTGGGAAATGAGAGCTGTGCTTGTAAGTTGCACAGGACTTGATATCCTTTTATAGATGTGGTGTATTATGCTGTGTTGCTTAATTTGTAGCGAAACTCTAGATTCACTTGATTTTGATTGTTGTAGTCTGTGTGTTTCAGGTATTAATGAATTATAGGCGTGTGTATTTTTCGAGTATTAATGAATAATAAATTTTCTAGAATTCACCTAATAAACTGTTTAAGAAGTATCTGATCTCTCTCACAGAATTTGATATAGAAATGATGACCAATGTTTAAAACAGGAAATGAAGCAAGGGCTATATTTCATTATGTTTTTGTTGTTAGTGTACTATACCATTCTCGATAACTAAATCCAACTGTCCTCATGGGGTGATGCAGTTCATGGGGTGACGCAGTTGTTCAAAACCTAGAGTTTGAAATGTGCTCTCTTCAAGGTCTCAAGTTCGATATCTACTTGTGACAATAATTTGTAGACATCTCTCGTGCTTCTATTCTTTCGATGTTTTCTGGTGTTTGGCCTAAGGACGAGCGTGATTATCCTAGAGCATAGCTTCGATTCTTCGATTTCCAAAAACAAAACACCAAATCCAACAATCTAAGCATGCTAGAATTTTCCTAACTTTCTACCATGCCATATGTATTATTTCCTTTCTCCTATTATTGTATCAAATATAAACCTTAGTTTCAGTAACTTCTTGTTACCTAGGTTTAGTTGGTCATTAGTTTGCATCAAACTTCTTTATTTGAGGAGTCCTCTAAAAATAAGAAACCCACCTGAAATCTCCTCTCAATTATTGAAATGGTATCATAGCTAAAGAAAAAAAAGCTTTCATACAAATTTCTTGAGATTTTTTTTCAATCTCTCTTTGTTGCATTCCGTTTCTTCGTCAATGGCGAACGTGGAGGTTCCTTCGAGCGACAATCCCACAAAGTTAGAAGCGAATTTCAACCCTTACAACATACATCATTCTCTCGGTCCGACTACAACACTCATAAATCAACTTCTTCTTGGAGCAAAAAATTACCTTTCTTGGAAGAAAGTAGTCCTCATATCTCTTTCTGGGAAGAACAAGGATGGATTCATAACGGGTAAGATCAAGAAACCAAGTGATGAAAGATTAGCATCCGCCTGAAAATGTAATAACGATATTATTTGTTCTTGGCTGTTGAACTCCGTTTCTAAGGAGATAGCTGCTAGTATTGTATATTTGGAATCTGTATAAGAGGTATAAGATGATCTTGTTGAGATGTTCAAGGCAAGTAATGGTCCGAGAGTGTATGAATTGAGAAAATAACTTGTCATGTAGTTCAAGGTTCCTCAACTGTTGAATCGTACTTTATAAAGACAAAGACGGTTTGGCAAAATCTCAGCAATTTCAGACTAGTTCAAGGTTCAAAAACGATGAACCAACACCTGCAATTCGAGTTTACCATGATATTTCTAATGAGATTGAATGACTCATATTCAACCATAAGAACAAAAATCCTTTTGATTGAACCTCTTCCCTTATTAACAAGGCTTATGCTCTTATCATCCAAGAAGAATGGCAATGAGCAGTGAGACAAAACACATGACTCATCGAACCAATTCTTCTATTTGCTTTTGATCAACCCAAGAAAAGTACTTCATTCAGAAATCAAAGGAAAGGAAGGTCCCAATGCACACATTGTCATCGATTGGGACATACAATTGATAAGTGTTACAAGATATATGGACACCCCCTTACATATTGGCCAAAATCACAGAATCCATCGTCAACAGAAGGCACGAGAACATCAGTAGCCAACATTATTGCACAAAATAATACTAACAATTTCTTCGGTAGTTTAAGTGCAAGTCAATGCACGCAGTTGATGACTTTACTAAATTCTCAAAATCAAGCCGACAAATCAGTTGTCGTAGGGGGTAGTAATGCACACACCAGGTATTTTTTATGCATCCTTAACTCTAATAATAAAGACTCTAATTGGATCATTGATTCGGACCCGTCTTGGAACATTTACCATACCCATAATATGTTTTCAAATAAGAAAAGAATAAATGATGTAACAGAGTCTTGCCAACTTTTTATAAAGTTTTAGTAAAATGCATATGATATATTAAGATAAATGATGATTTGATATTAAAAGATGTATTCTACATTCCTAATTTCACTTTCAATTTGTTGTCTGTTGGATGGTTACTCAAGGATGACATATATGATTTAAAGTTTAACTGCTGATTATTGTATCATTCAGGACAAGCCGAATACGAAGATGATTAGCAAGACTAGAAACATCAATGGATTGTACTTATTATCTCTTGAAAATCCATGGATACTCACCATAATAGATTGGGACATTTGTCTATTAAACGTCTAGAGTTGATTAAAGACATTTTAGACTACAAAAATATACATAAATCTCATTGTAGCATTTGACCTTTGGCTAAACAAAGAAGAATAATTTTTCCTTTTAATAATAACGTAGCAGATGAAGTTTTGGTTTAGTTCATTGCGATAAGGACCCTTCAAGGCTTCTACTTATGCTGGTTTTCATTTTTCCTGTACTATTGTAGATGACTGTTCTAGGTAATCTGAAATCTTAACCATTATTTCTAGGTTCTTTAAGCTTGTTCAAACTCAGTTTTACAAAACAATAAAAAAATTTCTTTATGACAATGCACTTGAGTTAAAGTTTAGTGAATTCTTTACATCTATCAGTACTCTTCATCAATTCTCATGTGTTCAACGCCTCCAACAAAACTCAGTTGCTGAACGTAAGCACCAACATCTTCTTCATGTAGCCCGAGCCTCATACTTTCAATCAAAGGTTCCTATTCTACTTTGGAGAGATATTGTACTTATTGCTACACATTTGATAAACCGAATTCCTATGCCTCTTCTAAACAATGAGACACCTTTCTCTATACTTCACCAAAAAAAAAGCCCATATACAATGATCTTAGAATCTTTGGTTGTCTATTTTACACTTCCATTTTGCATGCTCATAGGTCCAAATTTGATCATAGATCTTCAGGGTGTGTTTTTATTGGGTACCCAGCTGAAATAAAACGCTACAAAGTGTATGATCTAGAAAATAAACAAGTCTTATACTCTAGAGATGTTTACTTTGTTGAAGAAAATTTTTCTTTTATTCATAACAAGGCCAATAGTGAAGAAAATCAAGAAATAGATGTTTTTCGTGAACTTGTTTTATCTCATCCTATTACCTTCGGTACTTTTACTAATCACCCAAACTTATCTTCTGGTTTAAATGTATCGATAGATAGTAATATTCATAGTCATAATGCTAACTCCACTTAAAGTGATAAGGAGTATGAACCAGCAAATGAGTTGACTCTTCCAATGGTTCTCTCTACTCAAGATCAACTTGTAGAAATTGCTGGAAATAATAGTATTACAATAGCTCATGAGTCTACTGTTAACACCATAATTGTGGAACAAAATCAAGTGGTTGATGAAACCTGTTTATCTTCTGTAATACCTTTTTATAATTCCCCAAAAAATCTTTTGAGACGATCTACTCGTTCAAGAAATCTTCCTACTTTCTTACAAGAGTATTATTGCAATATGTTGAAAAATTAATGTACAAAGAGTCACCCTAAGCATCCTATATATACAATCTTATCTAGCTTGTGATCAGTTATCTGCTAATCACAAGCATTTTGTTTGTAATGCCTAGTACTTATGAGCCAACATATTATTATCAAGCTATTAAACATTCCTAATGGTGTGATGCTATGAATGAGAAGACTAAAGCAATGGAAAGGAAAAACATTGGGATCTTGTTCCCTTTCCTTTTGGTCAACGTGCCATTGTGTGTAGATGGGTTTATCGTATAAAATAAGCAGATGAAACTATTGATCGATTTAAAGCTCGTCTTGTGGCTAAAGGGGTGGATTATATGGATACTTTCTCCCCTGTAACAAAGGTAGTTACAGTTAAATTTTCCTTGCTTTAACTACATTTTATGCTTGGAAGTTATCTCAAATGGATAATAATAATGCATTCCTAATGGAGCTTTATTTGAGAAAGTGTATATGACTGCTTCACAAGGGTACTACAACACATCCAAAGGTAATATTCCATCAGTTTGTAATCTAAATAAATCCATTTATAGATTAAAACATGCCTCGAGCTGACAATGGTGTTATAAATTTTCAAGTCAATAGTTTTGTTCAATCTAAAGCCAACTATTCCTTGTTTACTAAGGGAAAAGGTAATGAGTTTGTTACTTTTTAAGTATATGTAGATGATATACTAATCATCGAACCTTCTTCTTCTATTATTGGCAACATAAAAGATATCTTAAAGTTTGTTTTTCTTTTAAAAGATATAGGACAAGTAAAGTATTTTCTTGGTCTTGAATTATTAAAATCCGCCGTTGGTATTTTAGTTTCATAGGGAAAAATATTGTTTACAAATTCTAGAGCATTATGGGGTTCTAGCTTCTAAACCTGTAGCCCAACCCATGCAATCTAATATTAAATTACATGCTGCATCTGGTACTTTACTAACAAATGATGAAGCACATAATTATCGTAGATTGATTGGGCGATTATTATATCTTCAAATTTAAAGGCCAAACATTTGTTATGCTTTTCACAAATTTAGCCAATTTGTAGCCTCTCCTCGAACAGAACATCATATTGTTGCCATGTATTTGCTTCCGTATTTGAAAGGGAATGCTAGTCAATGTATTTTATTACATTCTATAAATTCTTTACAACTAAAAATTTATGTTGATTCAGATTGGGGTTCATGTTATGATACGAGAAAATCGATCACGAGATTCTGTATATTCTTGGGTGATTCACTACTTTCATAGAAAATAAAGCAACAAGTAACCATATCATGTTTCTCTACTGTAGTAGAGGATCACACCCTTACAAGCGTGGCGAGTGAGCTAACTTGGATGTCTTTCATACTCAAAGATCTTCAAAAGTGTCTTGTTCATCTCCAGCCTTTGTTTATCGTGACAATCAGGCAACTATTTCTATAGTTATAAGTCCAAACGTACCATGAAAAGGACAAAACACACAGAAGTAGATTGTCACTTTGTTCGTGAGAAGATCGACAAAGGATTTTTGAAGCTGTTTCCAATATGAACAAATTACCAGCTTGCCGACATGTTCACGAAGGCTTTGCGTGCTTCAACAATCAGGGAATTCATGTTCAAGATGAGGTTACACCATCTTGAGGGGCGGGTATCAAGCCATATGTATTATGTTCTTTCTCCTATTATTGTACCAAATATAAACCATAGTTAGTTTATTAGCCTAAAGTAACTTCTTACTACTTAGGTTTAGTTAGTCATTAGTTTGTATCAAACTCCTCTATTTAAGGAGTCCTCTCTAAATAAGAAGCCCACATGAAATATCTTCTTAATTACTGAAACTTTCATATTCAATTTCATATAACTTATCAAGAAAAGAAATCAACATTTTTGAGATAAGGGCAATACTTGGTGGCAGAAAAGTGTATTTTTTATATCATTGATGTAGTTAGCAGTTGTGAGCAACCCAATCTATAGCCACGGACGATGACCTCCAAATTAACCTCCATGAATATTGAACCAAAGCACTACGTATTGTTGTTTCCAAAAATTATTAAACAGAAAATATCAGATATTTCAACACTGCTATTTCATAACTAAATAAGAAAATGGTTTACGTGTAGTTTCCGTAAATTTATTGAAATTAAGGTTAATTTTAGCAAGATATTAGAAGTGTTTGGATAGAGTGGTTATTTTGTTTGATTATCAATGAGAGTTATTTTGAATGATTACAAATTTGAGTTTTAATAATAGCTCGTTTTGTTATAAAAGTAGAACAATAATCGAAAGAAAAGTATAAAGAACGTGAAAAATAACACCCAAATATACGCGTTTCACTAACAATGTGTTGGCTACATCCATGGTAGAGAAAAGAAACTGTTTTATTTGATGAGAATGAATACAAGAATGTTGATCAAAATGGGACTAGAGTTTTAAAAAAGTTTATAAATTGCACTCTTATAAAATCCTAATACTGATAAGGCAAAATTACACAAATATCCATGTGTGCAATGATAAACCTAATTAGATATTTCATTTAGGTTTTAAGGGCACAGCCCTAGAGCCTCCACCAGTGTTCTTGCCCCTGGACTAAGTTGTAATGCACATGGTCTAGCATTTCAAGATCACCTAGTTCGGATATTGGACCATAGACGTTACAAAAATATGTAACGCTCAAGTTTAGGACATGTACATGATGAACCAGGTCCACATTTGAATCAGAGAGATCTTGGAGGATATAGTCTCATGGTTAAGAAAGACTTAAAATAATTGATTTGTATTGCCTATACCAAGAAAGTGCACCTTCATTTTCGGTGGCTCAATCAAATGAACTTCACAGTTAAGAATGCTTAACTTGAAGTCGTTCTTGGTTAGGCGACTCTTAAAAATTTCCCTAAAATGCATGTGTGAAGACAAAACATGCTGAAATGGCCCATGTTGATCTATGGGATAGTCTTTACTCTTGTAAGTAGTAAATATTAATAGGTGATGTGGCTGAATCGTAGGGGATGTAGGGAATGTTTGTGCCCACAGGGGCCAAGTCTGGATTCAAAATCCTAGTTCAAATCCTAGACCACGGACGTTATAAATGGTATATGAGTGAGACCCGTAATAAATATTTATAAATGCAAAGACATTATTAATTGAGAATATTTATTCAGGAATTTTTATTAATATATTGAATATATTAATAATTGTTTAATTATAGAATAGTTAAATAAATGATTAATTAATTAATTGATTAAATAAGGTTACTTGTTGGTCAAGTAACATGCAGTCTATAAATAGAGACCATAAATATTCTATCGTAGACAGACTACTACTCTTGACCTAATTACCTCCTCAAAAGGCCTCTTCATTACCCCCTCATAATGACAATTAATAGAGTTGGTGTAGAGACATAGTATGAAGATTGTTGAAGAGAATTAAAGATGTCCTAGAGAGAATCAATCCATCCTATAAGTTGAAGATAAATAACGGTTATATTGATCAGAAGAGTCAATCAATGTAAGTTCTAAAATGCTTTACAACAAGAAACTAACATTTAGGAAATTACATGTAGATGAATCTAATTAAACAACTAAGACGTGTCATCCGAGGTGGACTCAGTCTCGTTAGACAAAGAGTTGTGTCGACTGGCCCTTTTCTAAAAATCTTTCTTAAACATTAAACGAAAGGTTTCCTTGTGGAGTTCCAACTGTGTTATAAGTATTCTTGTCCTTGCATGCACAAAAGCTTTTAGAGATTGGTCTATCAAGTAGGTTTTAGTAGTTTGCTTGGTGTTATTGTCTTCTTGTCTAATGTTCAGAGTTAGTGTTAGTCGTGGTAGTTTAGTTCGTCCAGTTTTGTGGAAAGGTTAGCTTCTTGATTCTGTTGTTGGTTGTGTTTGGAATAGAGGGTAGGAGCATGCAACAAACACAACGGGAGCGTGTGATTAAATTTTTTTTATCCTAATAATTAATTCAATTACTTATCTACATGCAATACTCTAGGTGATTGACTTGTTGAAATTCATACTCACATTGAATGACGTCTCTGATCTAATTTGACGGATCATTATGTTGAGTAGGATCGATCTATCTCTCTAGAACACTTAAATGATCTCCTCTAATCTTCCAGGCTATGACTTCTTTGCTATATTGAGTGCTTGGTGGAAGCATTTAGAAAAAAAAAGTTAGTAATACTTTGTCAGAGGCCTCACTAAGAGAGAAAAAGAATTCTCAACTTTGAGATAAGATTTCTCTGTATGAGAAGAGATGATTATGGAGACCTCCTAGTGCTTTATTTATAGTTGAGAACGGGCATTCAAACTAGAAAAAATATATATCTTTTTATATCAAATAATAAAACATATTGAGAATAATCATTAAAATATCTACCAATAAATATTTTATCTTCCCCTTTCCTTTTTAAATGGAATTCTAAAATCATAACTACCATTTATAAAAAATAAAAAATTGCTACAGACACTACTACAAAATTGGGAATAGATGTTGGGCGTTGCCCATCTATGAGGTGCTCGACATCTATATGAGTGACACAAAAACTTTTCTATGTGGGGCACAAAAGATGTTGGACGACCCACATTATAGGTGTCTGACATTTAATGTTTTCTGTCGTCAAAGATCCGTTTTTTAAAGAGCCTTTCATTGAATGCTGAATAATGTTTGTATTCCTATGCACAATGACATTTGAAAATAAATCTTCCTCCATAAATATATATTTTTTCGTGTTTCATTCGTCTCAGGAATGTTTGAAGTAGCTAGTCGTGCTCTCTCCATTAAGTTAGCTATGTTTTTTAGCAAAAAATGTTAGTCTTTGCAATAGTTTATTGAGATTGGTTCTTTCTTTACAAATTGTTAATATATGGCCTACCCATTAATCTTGGATTATTGAAATAACTTAATCACTAATAGTATATATCAATATTATAATACATGGTTAATAAGTTTAATTAGTTTAGTCATTAACTAATTCTTGTTAAGTGTGATTAGTTTTTGATTAGTTCGGAGGTTTAAAACCACCTAATCTAATCCAATGTGGTCACGCTCATTGATCTCATTTTGCACTCATTTTGTAATTTTTATAAATAAGTGGCTAGCTTCTCTAACCTATTCATTAAGATTGATTGATCAAATTACAAATTGAAAGAATTACTAGTTGCTCTCATTAACTTTGTGTTTAGTGAAAGACAAGGTGAATTTACCAAAGGCAAAAGGTGTTTGAGAAAATTAAAGAAGCTAAAAAGGCAAAGTGGTAACATCACTTATTAAAAGAGATTTTTGTGAACGAGGGAAAATTTTCCCCCATTTGGTAGCAGCCACCAAGCCGAGAAAGAGTAGATGAGAGAGCCCACGAAGGGGTTGTGGGGTTTAGTTTGGAGCAAAGCAGCGCCATGCCAGGTGTTGCAGTCTGGCGGCTATAGGCGAAGATTGTGACGGTCTTCTACGGATTCGGGTCGTTCCTCTTGGCCAGAACGTTAATTTTCCCTACCCCTTTCCTGTTGTTCATCCGTTTCTTGGAGGCTTTGAGCATAGAAGCAGGGTGAAAACAGTTTAGAGTTTTCATTGGAGATTCTTGAAGTTTTTTCTTCAAGATTTGGTTGATTCTTGGTGAATCAAGTGTTCTTCAAAAGAGGTGTACTCAATTTTCTTTCCTTTTGTTTCTGGTATAAATCTAGGGAAATTCTTGTGGCAATTTTGTTTGATTCTTAATTTGTTGTAATTGGTTATTTATACTTTGTAAATTGGAACTCATATTTTTGTATCACTCTCTAATAAATTAATTGTCTTATCTAAGCTCGTTCTTAGGTGCTCGTGGATGTAGGACATACGTACGAACCACGTAAAATCTCGTGATCAATTTCTTTTGTTTCTCTTGTATTTCTGTTTTTAACGCTTGCTATTTTTACATTGAGTAGCATAAATTTCATATTTCAAGTTAATCGATAATAATTTTAGTTGTTGATCTTGAAGGAAAATCGACATAGGCACCTTAGAATAGGTCGAGATTGATTTTGTAATGTTGGCTTTTTGGCTATTATCTCAAATTAATTAATTTTAATTAATTAATTAATTAATATTTTGATGATAACAA
>JBBMEG010000015.1:1699609-1719874 GCA_037832605.1 Cyclanthera cordifolia | reverse complement strand
ATCGCCTTAGTTTTAAATGTATTTACTTAAAATTTAAATAATCTTTCATTCGTAATGATACGAAAGGTTTCACATTTAAGAACTTGTTGATCCGAACAAAAACTTGGCATATGATTAAATTCCAACCCAATTGTCAGTACACGTGACGTCAACATTTAATGCCCACACCAGATCCTCGCATTCCATGAACCTTCATAAAATCAAACAAAAACCTACGCATTGCCTTCTCTGATCGATTCTTTCGCCCACTAATTTAACATTTCCCCCTTTTTTTTCATTCTTCTTATTTTACTAAACCCCAAATCCTTCCCCCGTTCTTCTCGATCGCCGCACTCCGCCCAATCACCGTCAGGGTGTCTTCTCTTCGCCTCTTTCCGTTTCCTCTCTTCTGGGTTTTCATCTCTCGCCGGATTTTGATCAGATAAGTGCTTCCCCCTTCTTTGTTCATTCATTTTCTTTCGTGGGTCAACCGTTTTTTCTCTTATTTCCCACCTTTTTTGGGGTTTAATCGCTTCTTTTCTGGCTGATTTCTCTTGGGTTTTCTGGTTTTTGCCCGAATGGGGTTTGCTTGAATCGAATTTCTCACTGTCTATCGGTGAAATTTCGATCTGGGCGTGCTTGATTTCTGTTGATTCTTCTGTTTTTTGGCCAAATGGAGTTTGCTTGAATCGAATTTCCCACCGTCTATCGGTGAAATTTGGATCTGGGTGTGCTTGATTTCTGTTGGTTCTTCTGGTTTTTGGGCTGGTGTTTGTTTGTATGAAATTACCCATATTCTATTAGTGAAATTTCGATCTGGGTGTGCTTGATTTCTGTTGATTCTTCTGGTTTTTGGGCAGGTGTTTGTTTGATTGAAATTTCCCGTTGTGTATTAGTGAAATTTCGATCTGGGCGTGCTTGATTTTTCCATTCTGTAACTTTAGGGATGATAGATTTAGTAGTTGAGAATCGTGTTGAATGATATTTTGGGGGAAAATTTGGATCTGGGTGTGGTTGATTTTTCCATTCTGCAACTTTAGGGATGATAGATTTAGTACTTTGAAGTGGGGTATGTTCTTTTGATACAAATATGGAAGGGAACTTATCACAAGGAGGGTTGATTCCAGGAGGGTCCCCTTATGGAGGTCTTGATTTGCAAGGACCGTTTAAGGTTCATAATCAGCCACAACACTCTCACACTGTACATCAGCAACATTATCCTCATACTCGTCAGGGATCTTCGGCCAATCCTTCCATTCATGAAGGATTTACGCTTTCCATGGGAGTCCTACAAAATTGTGACCATACCCTGTCTTTGGTAGATTATAACAAGGGGGAAAGGTGTAAAAACTCGCCCAGCGACGACGAGCCGAGTTTTACGGAGGATGGTATTGATGGTCATAATGAGACGAGTAAGGGGAGGAAGGGATCGATGTGGCATCGCGTGAAATGGACGGATAAAATGGTGAAGCTTCTGATTACAGCAGTGTCCTATATAGGAGATGACATTGGTTCTGATTTTGAAGGTAGTGGAAGAAGGAAATTTCAAATTATACAGAAGAAAGGTAAATGGAAATTGATATCAAAGGTCATGGCTGAAAGGGGTTATCAAGTTTCACCTCAGCAATGTGAGGATAAATTTAATGACCTCAATAAGAGGTATAAGAGGCTCAATGATATAATTGGGAGAGGCACTTCTTGCCAGGTTGTTGAGAACCCTGCACTTCTTGATGTCATCGATTATTTAACAGACAAAGATAAGGATGATGTGAGAAAAATTTTAAACTCAAAGCAACTGTTCTATGAGGAGATGTGTTCGTATCATAATTCGAATCGACTCCATCTTCCCCATGATCCTGCTTTGCAGCGTTCTTTGCAGTTGGCTTTTCGAGCTAGGGATGACCAGGATAATGATGAGCCGAGGAGACAACAAAATGATGATGATGATGTACATGATGAAACTGATGAACATGATGATTTTGAGGAGAATTTTGCACCTCACGGGGACAATAAGCGATCACTTGGGGTATTAGGAGGCTCGGTGAAGAGACTAAGGCGAAGCCAGGACCTTGACAATGCTCATGCCTGTGGAAACTCCTTGAATTCTCTTGATTGCAAAAAAAGTTTTCATGCTTACTCACAAACACAACTTGCTCAAGCAGATACAACTCACTTAGAATCCGAAAGCATGAAGGCTTCTACATCGCAGAAGCAGTGGATGGATCTCCGATTACTTCAGATGGAAGATCAGAAGCTTCAAATTCAAGTCGAAATGTTGGAATTGGAGAAGCAGAAGTTCAAGTGGGAGAGATTTAACAAGAAAAAGGACCGTGAGTTGGAAAAAGTGAGGATGGCAAATGAAAGGATGAAGCTCGAAAATGAGCGCATCGCGCTCGACTTAAAGCAAAAGGAACTTGGATCGGGATTCCATTAATTGGCTGCAATAATCTGAACTAATTTTATCAGGTTTGGAAGATTATGAATGATTAAGCTGCTGTTTATATATTTCTGGTTACATTGCCTGCATTTAAGCATGTAAAGTTAGAAAGGTGACAATACAAATAACTGCTTTTCATTGTTATGTCTTTGCTTATGTAGAATCTATCTTTGTTGAGGAACTTGAAGAATGTTTGGGTATTCTGTGTCAAATTGGTGCTCTACTTCTCTGAACTAATTTTACAGTTTTGGTTTTGCATTCAAATGAATAAGTTCTGTAGTACACAAATGATTATATGTCCTACTGAATTCTTGGGCTCATTAAATGCATAGTTAACATTTCTCAATATTGATTATTTTGTGGTGCTTTCTTCTTTTTCATTTCTCTTTTTCTTCTTCTTATTATTATTTTTTATTATTTTCTTATAATTATATATTGGGGGCTCCACTCTACATTATGCTTATGACCCTGATTCTTACAGAGGTTAGAAACAGAAACTTTAGCCTCATTTTTTTTTTAACATTTGGTTTTTGCTCATAAACACTACTTTCAGTTTTAGCGGATGAGTTTCAGTTTGTTATCTACTTTTGTACCAATGTTATCGTAGTTAAACTATTATAGAGTGGCGTAGTAGTCAAGAGAGCCTTAAATAACTAAGAGGAGATGAGTTCTATCCGTAATGGTCACCTACCTTATAAATAATTTTACTGGTTTTTTTGACGCTCAAATGTTATAGAGTTTGATAGTATGTCTAATAGTTGAGGTGCACGTAAGCTGCTCGAATAGTTACGTCCATGATTAAAAGAGCCTATGTTATCGAAATTCAAGCTGAAGCTTCGAAATTCTTTTCTTAACTTTATTTATTTATTTTTTGGATTTTGGCTAATGATTCAAATGTTTTGTTACTAAAGATTTAAGTTGTGCTAAGAAATAGATAGGGAAACAAACATAATATTTAAAAAGTAACAAGCAAATGACTATCAATCAATTGGTACTTTAGTTTTGAATTTGGAGATTGTTGATTTAAAAAAAAAAAAATTATGTTTGTTTTCTCGGTATTTCTTACCATAATTTTGACAATCTCTCCATTCCATTTTTGCTACAATTTATGTGACTGGAGGAGGCATTTTCTGGAAATATTCTCCAATTATGTGTGATGACTTATTTAGTTGCATGTTTTTTGGTGGAAATATTGGGGGTTAGTTAATATAATTAAATTTTCTCTAATCTATTAGCTTAAGTTTTTAATTTGATTAGTGATTTACATAATTTAAGAGATAAAAATATACAAAATCTATAATGAGCTTTAAAGTTCGGTTAGAGAGGAACATTAATGGTAATTGTTTACTTTATCTATCAATGAAATATTTTTATTTCTTAAAAAAAGATAAAAAATTGCTTGCTTGGTTTGTGCAATAAATTTCTTTTTTGTAGATAGTGGGTGTCTTAGGTTTCGAGAATTTGTAACATCTCTAGCTCTGAGTTTTCCCTCTTCTTTATACTAAGAAATAGTTTAGGTGACATAATATTTCAATAACTAAAAGGTTATGAGATCAAATTTAGTAGAAATCAAGTACATTTCCTACACACATTTTTTCATCTGCCACTGTCATTTTGTCAGGTATCCAACTTCACCTGCAAGAAAGGACACTCACGTACACACCAAAACTTCCGAACAACGATAATGATAACCAGAGAGACTTTATTTAGTAATTTAGCATTCAATACAGAGTCTAGGAACTACGTAATAACAAAATAGAGCAGAAGCTACAAACAAAACCATCTAGCCATTTGAAAGGGCCGGTAACTCTCCTACTCAAGGTTCCTAAGAATTCTGCCTATTTTGATGAGTGCTAAGAATTATGCCTGTTTTGATGAGTGCTAAGCTGGGGATTATATACCCCCTCTCTCTCTCAACTAGGGACCACCTTGATCAATCACCATTCTCCCCTGCCTCTTCGTTTGGTGCCCTTCTCTACCTTTACCCTTCTTGCCCATCCGTACCCTTTCTTGCCTTTTCGTACATCGTACATATTGGTGGGAATATTGTCTCCTTGTCTGCCACTATCATATCGGTTTGGGCATTGCTTGCATTGATTTGGGCTGATTTTCCTTTCCTTATATACGTTTGCCAGGTTGGGGGCCTCACAATACCCACGTCGGTCAAATGCACCTTGTCCTCAAGGTGAAATTCAAGAAATTGTTTGTTCATATATTCGACTTCCTCTCACGTAGCTTCGCAAGCTTGCTGATTCTTCCACTTAACTAACCATTCCTCATTGTGCTCATCGTTTCTTCAGATTCCTAACACTTCCTTAGACTCAGCCACCCATTCCAAATCGTCGGATAATGCAGTTAGATTCAACTGGATTTGATATTTTGAACCGATACATTTCTTTAGTTGTGATACATGGAAGACGTTGTGAATGGTGGTCTCCAGGGCAAACTTAGTTTATATGCTACTTTGCCAATGCATTCTGTTATGTGGTATGGGCCAAAAAATTTTGGTGTCAACTTCTCACAGCGTCTCTTGGCCAAGGACCTCTGCCTATACGGCTGTATCTTCAAGAAGACCATATCTCCTTCATTGTAGGTCATTTCCCGTCGTTGCTTATGAACATACTTTTTATTCGTTCCTAAGCCAACTGTAATCATTCTTTCAGGGATGTGAGACCTAAGTTCTGCACGATTAGTTCTTGCTCCACTGCATTGTTGGTGATCTTGTGCTCATCATATGACAATATTGAAGGGGGGCTAGTCCGTAGACTATTTGGAAAGGGGTCGAATAAATTGAAATGTGGTAATTGGTATTATACCAAAATTCAGCCCACGGGAACCACTTGCCCCAGTGTTTCGGTTTCTCACTGCAGAAACACCTTAGTACACCTCCAAACAGTTATTTAATCTATCTTTTTGTCCATCCGTTTGAGGATGGAATACAGTGCTTTTGAGATGTTGAGTCCCTTGGCTTTTGAATAACTCATTCTAGAAGTGGCTAATAAAAATCTTGTCTATCTTATACGATCGATCTTAGGAACCCATGTAAGCGTACTATTTCTTGTATAAATAATGATGTCACTTCCTTTGTGGTGTAGGGTTGGTCTAGCGTGATAAAATATGCATACTTACTCAACCTGTTAACCACCACTAATATAACATTCTTCCCGTTGGATCTGGGTAACGCCTCAACAAAGTCCATGGATATGTTCTCCTACATGCGATTTAGAGCTGCCAGAGGTTGTAATAGACTCGCAGGCGCTAGTGACTGTTTTGTTTCTTTGGCACACTAGACATGCTGCCACATAATCTTTGACCTTCTTCTTTTCTCTCTTCCAAAACAATTCACCCGTAAGTCGTTTGTAAGTCCTAAGTGTAACAACCCGAAGATTTCAATCTTTAAATCAAAATTCTAATTTAAAATAAATTTAGTTGTTAAAAATGACATTGGTTATTATCAAGAGGTTTATTAAGGGTTATAAATTTAATTAAATAGAAGTATTTATTGATTAAACATTCCAAGGAAACCTGTTAGCTATCAAATCATTTAATTGATTTAACCTAATTTTAATAAAGAAAAATTAAATATGTGGCTTCTTCACATTTTCTCTCCCTCATTCTTCTTCTTCGTTCACGAACACATAGGTGTGCTAGAGAGAAGTCGCCAATCTCCCTATTGCGCCAATCAAATCTGGCCAGCCCAGTCACGATTTGGGCAGTGCAAAGTCGAACCCACGCCGCCACATTCGCGTCCCAACCACAATCCACCTGGTCGTGTCTTCGTAAGCAAGCTGTGAGAGTTTCTAGATAATTTTTTGTATACTAAATTGATGATTTATTGATTTTTGGCACATGATTTTAGATCTAGGTTGTAGTTGGTTAATATTTCACTGATGAGTTATATTTTTGCGTTATTGTTGAGATTAGAACCTTGATAAGAATTCTTAACTGGTTTTTAAGTACTGTGCATTCTAACTAAACTTGGATTATTGATCAGTAGATAAAAGAAAACCTTTTATTGAAACCTCAAATGTGAAATTGTTATGTTTAAATGTATTTATTGTGGTAGACCCCTTTGCCATTTTTGTTGGCCATAATCAAACCGTTAGAAGCTTTCCATATTAAGTTCTTTGGCTGGTGAGACCATGGAGGAGTGATAACTTAAATTAACGAATTAATGTTTTTAACCTTGACTAATTGCATTTAGGTCATCGATTATTGAAATTAAGAGAGCACATTGGCTATGTTTGATCAGCTTTGACGTGGTCCTCGAATGATTCTGTCGTCCTGAGTCTGTTTTTAGTGGTCGTAAGTACTAATTCTAACTTGTTTATTCGTTAGGGCTATTTTTAAGTGCCAATCCTTGTAGTTCGTGGGTCTTGGAAATAAGAAGCTCATTTGTGAATTTTGGCCAGGTAAGGAACCATTACCCCCTTTCTCGTGGTCTGTAATAACATGTATGCATGTTGATTGAGCTTGTTGTTATCTTGATGATTATGATGTTTCTATGATATCTATTACGTGAATGTGATTTGAGTGTATTTGTACCTATTATGTTTTGGAGTTATTGTTGATGCTTGTTAGGTCGTGATGTTTTACAGTGAACTAGCATAACATTGCTTTATGTATTGATATATATATATATATATATATATATATATATATGCATGTGTGTGTTGTGTGTTCAATCGGGATTTCCCAAAAAGATTTAGCCATATTGATTCATTGAGTTATAGATGTCCCAATAAGGACCAGTTATTTTAATGTTCCAAAGAGAACTCGAGTTTTTTAGATGTTCCAAAGGGGACGATATTCGTTTGAGAGCACGAGCTACGGTTAGGTCAGACGTGTCTTAACTGTTAGAATCGGACATGGGCTTTGTCAAGTGACGGGCGAGGGGACGATATTCCTCATCGCTATTGTGTCAAGGATAGGGTGGCCACCCGGTTAGCCATACCTACTTAGAGTTCGCTTGACTTTTTTAGGTTCCGTGTTTAGAAGTGACGGTGTGGGTGATATCCCACTGTGAAGGGTGCGTATACTACCTCTTCGCGCGAGTGCTCGAGGTCTGGCGGCAACCAGATTGCTTCGACTCGCCTAGATGCTCTCATACTAGCATTGGTTACAAAGATTTCCCTAAGTCGAAGGACTTCGTGAAGAGTATTTTTGGATTTACAGTTTAAGATGATAGACTTCTCTAGTTTTGACATAGATTATTAATTATTATTTTCTAGCTTGTATTGTATTATATGATATACTCTTTCGACTGCATACATGTTAAACCTCGAGTTGGGGCCTTGAGTTTCGCAACTCATCTTTTCATTGTGGATTTCCTCCAGGTACTTGGATCAGGATGTTGACGAGGCTACTGTTTGACTATGGGGGATGTTGCACCAGAGTCTAGGAAAAGTCCTAGCATGTTTTGAATTCCACAATTTTTGGATAAATGATATTTAATGCTTACATAAATGTTTTGAGATCCCACTGAAAAATCGTTTTCATTTAATGCACGTTTGTTTATCCGTTAAATTGGGTTTGTAACTCATTTTCTTGCATTTGGAATTAAGTAAGGTCTTTGGTTTTATTCCTTGAAAACCTGGGTTCTTACATGAGAAATCCTCAGTGTCCTCCAAGCACGGAGTCGTGGTACGTGTGTAATATCATTGGAACCAGAGTTGAATTTGCTAATAGAACCATCCGCCCTTTGTAAAGCAATCTGCCATGTTCCAACGAATACTTTGAGACACTATCCGGATCCTCCTCTAATGCTTCTATGATCTTGGTTAGGTGATCATCGTTCCTTCCCTCGTTCATAACTTGTTCAATGTCCACCAAGGAGGGAACTGACATCATTCATAAATCTGGTTCGAGGACTACTCTTGATAAGGCATCATCGACTTTATTCTTTAACTCCGGATGGTATTCAATCTCGAAGTCGTATCCTAATAGCTTGGTTACTTAACCCTGATATTCCGCTTAGATTTCTGTCTGACCGGTTAGGTATTTTAAAGCCCGCTGATCGGTTTGAATGATGAACTTGCGCCCCAATAAGTAATGCCTCAATCGCTAGACTATTAATACGGTAGCCATTAACTTTCATTCATATATGGATTTGGATCTTAAGGTTTCAGACCGTCGCTGGCTAAAGTAGTCTATTAACCTTCTTTGTTGAGACACACATCCCAACCCATATTTTTATGCATCTGTCTCCACAGTAAAGGTTTTGAAAAATCAGGGAGGGCAAGGACCGGCACTATGATCATTGTTGACTTCAATTTCTTGAAAGCTTGATTGGTGCTCTCATCCACGTAAACACGTCTTTCTTTAGTAATTCTGTTAGGGGTGTTGCTATGATACCATAACCTTTCACAAACCTTCGGTAATATCATGTGAACCCAAAGAAGCCGTGTAACTCCTTCAGAGACTGTGGAACGGGCCATTGGACCAAAGCTCAGACTTTCTCTGGGTCTGCTTCAACTCATGCGTGGGATACCCAATGTCTCAGATATTCACATCAGGATTGTGCAAACACACATTTCTTTCGATTGACATACAAAGCATGGTCCTTACACGTGTTATAAACCACCCATAAGTACTTTTCATGTGACTTTTCATTAGGGTTGTATACGAGAATAACATCAAAGAAAACTAATACAAATCTTCGTAAAAAGGACGAAAAACCTGATTCATTAAGCTCTTGAAAGTGGTTGAAGCATTTATGAGTCCATACTAAAATACGAGGAACTCGTAGTGCCCTTCGTGCGTGTTTTTAACGTTGTCTTCTCCGCGTCCCTAGGGTGCATCTGAATCTAGTGATACCCGATTTCAAGTCAAGTTTGGAGAAGACTTCGACCTATGGAGTTCATCCAACAACTCCTCTAAAATTGGAAATTTGTTGGGAATGGTCTCTTTGTTGAATGCCCTATAGTCACGCAAAACCTCCATCCTCCATCCTTTTTCTTCACCAGCAAATGGACTTGAAAATGGACTGTGGTTGGGTCGAATGATTCCTGTTGTGAGCATCTCTTCTATCATTTTCTCGATCTCTTCCTTTTGGCATGCGCATACTTATATGGTCTTACGTGTATGGTCCCCTTACACCCTTCAGCTCTATTCGGTGATCTATCTCCCCGAGTGGGGTAAGCCAATAGGCCACTAGAACACCTCCGCATACTCTCGAAGCAGGTTTTTAATGATATTCGGTAATTCTATCCCTCTTTGTGGATTACTAAAAGTTTCCCCATATCCCACGTCTATAACATCCTGCTTCCTCCACCAACTAAGTACCCTTGATCCATTTTGGACCATGCTTTATGCATTATCTTTAATGCCACCTCCGCCTTGGTTAGTGACGGTTCCCCTCGTAGTCTCACCTTGCCCCCCTCTATCATGAAGGTCATGATCAGCATGGCCCAATCTGCTTCCATCATTCCAACCTTTCTCAACCATTGCATTCCAAGTACGATATCTACATTGCCAAACTCAAGTGGAAGAAAATCCTCCTCTACTTTCAAGTTATGCAAATACAACACTATCCCTCTACAGATCCCATTCCCCTTTACATTTACTCTAGTGCCTATAACTACCCCATAGTGTACGGTCTCCGAGCAATAACACGCCAACTCTTTCGATTATCTTAAGGACACAAAGTTGTGCGTTGCACCATAGTCAATGAGCACTAAGACTTCCTTCCAATTCACGATACCCTTCAATTTCATGGTTCCTTACGTAGTCAATCCTACTACTAAACATATTGCTAGTTCAGCACACTCGACCACCTCGTTATTTGCTTCTTCCTCTTCATCTTCCTGCACTGTCTCCCCTCCTTCGACTTCTATTTCGCCTTCCTCTGTAACCACCATGACTCGTAATTCACGATTCTCTTTATTTTTTCATTTATATCTCACGTAATACTTCTCGTCACATTTAAAGCAGAGTCCCTTCTCTCTTTCCAGCTGGTATTCGACGTCAGGTAGCTGCCTCGCAGGTCTTTCTTTTCTGATTGGTCATTCCTTCTCTGGTATTATTATGGACCTAACAGGAAAAGCCTATCCTGCACTGGCATTTGGGCTCCGACTGGTGTGTGTGGTGAGACTGGGCCTCGATCAGCCCGTCAGCCTCGTCTTATGGCATTTTTCTTCTCTTTTGTATCTATCCTCTAGAAGCAGTACTTGTTCCATTATATCTTCCAGCCCCTTGGGTTTCCGACTCGTTACCCGGGCCCGTAATTTTTCCGGTGAGCCCATTCAAGAAAACACTCTCAAGCACTTCCTTCTCCAGGTGTGGTAGGGTGCCGAAAATACCTCAAACTGATGAATGTACTCCTCCAACCTTCCTTCTTGCTTAACTGCCAAAAACTGTGCGCATAGGGTACCTTCCTGTGGGGGGGGGGGGGGGGAGGAATTTTAAGTACAGACTTCTTTTCAACTCATCCCATTTCATAATTTTCTTACGATTGTTCGTCCATCGAAACCAGTCCATAGTGTCTTGCTCAAAACTAATCACCGACACTGTCTCTTTTTCGAGCTTCATCAGTTGATGAATCTCGAAGTACCACTCAGCCCAAAAAATCCACGAGTCCAACGCCTCTCCTGAGAACACAGGCATTTCTAGTTTTTTAAACTTACCTTTGTCACTTGAGATGGTCTCTCTTGATATTTTCTGTGGCTCTTCTTCCTCCTCACTCCCTCCTGGATCTATTCCTTCCACTTTTTGCTTTAGCTTCTGGGTCGACTCTTCAGATATCGCCGAAGTTCCTTCCCCTCGTCCACTCGTCACCTCATCGACCAGCTTACTACTTCTGATTCTATGACACCCCCACGCTCAACTTCTCAATACTCTTGTTGATACGTTTCAGAAACTTGCTTAAATCCTCCATCTTCCAGTCCGTGTCGTCCATCCTTTCCTCTAGTTGTCTCTGCGCCATGCTCTTCGTTCTCCCCAGGATTGAAAGTATGTCAGGTATCCAACTTCACCCGCAAGAAAGAACACTCACGCACACACCAAAACTCCCGAACAACGATAATGAAATAATCAGATAGACTTTATTTAGTAATTTAGCATTCAATACAGAGGTTAGGAACTACGTAATAACAAAATAGAGCAGAAGCTACAAATAAAACCACACAGCCATTCAAGAGGGCTGGTAGCTCTCCTGCTCAAGGTTCCTAAGAATTCTGCCTGTTTTGATAAGTGCTAAGCTGGGGATTATATACTCCCTTTCTCTATCAAACTAGGAACCACCCGGATCAATCAGTACTCCCCCTGCCTCTCTGCTTGACGACCCTTCTCTACCTTTGCCTTTCATGCCCACGTATGTACGGATTGGTGGGGACATTGTCTCTTTGTCTGCCACTATCATATTGGTTTGGGCCTTGCTTGCATTGATTTGGGCTGATTTTCCTTTCCTTATATACGTTTGCCAGGTTGGGGGCCTCGCACACTTCTAGCATTTATGCAGAAGTCAAACAAACAAAGAAACTAATGTTTCAATTCTAACTTCTTGAGAGTTCCAACAATGTATAATTTATTCAAGAATTCCAATTTTGTATTTATTGTATTATCTGAAATAGGTATTATCTTATCGTGAAATAGGTTTCGAACCTGGCTCAAAACTTCTATAGCACTTTTGAAAATGTTTTCGTTTATTATCCAAAAAGAAATTCCCCTTCTTAGGTTCATAAAACTCTTATTTATGACCCCGACATGCCATTACTATTAACAAATCTTCCCCGCATAACTCATAGCATATCATACTTGTACTCTCTGTAATCTTGGCAATCTGCAATCCGAACAGAATAACCCAACTACTTGCTACATGAAGGGCTTGGCTCGAGCTCGCTCGAAGGATTCTTGATTTGTAAGCAACTGTTTGTATACTTATACTCATGCAAACAAGTTTTTTCTTATGCCTTTCGGTCTGAAAGTTGAGAGTTTGAGTCCTGTTGCATGATTGATTCTATTTCCTTTTCTTTGCACTGTTTGCTGCACCTATTAACAGTCATTAAGTGCTATTTAGTTCATAGTGAGTGATCCACAAAAGTATGAATTGATATTGGAAGAGCTTGAATCTTTAGAGTGAATGAGGAGTCGGTAATGTTGGAATGACAACGATATTATTGAAACAGGATTTGTTCGATAGGTTGTACAATAGAGGAGTAGGAAGGGAGTTTTCTTTGGTGATTGGTTACTTGGTGCTTTATTTGTATCCCAATGGGATCAAGAGCCACAAGAATTTCAAATTAGAATAATGGTCATGAGAAGTTGGTATTAAAAGTTCTATTTTAGTTCTTAAATTTTGAAGTTTATTGCGTTTCGATCCCTAAACTTTCAAAAAATAAAACTTAAATTTGTCCTTAAAATTCTTTTGTTTATTTTTCTTTAAAAAAATTTATCATTTTTCTTTATAAATTTTAAAAATATATTTTCTTTGGTTGCATGAAAATGATTAACATTAATGAATCGATTTTGATAATATTGACTTCAAATTTATTGTAGAGACCAATTTAAAATTGAGAAACTTACGAAACTAGTCAAATTTAGAAAATAATTATAAATATAGTCATTATCAAAAAAATTTAGCAAATGTAATCACTGTATTAATGAGTATTATCACGTTTTTCTTATAATACAATATTTATTGTACTGTTTCCCTTTAAAGTTTGCTTACATTTGTAATTATTTTGTGAACATAGCACAATCACCACAATTTTTCTTTAAAGTTTTAATGAAACTATAAGGACTAAAATTGGTCAAGTGACCAAAACGAAACAAAACTCAAAGTAAGTTCAGGACTAAAAATTAGATTTTTGAAAGTTTAGGACAAAGATGAAACAAAATTTCAAATTTATGGATCAAAATGATATTTTACCCTAAAAAAAATCCTTATATTAGAATTATATTTAATTTTAGTCATTTAAATAACAAAATAGTGATCCAACGGCTATGAAGAATCCCAAATAAATAAGAGTTCATGAGTTCAATTCATGATAATCAATCTACCTATAAATTAATTTTATACCTAACTTCTTGACATTTAAATGTTCTATATTTCAAGTAAACCTTTTTCTCAATATTAATGCACAAAAGTAGGCATTCAATTTTAGTCATTTTAGCACTAAGTGGGCCAAGCTAGCATGTTGGTTGGGAACATCATGATCCAGCCCAATTCAGTAATGGCTGTCCTCTTAGTCATGAAAATAGGTCACATTCATGAAATTCAATCACTTGAGAGTTTATAATGGGGTAGCTTTATTTTATTTAATTTTTTTGGGATTAAACTTCAAGAATGTGCTTTTTTTTATTGGATTTTCTTTTTATATTGCTCTGTGCAATTGGTTTTAATGTTGAGTTTTTTTGGCAAAATTTTAGAAAAAAATATTGTCACATCTGAAAACTAAAATGATTCGGAATGGTCCAAGGAATCAGAAACTTAAAATATTAAAAAAGGTCCAAGGAATTGAAAACCTAAAAGAAAGCGGTGTACTCCAAGCACTATAAAAAGAACATGGGTCCTAAGATTCAAGGCATCACAATTAGAAGCACTTTAAGTTTGGTGTACTAACTCTAATGAAATTCCTCTTGTATTCTCTTGTGAGAGTGTGGCAAAGGGTGTGAGTAGTTTAAGTTTTGAAGAGAGTGTTTATGTAATTGGAGTCGGGACTCCTGAGGAAAGTTTTTAATTTATTTTTGATCTTGGAGAACTTAAAAGGAACCTTATCTTGAGAGCGGCAATGTTGTCAATTGAGAAATAAGGATAAAATGGCAATTTTTGTGTTCATGAGTATTTTGGTAATTTGTTTGAATTTTTCTGCAGCTATAAAAGGACAAACATACACATTTTAGGTAAATCATTGTGTTTTCAACCGCCAATCATTTTTTCTGAGAAATTCAGAGCTGACCCCATCATTTTCCTCGTGATTGTATAGGTAGTCACCTCGTTTTCAATGTCACAGCCATGTAACGGCGACAACGAGCTGAGAAACTCCCTATAGTTGCCATGTGTCGTCGTTGGAGTCGTTGTTGTGCTTTTAGAGCATACAACCAACTAATGCTCATTTAGCTTTTTGTACCATCAACGTCGTCGATAAGGTTAGAGCTACTAGTTTATGCCTTGTGTCGCCAGTTTTCTAAGGAGGAACACAACATTACGGAGTTGGAGATCTGTCTATGAATTGACACGCATCTGGAACCTAGTTGAGTAACGTTTTGCTTGCGATCTCATGCGCCAACAACTTTTTGCTCACACTTATCAATATGCGTCAGGCCGCGTCCAACTTACCCCTACTTGCATCTCACGCGCCAACGATATTTTGCTCACGCGTCGTTGCCATATCGCTGGAGCAAATTTTACAAAAAATCATTTTTTTGGTAATTTCGATGCTTAAAGTCCTTGTAGGGAGGTTAAAAGGCTAATTTTGACTCAATTTTGTTGTTTTGGCCCAGGTTAGTGGGAGAACTTCCAAGAGCTGCAATTTAAGATTTTAAAGGCTTTCTTAGTGAATTTCCACAAAGATAAATGACCTTTTACCCCACACTGTGTCCTTTAGTTAATCATAAGCATGAAATAAGAGTAGGTGGTCTGATTTGATATGTTTAATTTTGGATGGACTGGATTAATGAAATGTATGACGAATTGTGTATAATCTACTGATTTGCCTAGGGAGAATTGTATTAACTATGTGGATCCATGTTAGGTAAGCATGTGGTATATGCTACATAGGAGATATTGTTTCACGAGATTTCCGGAGAAATATAATTCGTTTGATGAACCTAAGATTTATATTGATATTCAATATGAAATATAGTGGATTACAACTATATTCTATCTCCTTTGATTCTTCTTTTACAAGTACAAGGATTTCTAAATAACTTCAGTCGTTAGACAATTTAGTAGCTTCAGACTTCAAATAGTTTCAGTAGCTTCGATATTCAGATTTAGTGGAAGTTTCAATCTTCAAGAAGAAACTTTTGTTTGATTGCAATATTCAAGGAGCTTTTTGTAGCTTTGATCTTCAAGACTACATGAAAAACCTTTGGATTCCAAAGAAAACTTAAAGTCTTTTCCTCCCAAGATTTCCAACCCCTACAAATGAAGGAGACACTCTCTATTTATAACGTTTTTATGGATCATGGGCTTGAGCCAATTAATAGGCTTTGAACCTAAATGTCTTCATGGAATGAGCTCAAACTAGTAAGTGGACTTTTGCCCAAATCTCTTCATGGAATGGGTTCTGACCCTTATATATTTATGGAATGGGTTTTTCGGAGCCCAATCTACTTTTATATAAAGATTGGTCATTTGACCCAAACTAACACTTGACCAAATTTGACAAATTATAAACTTGATCATGGATCATATGACACGTTTTAATTTAGGAACTCATATTAATTTATAATTGATCCTTAAATAAAAAATATTCACATCGCCATTGTTTTTATTAGCGACACGACAAATTCCAATTTGTCGAAATTTCTATTCCAATAGATATATTTATTGAGAGCATGATGACTATATGTGTGAACTGCTGTTGTTATAAGTCTTGGTAGGTATGCATGCTAAGACATGTTATTTTGATAAGCTTGTATTCATTTGAGCAAGATGTTCACTTTGTGCTCTCGTAGACCAGCATGTTATATATGCTACACACAGATACAATGACTTGGTAAGTAAGCATGATAATAAATGTTACCCAGGAATATAGTGAACTGGTAGGTTAGCATGGTATATATGTTATCCAGGAATACAACAACATGACAAGCAAGCATGTTATACATGTTACCTAGGAATCTTAAGACCGGGTAGGTAAGCATGTTATACATGTTACCCTAACTTCAGTAAGGTGTATTTTCATATTCTTTTAACTAAACTATAGCTTTATCCTTGTTGATATTGAAAATAGGATTTTTGGATAAATGGTAAATTTGTGATTTACTGGGAACATCGTGTCTGTAAAACAAAGAAGAGTTAGGGCAGCGATGTGGTGCAAGCTACTTGACCTTTGATGCCTAAGTAGGGATATATAAGTAGATAGCTCTTTAGAGAGTAATCTAAGCTTAGGAATTCGAGACTGCTTACTTCTGTCATATATGTTTTTTATTAAAAAACGTTTGGTAACTACTTCCCACCAATTAACTTTCCACACAATAGTGAGTTAGTATCATAATCTCAACCTTGACCTCATCAATAAAAGTGTAACAACTTTAAGCATTAGTTTCTGAATCATAACCTCATCCCTATTCATAAATGCATTATGTTTTTTTTTTCAATGATGGGTATGGTTGCATTGTAATTGTTGCCTCTTAGCTTTGCCACACCCTTCCCATTTTTTGCACATTGTGGCATGCCTTAGGCTGCATCTTTTAGGTTTAGTGTGCCACTAAGAAAACATGCACACCGAGAAATTAACCAGAGGTCGATCTAGTCTCAGAACCTCGATTTAGGCTTATCCTGACCTTACAAGCTCGGGTTAGGCTCGTTCTAACCCTTAGAGGTCTGAGTCAAGTGATGACCAATAGGTCAAGGATTGTGATTAAATACAACTGAGGTGGAGATGGTTGAGAGCACAACACATTAATATAAGAGTACACAATACTGACGATGAGATGAAAGTTGCCTACAATTAGGTTTTTGTTCTCTAGGTAGTGAATGACTCTTATCTGAGTCTTTACATCACATAAGTCTAACTCAATTTCTTTTCTAAACATCGTAAAGTATTTAAAGTGACTAGTTTCTTTCCTAAACCTCGTAAACATAGAAGAACCTTTATCGATAGGGAGATAAAGAAAATATGGGAAAAGATGGAATAAAAATGGAGAAGACTAAATTGTTAAGAAGATGAGAGGAAAGGTTCAGGGAAAGTGACGCCAAAATTTAAATATTCAATTATACGTTTATATTAGATATATAAAGGTGAATAAAAAGTATCATGAGCTTGGGTCATACATTGAATTCTACCTATTTAAGATGCTGTCATTTCCTCTTTTTTCAAAAGAAAACGAAGCAATATTTCCTGATACGCATATAGTGGTGGGTTCTGAAAGAATGAGATCTTTCCCTGCTAGCAGTAGTAGAGTTCTGTTCTTTATTGTCTAGGGAGTTCTACTATGCCAGATACACTAGCTTTAAGTGGTGATGCTAGAGACAACTTCATTTTTTGTTGAATCATCGGGTGAAGAAAAGCATTCCCTACAACTTGGCTTTTTCCTTGATTTTTTACATCTGCTTCTACTCAAAACCAACTGGTTTGTCAAACCATTAGATTCAGAATCTTATCGCTCTTAGAAAGTAGAGATAGTGGAAGTTGCTGTGAAGAGATTTGTATGCTAGTAAAAATTACTTCCAATGATTAGGAAATCTAAAATTAAAAAAATCATTGATTTATTTCCAATATGAATAGGTGAAATGAACAATGTCTATCCCCTACTTCCTTTCAATCCATATCAAAAAATTTAGGCTTTCTCTATGGGGAGTCATCAAAGGAGGAATATGCATATGTTGTTTTGATAAGCCAAGGAAAAACAATCATCTCTTGGTTTTGACACTCAAGAGACCTGCCTTGCCAGACATCGATGTAAAGGCTAGATTGAACCACCTATATGGACCCTTCTAGCCCTAATTTCTTTTAAAAGTCCAATGTGGAAACTGTTCCCCCATAAAACCTTCGATCTTCAAGCCTCTTGAATAGGTTAGAGCGAACTTTCATTCCCTCAGGTACGTTTCTCATGGGTGCCAGTGTTACAGAAAGTAGCGAAAATTCTATCTTTAAAGTAGGCGTGTTATAAAGAGAATCAATAAACCGTTCTATAAGCCAATTATCTATTTATGGTAGTCATTTATGCTTATTCAATTAATGTTGTAACCTCAGTAGTCGATACTCGATAGTAGTAAGAACTATATGCTCTTCTTGTAGGGAATGTAGTTGAAACTCATTGCACCTATAATATAAATTTTGGGAAAGAAAGAAGGAAATTATGTCAAGCAACATTCTTTTATCCTCTCTCGAGTCCCCCCTTATTTTAATAGGCACCTATGAGATCATTATCTTCTAGATCTTCTTCATCAGTGCTTTTCCTGCGCCACGATATGAGCTCAGGTCAGGTGATGCCTAACCCTTTTGGGCTTGGGTCGGATATTTCTTGACTAATGGGGGTTGATTGGGATCTTGACCCTCCTTTCCTTTGAGGCGAGCCTCTGTTTATCCCCTAAACCCTAAACCCTAAATCCTAAACCCTAAACCCTAAACCCTGGAGTTGAACTCTCTCGTCTATGAGCTTCTTATTTCATCCATTAGACTTTATTAGGCTTGACTAAAATTAAAATTTCCTCTGTAACCGTCCTTAGTATCATTGTCCAATTCTACCCTCTAAGTTAATGTAATATTGCTCTTGAATGAGATAATGTATTAAGTTTATAATATTGTTCCTGATGTGTTCAAAGACAAAATTGACATTTCATTTGAAATGGTGAAATTGAGACTAAATGAAGTCATCAACTTCATATTTCAATTAAAATATATTCAGAGACAATCAAAAGAGAGAAAAAAGACAGAGTTATACAAATAATATATCAAAAGAGACAAATTAAATGTGCAAATGAATATGTTGGAGAATGATGTGCTACCTATGAGGTGTACATTACGTCAAAAAGAAATTTTGAGAATTTAGAAAAAAAGACATTTTTTAATTAATTTATGATGTCAAGAATCCCATTTTTTATATTTGTAAAATTGAATAAAATTATCAAACAACCCAATAAAAAAAAAAAGTATTTAACTTTTTTTTCTTTTTACCAAAATATGAAGGTGTAAAGCTTGTTGAACTATTCAGCTCCCTTACTTACCCTATCCTTCTCACCATTAATTAAAAGATTTAAAATGGTTTAAGAATAAAAGTATATGTTCTTGAGGGGTTTTCTTCTTCTTTTTTTTTTTTTTTTTTTTTTTTTTTTTTTTTTTGAAGGAATGCTCTTTAAAGGTGTATAATTTGGGCCCATGTTATCGAAACGAGCGGGTTGGATTATGTATCCAAGCTTACGTTTGAGGGCCCAATTATGAAAACGGGTGTTTATGGGTTACACGTCGCCTCAGGTTGATTTAAATTGGGGATGTGTACTCCATTGGTTGAATGAACTAAGTTTGGCAACCATTGGTTGAATGAACTAAGTTTGGCAATGAGTGATCTTTATTTTTTTTTTCTCGTTTTGAGAGCAAGAAGACGAGAATTTGAATGTGGGATATTTTTTGTTATTATTATTAATCTTTTCGCTCCTTTAAATCCAATTTCAATTTGGATTTTTTTTTTTCAAATCCAAAAACTCCTAGCTAACATATTGTTATTGTATACCTATTTCATAAATTTAAATGGGTTTTATTTTTTACCTTCCTCCTCTTCTTGTTCTGAATGATTATATCCCAACTCATATCAAAATTTTGATTTGCAGTAAAAATGAGTGTTTAAAAAAAAAAAAAAATCAGTAACAATGGGTGTTGAATGGTGAGAATCTACAATACCTTGGTGGCTTAAACTGTTTAAAATCTTCTTGGCTTTTTCTGTTTGTTTTTTTTTTTAATTTTGTCGATGTCTTCTTTAACAATGGGCAAATCTTCATAACTATCTCTACGTACGGATACGGAATTTTGTATCCCAAATCGGCCGACTTCAAAGGTAACCTAAAACTGATTTATATTTATCCGTATCTTTTTCAACAATATCCATATGATGGGTTTTTTTTCTTTTTCTTTTTGAAAACATAGGTATGATGGTTAAGTGTACGTAATATTACACAATGAAATGTGGATGGCCAAAACAAGCATGACTCAGCTGACACTAGTGATCTATTAACATCCACGATC